>JBAIZL010000001.1:372425045-372485045 GCA_036971475.1 Prosapia bicincta
AAGCCCAAGGGAAGGTGAGGGATGTGTCAAAATTTTATAGGCTGGCCACAGTTAGAGCGCCATAAGGGAGCCAATCAAATTTGAAGAGGGGATGAAACACAAACGGATACGATCCAAGAGGAGGTTCAGGAAGGGAGTCAATTTTCAGTACTCGAAAGAGTTAAGTGGTAGGACTCGAGGAGTCATAATGCAGGACTCGAGGGAGAAGTAATGTTCAGTTTTTAGTAAGAAATATCAAATTCAAACAAGTAACGTGGAAAGTAAGGGAGATTAATAGAGGGAGAATAAAGGGTAGCCAGGGAGATTATTAAATAGAAAGTGAAGTATAAAGAGGGAGATTAAAGGGTAACAAGTGAGATTAAAATAAGGGAGTGATTAATAATATCAGTTAAGGAATAGAAGTATTTCGAGAAATTAAGAAAGTGAAATTGATAGGAAAATATTACTACGTGAATTTGTGTCAAGTGAAGTGAAGCAAGGAACCACGCAAGTAATAAGTAATAATTTATTTTCATTATAAAGCCAACTCTTTAAAACCAAAACATTTAAGAACATTTAAATTTTTATAAATTCCTTAAAAAGTCATAGTTAACTGAAATATAAAATTTATCAAACCAAGTGCAGTAACTTATACACGTCCTTAGATAGCTAAAGAAAGTAAATTTAGAATTGTAAATAAAATCAATAGTAAAATAAGAGTCTTGATTCCTATCGGCAAATATTAGAGTTAGTAAAAGAATTATATGAACAACCTGTAAATGCAATATTGATCTCAGGATAAAATAAATCTGTAATTATAAAAGCAAGTAGCTGGATTATTAATTTAATTTCCTAAGAGTAAAAATTATCCTGCAGAGAAGCATTAAGTGAAGGTACGTTGTAATATATATATATATATATATATATATATATGTGTGTGTGTGTGTGTGTGTGTGTGTGTGTATGTGTGTGTGTGTGTGTGTGTGTGTGTGTTTCTAAATGCGTTTCCCACTGCGTCTATTGCCATCTTCCAGAAGAATTTTAAATACCATTGAAACTAAGATCGAAACTAATGTGTTGCAGCAACGATAAAAATAAGTAAGAACACTCTCCCATTATTCTCTTTTATGTACACAGATAAAATACAACAAACTAAACTGAGGGTTTACAAACACATTTATTATATCTGTGTAGGCGTATACTTGATATTACGGGTGCAAACTCCAGCAATACATTCTTTTATGAAAAAGCATTTCATTGCATTTCCTGACTAGATAAAATTAGCTACTATGGTTGTTTGATAAATAAAAATGCTGGTAAATGTTCAAGGGAAAAGCTTCATATTGTTAACATAATCTATTTGTTAACACCACTATTAATATAAAACAATCATACTGATATGGTCAACTGACATGTCATTAACTAACCTGAATGCCCAATTGCAACTGACAATCACAGTTACAAATCACAATCACGATATAAAATCACGGTTATTTTGAAGTAGGAATCACAGTTTGACGTGTTAGTGTGAAATCACTGTTAGTCACATCACTGGTGAGAAAACCATCAGTTGTGGTTATCAACATTTTTTTCGTACCACTGTCTTTGTAAACTTAATAAAGCAAGCCAAGTCTTTCTGTTTGTGTAGCTAGTGTTGTTTATCCCAAAAGCACGATATATTATTTGACATTGCCTGATCAGTTACATTTATACTTCTGTATAATCATTATCCGATATAAAATAAATAGTTTCAAATGTAAATAAACTATCGCCGGATTTTTATAAGGAACAAGCTTTAGGCCTCCCATAAATGTGAGGTTATATTAGGTTAGATTCCGTGAGGGTGATAGTGTTACCACGTTAAATTCCAACTGCAAGACAGTAAACCTCAAAAAGTATTAAACATAATAATGACATACTTGATTTTCTTTCAAAAATAGAACGTAACTATTAGATAGATGTAGTTAGTGAATCCACTTTTACATTCTCTTGATTTTTGTGTGTTTTTGTTAGAGACAAAGTAAATTACCTGTTGTTATAGAAAAATCCATTTGCTTTAAAAGCAAAAACCCATCAACTAAATGCGTTTCTCATTGCGTCGCCTGGGGTATTTTCCAGACGTGTTTTAAATACCATTGAAAATAAGCTTGAAACTGATGTGTTGCAGCAACAAAGAAAACTAAGTAAAGAACACTCTCGCATTATTCTCTTTTATCTGCACAGATGCAATACAACAAACTAAGTAGAAGGTTTACAAACATATTTATTATATCTGTGTAGGCGTATACTCGTACATGATATTACGAGTGCAAACTCCAGTAATACATTCTTTTATGAAAAAGAAATTTTATTGCCCTTCCTGACCAGATAAAATGGTTGTTTTGTATTTAACAATGGAAAACGCTCAATAGTTTAATCACCTATATTAATAAGTTTATAACTAAGTTATAACGTAACTATTAAAGTTAGTAAATGAATCTCAAGCGTTTGTAGTAAGTTTCAATGTTAATAAGTGATATATCTGCGTCAAAAATTGCATAATGTTATTTTTAGTAAAAGCCCTTTGTCACCACCTTGTATATAAGAGGAATGTCTAGATCGATAAGTAAAAATTGCATACTGTTATTTTTAGTAAGAGCCCTTTGTCACCATCTTGTATATAAGAGGAATATCTAGGTCGATAAGTAAAAATTGCATACTATTATTTTTAGTAAGAGCCCTTTGTCACCATCTTGTATATAAGAGGAATATCTAGGTCGATAAGTAAAAATTGCATACTGTTATTTTTAGTAAGAGCCCTTTTTCACCACCTTGTATATAAGAGGAATATCTAGGTCGATAAGTAAAAATTGCATACTGTTATTTTTAGTAAGAGCCCTTTGTCACCATCTTGTATATAAGAGGAATATCTAGGTCGATAAGTAAAAATTGCATACTGTTATTTTTAGTAAGAGCCCTTTGTCACCATCTTGTATATAAGAGGAATATCTAGGTCGATAAGTAAAAATTGCATACTGTTATTTTTAGTAAGAGCCCTTTGTCACCATCTTGTATATAAGAGGAATATCTAGGTCGATAAGTAAAAATTGCATACTGTTATTTTTAGTAAGAGCCCTTTGTCACCACCTTGTATATAAGAGGAATGTCTAGGTCGATAAGTAAAAATTGCATACTGTTATTTTTAGTAAGAGCCCTTTGTCACCACCTTGTATATAAGAGGAATATCTAGGTCGATAAGTAAAAATTGCATACTGTTATTTTTAGTAAGAGCCCTTTGTCACCATCTTGTATATAAGAGGAATGTCTAGGTCGATAAGTAAAAATTGTATACTGTTATTTTTAGTAAGAGCCCTTTGTCACCATCTTGTATATAAGAGGAATGTCTAGGTCGATAAGTAAAAATTGCATACTGTTATTTTTAGTAAGAGCCCTTTGTCACCATTTTGTATATAAGAGGAATGTCTAGGTCGATAAGTAAAAATTGCATACTGTTATTTTTAGTAAGAGCCCTTTGTCACCATCTTGTATATAAGAGGAATGTCTAGGTCGATAAGTAAAAATTGCATACTATTATTTTTAGTAAGAGCCCTTTGTCACCATCTTGTATATAAGAGGAATGTCTAGGTCGATAAGTAAAAATTGTATACTGTTATTTTTAGTAAGAGCCCTTTGTCACCATCTTGTATATAAGAGGAATGTCTAGGTCGATAAGTAAAAATTGCATACTGTTATTTTTAGTAAGAGCCCTTTGTCACCATTTTGTATATAAGAGGAATGTCTAGGTCGATAAGTAAAAATTGCATACTGTTATTTTTAGTAAGAGCCCTTTGTCACCATCTTGTATATAAGAGGAATGTCTAGGTCGATAAGTAAAAATTGTATACTGTTATTTTTAGTAAGAGCCCTTTGTCACCATCTTGTATATACGAGGAATATCTAGGTCGATAAGTAAAAATTGCATACTGTTATTTTTAGTAAGAGCCCTTTGTCACCACCTTGTATATAAGAGGAATGTCTAGGTCGATAAGTAAAAATTGTATACTGTTATTTTTAGTAAGAGCCCTTTGTCACCATCTTGTATATAAGAGGAATGTCTAGGTCGATAAGTAAAAATTGCATACTGTTATTTTTAGTAAGAGCCCTTTGTCACCATCTTGTATATAAGAGGAATATCTAGGTCGATAAGTAAAAATTGTATACCGTTATTTTTAGTAAGAGCCCTTTGTCACCATCTTGTATGTAAGAGGAATGTCTAGGTCGATAAGTAAAAATTGCATACTGTTATTTTTAGTAAGAGCCCTTTGTCACCATCTTGTATATAAGAGGAATGTCTAGGTCGATAAGTAAAAATTGTATACTGTTATTTTTAGTAAGAGCCCTTTGTCACCATCTTGTATATAAGAGGAATGTCTAGGTCGATAAGTAAAAATTGCATACTGTTATTTTTAGTAAGAGCCCTTTGTCACCATCTAGTATATAAGAGGAATGTCTAGGTCGATAAGTAAAAATTGCAATTGTCATCAAGTCCATATACACATTGTCAATAAATGGTCTTGCCAGGGTCTTAAATTCCATGTTCACGACATTAAGTGAATATATTATGACCAATAAGCGCTTATTATCATTGCCAGTAAGTATATCTTTTAAACGTCAATACGTGACATTTTCATGTCAATAGGTGCGTCTACTCATTGTGGGCATTACTCTCTGTATTAAAGGTAAATATTGCCCACGTCAACATATAGTTTAGTCTTCAACTACCAAGGGACTTGAAGAATGAATCACTCAGTTATACCTTTTGTCAATGGGTAATGAATAGCTTGGCTACAAATAAGACATTCCGTCAATATTTAAGCCCATTATTTGTAAAAGTAGCCACTAGTGGTAATAGGTGGTATAGGTAGCAAATAGAAGTAATAAAATAGATTTTTATGTGTGCTCTGTCCTTAGTGAGAAAACCTCCCAGTTGGTAAACAACATTTACTCGTACAATTGTCTTTGTAAACCTAATAAAGCAAGCCTAGTGTTTGTTTCCAATACACAAAAATCCTATCCAGTACGAGAGGCTAAGATATTTATCATATTCCATTTACTGAAAATACTTTATTTATAGTATCACTATATCAAAATAAGAAACAGTGATAACGGTATCATCTGTGAAGTGATGGATAAGTTATCATGGTTTGGCAGCAGTTAAAAATGTTTGGGCATTAGGAAAGCCTAATATTTAAAATGATTTTTCTTTATGGACAAAATACAATGTAAGATATCATAATGTTAGGTCCAAACGTTTCATTAGGTGAAGGAAGTCCCAGAGGGGTAATGAACATTTGCTAGTCTTGATAAACTGAACTCAACCCTCCGCAGCCCCTAATTACTGAATATTCGCTCGTTACCGCTTTACCCAAGTTTATAACTAAAGTTCATAAGAAAAACATTTTTTTCCATAGAACGATAAACTAACAAAACGCCACAAGTTCCCGTTATAATTATAAGAATATAGTAATATAGCTCTCCATACATTTCGAAATTATTGTATAAAGTAAAATAAAATTAAAAACCTAATTATTTACATACAATATCAAGAGCACAGTGGTACAATATATTACAAAAATATAGTTGAAAAGACCCCAAAACCACAAACATTAATAAAAAAAATAACTAATATATGTTACCTAAGATTAAATCCTTATGTAAATTTCGAAGACAAAGAAATCATCTTCAGAGATGTTTAGTTTGTTAATTTTTTGTATTCTAGATTGTACTTTTGTAATAGGAACCTCTGAAGATGATGACTTTGTCATCGAAATGTACATAAAGATTTAATCTTAGGTAACTTATTATAGTTATTTTTTTGATTAATTTTTGTGGTTTTGGGGGTTTTTCACCTATATTTTTGTAACCTAATTATTTGTTTTGAGTCGGAAATTTATTAAAATTTTATATATAAAATTCATAAAGGGAACATTTTATTTCCATAGAAACATAAACCTACGAAATACCATATGTTTTTTTTACTATAAAAGCAGCCTATAATTACTTAGGCTTACTAGGTAAAATAGTACGTCTATAGGAATACAGAGATCATAATAACTTGGCATCGACCTCCAAAATAGTTTAATAAGCTGCAGACAAAAGTAGCCTTACTTGTCAAATTCGTATTTAACAACTTAATATACTATAAAATTTTATAAACTCAAATATTTCCCACACTTTCGAAATAAAGTTTTCCTATGTCTTAAAACAGATTTATCTAACAGTAATACGCGATAACAAAGCGTAAAATACAAAAAACTACAACCAAAAACCTTTATGGTCTTGTTTCGCAATAGCAAGAGGTAAATTGTGTAACACCAAAGTAAGGCCGGGTTATACAAACCTTCACTTAGCAACCGACAACGGAAGGCTAGGTTACACTACATTACTTTACTTAAAATATTACATTTTTTAAAAAATTATTTTATCACAATAATAGAATACCAGTTATGATATATTTGGGTGGGGAAAATAAAAATTATTTTACAATTTAAAAATAAAAGTTTTGGATTTTTATTAACCAGTTTTATTAAAACTTAATTTTTACTCTAAACAACCTAAACTAACTAGGTTCTGTAAATAATTTTAAAGATTTCAAGTAATATTGTAACTACAACATAGTACAATTTTTTTTCTCTCGGTTTATCGCATTTAACCAAAGTGCTAAGTCTATCCAGGCCTTCCTCTTGTATTACACTCTAATCCAACAACGTACACCATTATCAAGGGATAACTGTTACAAGTGTTTATTGTAGGTCCTTGCAGTTTTTGCGTTGTCATCATGTGATGGTGTTTGAAAAAATCCTTGACGGTACTGTGCGACTTTATATGGAAAAACATGAAGAGTTGACTTGAATTATGAACTTAAGAGATGCGTTTGTTAAATGAGAATTTACAAGCCAGACCCAAATATACTTACTTACATACTAGCCAACGCCAACCCTTGGCTGTTGAGCCATTTGGTGACGCGCTGACCAGTAGAGACGAGCTGCCCGGTATACTTCTTCTTCTTCTTGAAAGGAATGGTCAAGTCCGGACATGCAGCGAGATGTTCTGCGTCAATTTTAGTGTAGCCACATAGTTGACAATGTGGTGTTGGGAGAAATTTGATGCGATTTAGATGGGCTGCCAGATAATCATAACCTTTTTTCATGCGGAATGCAGCAACAGCTCGCGGGAGATCGTCTCTAACAGGCCCAGCGGTGACAAGGCTTTCCCATTTTTTTTACCAGCTGCCTCTTGGGCTAGATGCTGTCGGACCCACTTCTCTGTTGCAGCACTTATTTGCAGTTTAGAATATTTTAGAGATGGTTGGCACCCAGGTTGCTGGAGCGTAGTCCCTTTTCTTGCTAGTTTGTCAGCTCTTTCATTTCCGAAAATGTTGACATGGCTGGGGATCCATTGAAGATTGATAAGCCATCCTTTTTGTCCGAGTGTATGCAGAATTCATCGGCACTCTAGTGTTCTCGGACAATCTGTTTCTGTGATATTTGATAGGTTGGATATCTGCCTGGGAATCAACCAAAAATGTGTGTTTATAGAGACTGGTTGATCTGCTCTAGCTTCTTAGCCGCGGCCAAGACTTCAGCAACCTCACCGTCGTAATTGCTGAGAGGTGCACCCACTGGGAGAAAACTTTCAAATATTCGACAAAAGTAGCCTGACTTCTGTTTTCCCTGCTCGTGGTATCGAGGATCCATCGGTGTATATGTGAAGCCATTTATTCAGAGGATAGTCTTCGGCTATGATTAGGTTTGCTGCTTTTTCTAACTCAATGGGTAGCGATTTCTGTTTTGTAAGCTGATGGTTTCTTAGGTTGAACGTAGCTCCCGGATGTTGGTTTAAATGTTATGATTTAAAAACTGGTTAATTAGTTTGCCATAAAGGTAATTGGCTTTTTATAGTTTTAGCCAATAAAACTAAATGTAAATACACAAAAACCTCTTAACCACAAACTTTCTTTAATTTACCCTAATGTACATTTCAGTTACAAAGTAACCATCCTCAGAGGGATAACATACAAAGACTGCAGTCTTTGTATGTTATCCCTCTGAGGATGGTTACTTTGTAACTGAAATGTACATTAGGGTAAATTAAAGAAAGTTTGTGGTTAAGAGGTTTTTGTGTATTTATTATTAAATTCAACCACAGTATATTCCTAATAAATAGTAAAAGTAAATGTTCTTAATTATATTTTATTATTGTTTTTTATTCGAACACCATAGAATGTATGTAGGCCTACACACACACACACACACACACACACACACACACACACACACACACACACACACACACACACACACACACACACACACACACACACACACACACACACACACACACACACACACACACACACACACACACACACACACACACACACACACACACACACACACACACACACACACACACACACACACACAAACACACACACACACACACACTCACACACACACACACACACACACACACACACTTATACACACACACACACACACACACACACACACACACACTCACACACACACACACACACACACACACACACACTTATACACACACACACACACACACACACACACACACACACACACACACACACACACATACACATACACACACACACACACACACACACTAATACATAAGGTCCTTTGCCAAGAGCTAGGAGTAAAAGTTTATTCTGGTGGTCATTGATGTGTGGTAAAGTTTTATTTTTATTTGAGGTATGTTATTATTAATTGTTAATTGCTTATTACCAAAATATTTAATTACTTACCTGGTCTCTAGTTCTAACGCCACAGCTCAGGCAATTACTGTCTGTCTGGGACGCTCTTCTATCTTGAAGCTAGAACTAGGTTACTTGTGAAATAAAAATTGAAAGTTTTAAAATACAAAGTTAAACAATTTATTAATCAATGACAAATTACAAAAGAACAAATGACACCAATGTGTCGAGTAAGTAACCTTTAATTACTGCTAACTATTCCATATATTTTAATTACTTATTAACCTTTATAATTGATATATATATATATATATATATATATATATATATATATATATATATATATATATATCGAGAAGGTAGTATCTTAAGTTTTCCAATTTCATTTTAGGAATGAATATTCAAAGGAGAATTTCTACCGTTCTGTGTTAACCGTTTATCATTTAAAATTCAAGTTAGTTAACATTAAAACACATTTTCTTTATTATTATCTAAAACGTATCTAGTTGTGCACATTACTTATAAAACACTATAACACATATCATTAATTACTGCACATCGCTTTCGTACGCTAATTGCTTAACACATCGCTCTTACAATCAGCGCTCTTAAACAAAAATGATATAAACTTTTACTTATTGGAAACACATAAATAATCGCTTCTGACTTCTTCTTTAGTTGCGTTTATATAATTTGGTATCGGCCTTGACATCTTAAATTTTGAATACTGGAAGCTTACAAATTTCTAAGTTATGTCCGAATATGCCATCACGTCTGTCTCGTTCGAAGACTTTTAGTGAAGTGGGGTCGTTGCAAGGATGCGCTAACTGAAATTTTCAAACAAACTCCCACTCTTATTTATATAGATGAAATTCTGATTGGTTCACAGGTATCGCCTCATGCTTACGTCACTTGGCGTGATGTGGTTAATTACCTTAAGTTACTAACTCGTACGATATTTTTCAATTTCGCCCGATAGGAGCGCTTACTACCTACGCTAGATTGACTTTTGTGCACCAATAAAACCAAAATTTTCCTATATATTGGGACGATATAATTATTAAATAAAAATTAAATATATAAATGAATTTATATGTAACACCTTATTTTTAAGAGTGTTACAAACTGTATAAGGTAAATAGACCAACCACAAGCAACACTTTAAAAAGAATAAGGGAATATTTCACTAAATATCGACAACCGAGAGCAATTATAATGGACAACGGGACCCAGTTTACTTCCAAACAGTGGGAAGGGGAATTAGCAAATTTGAACATCCGATTCATACACACCTCCATTCGAAATCCACAATCTAATCTCGCCGGGAGGACGATGAGACAACTGAGTCAGTTTTTCAGGATCTTACTAAGAGATAACCACCGAGAATTGGTAAAGAAATTAGAGGAAATTGAGATCGTCATAAACGAAACACACCAAGACACTATCAAAATGACACCGTATGAACCCCAGTTTGCAAGAAAATGTAATCAGGTTATCCCCAGGCAATCACACCAAATTAACCAACGAACCAGAATACATTTACGAATTAAGAGCAAAAGAGAAAAATGTGCGGATAGATTTAACCAAAAGCATACAAATTTTGATTCAAGAAGCATACAAAATTTAACCAAAGAATTTACAAATTATACATTTGGAGATTTAGTGCTCGTAAAAGCACTGAATGTATAAAATTTGGCAGAGGGAAAATACAGTAAGTTCTCTGAGATTTATGAAGGGCCATATGAAATTAAAGAATGTCTTGGTAATAACAGTTACCAACTCTGATCCATAAAATATGGTAGGGTTAAGGGTAAATTTTATTGTAAAATGTTAAAAAAGTGTCACAAAGTAATATTAACTAATTAAATAATTGTATACAAGAACGTTGTAGGTGAATATACCAAAATTAAAGGAAGGGAGAACTTGAAGTAAAATGTTATAAATTTGAGTGAGAAGGGTAATATGCATTATAAAATTTCAAACCTAATTTTAAAGAAATATCATTAATTTGTATGATGTAACTTTGGGTTTATGTAATATTAGAGTTGTAATGAGTTTAGGATATAAGAAGTATTTAATTATAGTAAGAATAAAATGAATTAGTAAACGCAAGATTCGGTCTAAGAATTTAAAACAAATTGTTCTTTGATGTCATAATATGTAAACATTGTAAAATTTAAATTTAATGAATACAAACAAATTAATTTCAACATAAAAATCCTCTATAACATAAACTTATGAGGATAGAGAATAAATTTAGTTGGTATCCAAAAAGAACAATATTCGGTAGAATTATTAAGCGAAGGGCGACAAGAATAGTTTCTAGAATAAACTATTGTTAACCATTGTTCTATTTTAAGTGTAGTCATAAAGGGGCGGTGGGGACTTTAACAAAAGAAGGGTCCAAGTATTTTAGGATGGGAGTTTCCAAGGAGCAAAATATCTGGGGTATAATAGTACTGTACCGTTAGAGAAAGCTTTTTGTAAATGTTGTGGGGATCACCAAATTAACTAACATACGTAAGCGGGGAGAGATGATGCAAGGTTGGAAAAGGAAGTGATCAGAAGAGGAGTCTTAGAGGAACATCAGAAGAGGACAGACGCATTATGGGGGGGGGGGACCAAGTGTCAGCAATGTTATTAAGGGGTAAATTTTGTTTAATAGAGTTAAGACAATTGTATGTTTTTTATGTGTATAATTTAAAAGTGCGACGTAAATGATTTAATAAAGTAATTAGGAAAGTAATTTAGTTATGTGAAAAGTGCAGTGAAGCAGCTATCAACTGTCAAGATTCCAGGAACTCAACAAACAATAAGTACTTTCTTCTTACAATAAAATTAGCCAACAGAGCTTCATAAAAAATAAGTTCAGAACAATTTAAAATGCACTGGTATAAAATAATAATCAAGGTTTTTTCACCACTTTCTAATTTATAAAAGATCCATAATAACGACCCGAGAGAAAGAGTAATTAACACTGTAATTATTAAACTTTATTGTTATAATCCTAAAGCTTCAAGAGTCCACCATTTTAGTAATTGTAACATTAGATAAGCAATAAATCGTGTCACTAATTTGTACTAAGGTAATTTGGTATAATGTGTAACAAATGTCAGGATAAATGCAAGTGATGTTAAATTCGATATTGGTGTTAATTATTTAGAAACCTGAAGGGGAGACTATAGAAGGTAAGGTAATTAAATATATAACCTGAAGGTAAAAAGTAATATTTTAAGTAACTTAGGTTATAATATATATATATATATATATATATATATATATATATATATATATATATATATACATATATATATATATATATATATATATATATATATATATATATATATATATATATATACACACACACATATTATCATCATGTTTATTATGTCCTTATAAAATATAGAGATTAGTAAATTGTGTTTAAATTACTAGTTCTACACATTAACTCCTAATTAATTGATTTAAATTGAATAAAAAATATAACTGCTAACGATTTCACACTGAAATATGCTATAAAGCTACTATTTACCTACATTAAGTCACATTTTACTTTCTGAATCATGGTAATCAAAAGATTCCTTAATATGAATCAGTTTTAGTTTTCGTATATAGCAATGTAAATAGTACAAACTGCATTTGCCAGAAACGGGATCAAGTTCACATTTAAAATAAGGTAACCACTAGATATTACATTCACCTCGTGCAGGATCCACCAGTACATATATTTCAACTGGTTTTGTAAATTCTCACGATTATTTGTTTGTAAAAGATCCAGAAATCCTTCTCTAGCACATCGTATTTCCGATTCCACAAGTGCACATGAGACGAGTATTAAGACGACAGGTTGAGAAACCAGACATACAAACACCGTAGAAGTGCGCCCGTGGTACACCCCTAAACCAAAGCTAAATAATATACCCAAGCATATAATGTTCAAAGTGCAGCCATCAATGTAGTAATCCACGGTCAAGCGCAAAGCGTGGAATATCTCGTTGTAAAGCTTCTTGACATACCTCAGCTGTTGTTTGTGTACTTCGGGCTCTGATGGAAGAGCACTACTGGTAGACTCTACAGGAGGAAGTACTTGGAGAGTGTAGATGTTTGTTTCCTCGCTCTGCAGCGTTCCTTTCATCTCGCTCAGACATTCTCTGGCCATTTGCAAACGATTATGCACTGCCAGGAGCCAAAAGCTAAAGCTAAAACTCATTGCCCAAATCATTCCCACTGAGTACAAATGGTCGAAATATATTACATAGGATACCACTGAGTTGTCTTGGAGTTTTATAAAGACCTGCAGAGCTGAGTAAGTAACAAGTGAAATGACGTTTGAGGCAGAAAGGATGACGGCCAATATTCTGTGTCTCCAGTCATTAATGGGATGACCAAGGTTGTGCAGCTTCTTGTCGACACTTGTGAGATCCTCAAATATACGAAGATAATACGGATATTTCTTGTACGTTGTCCATAGTAACTGGATACCACAGCCTTGATATGAGATATTTAATGCAACTACAAACACCTTTGTAATCACGGCGTCTGCATTGAACATAAACCTGGGGACAACCACTGCACCACAAAGACAAAATAAGCACAACACGAACAGCGTGTACCTTGTGTACATATCTTTCCGACAATGTTCCTTAAGCGACACGACTGTAGCACCGTAAAAACCTGACAATAGTGATAACGGGGCGTAGCTCCAGGTAACGTCTTTCGTCATTGTTTAATACTGTGGTGGTACGTATTACAAAACCTACTAAGTAATGTATTACTTTAGGCTTTGTTTTTTAACCGTTGCTACGGAAACAATATATATTTTTATCATTTAGTTTATTTTGTATAATGTTTGTAAATTGTTTAATCAATACCTGAACTGTTTATTTTTCTATGTCATTTAAATAATTAATATGGTGTGCAAGCGCGCTCCCCAACGCGTTCACCTCTGAACTTCGCTAGAGCTGAGTAAAAAAAGTAAAATTTTGAAACAAGACCCTGTGCAACGCTTGCCAAAATCTGCTAGAGAACCAGTCACTGGACTTTATATAAACACCTAACCCACTGAGATTCAACCATTTGAGTATCCGTTCCTGAGGGATGGATTCTTTTTAAGACACTTTCGGCTTAGTGACCACATGGTTTAGGATTGAATAAGAAAATTTGTTTAAATAAATATAATCACAATTCTTGTTGCGAGTTAGTAAAACCATTGTTTTTTATCATCTTGAGATTTAATTTGCATTACAACACAGTTTGTAATTTTATAACAAGAAACTTTTCTTTACTTCGTTATTAAAATTTTTTTCTGTAGTAGGAATAAATTTCTTTACCCATTTTGAAATCAAATTTATATTTTAGAATACCTTACCTACCTCTAATAAATGAAATTAATTTCTAATTGTTAATTAAAATTTAAAATTATTCCGTTCTTTGTTATTTAAAAAAAATATACATAGCCTTTACCATTGATTATATTTCACCGTTCAAAACTTTTACTTATATACAAAATTTACTTTATTTTATCCCCACTATATTTTTCATAGTTTAAAACCATTTAATTAAAACAATTTATAATTCATATACCTTTTAGCTGAAACTTGACATATTTTATAACCTCAATTATTTAAAGAAAAAAAATAATTGTTTTTTTCTAACTAATTAACTCACATTTTGAAATCTTATTTAAATTTTTTAACTAATTTTGAAAAACCCTTTTCATATTATTTACTTATCTTACAGAGTTGTTATATATTGAAAACAATCTCACGCTAACTGTTTTTCGTATAGTTTCATTTAATTCAAAAATAATTTTTTCAGTTTAATTTTTTATAATAGAAATATATTTTTTCTATTAATTTGTTTTAACTCTGAAATGCAATTTTCAGTTATAGTCTTAATTTAAATTTTTATTTTCAAATCTGACTTTAATTTATTTCAAAACATTTCCTTTACCTTCCACATTTATTTTAATAACTCTTACCAAGACCTTTCTATTTTCTAGGTAATGTCCGCCATTTTGAGTAGCTGAGTACGTCTAAAATGACATTCCCCACAATCTTGTTTCTTAGTAAAGCTACTATGTTAATTATTTCACATTTTTGAAAATTTGCTAAACCCAAATTTTAAAATTTTAAATTTCCTACAAAACTTAAATTTATTCTTTTTATTTAATTGAAAGAGAGAGAAGTTAAGCCTTACACGCAATTGCTCGTATCCGTCCAGTGTAGCGTCCCTGTGACTTCTTTGTTACGCATTCTGGTCGAACAGAAACGTCGTGCGTTTTACAGCGTGAATTTCGATATTTAATTTTGTAAGACTTTGAGTTTAGTTCTCTAGGAATTTATCTGAACACTGTCTCTATTGGTACTTATTTCAATCTTCTTTATTTTCAATTTAAGTTCAAACTTCTTATGACTTTAATCTTTTAATTGTCTTCTAAACAAGGATTAAAAAAAAAATTAATTCAAGTCTACCTCTATAATTTTAGTTTTATCAATATTCAATTTCTTCACTTCTAACTGAAACGATTTTAAAAAATGCCTACTAATTAACTGACTCACCTTTGTTTGCGAATGCCACGACCTGATGGTAAGTTTGTAGAAAACCGCTTTTGGGGAGTCTCCCATCGAAAAGGGTTTCTGAAACGCACAAAACTACATCTTATCACAACACTCGAACTCCTCAGGCCTGCATTTGATTGTTCATTTTCACTTTGAAAAATTTTAAAACTTTTATAAAGCGGAGTGAAATTTTATTTCTGTTTTGTTCGAACTCGAAAACCACGCTAACCTCGTCGGCTCTTCCAACGCTTAACTCCTCCACCCTTGGTAAACCCTTTGCCAATCTCAAGGCTTCTCTTTCAAATTTATAAAACCCATTTTCCCCGCTAATGGCTTTGTCTATATTAATTTTGTTTACTAAAGTTATTCATTCCTAAGTTTCGGGTATTTCCCCTCCCCCCCGGTCTCCCGCCTCAGTTCAATGAGTTTTAATTAGTTTAAATTTTATACTTTTTGTTGTACCGCTTTAATGTCATATTTTACCCCGTTATAACACACACACACACACACACACACACACACACACACACACACGCGCGCGCACGCACGCGCGCACACACACACGCACACACACACAAACACACACACACACACACACACACACACACACACACACACACACACACTGAGACGGCCAAAAAGTCTCAAAAGGAAAGATTTTGTTTGTGGCAAAATCTTTTAAAAATAATTAATTATGAAAGTTTAGAATTGACATCGCTGCTATGAAACGTTGCGGACTAGCAACGTTGTTATCTGTTTAAGAAAACAAGGTCAACTTTGTTTACAAAACGGAGCAAATGCAGGAATTAATTATTTCTTCTAGCTTGTAAGATTTAATATAAAATAAACTTTTGTTATTTGTAACAAACCAAAACATAAAAATAAAATATGAAAATAAAAGTTGAAAATAAAATTATAAAACATAAATTAGAAGAGAATTGTTTTATGATAAGAAGAAAGATATGATTAAATAAACAATTTATTGTAAAGTAACAAAATTATTAACAAAAGTCCTAAACAAAGTAATTAATAAATGGTTAAATAAATTCTTAAAGACTTTGTAAAGTGTTCAGTGCGAATATATAAATTTTTCAAGTGACTTAAATGTACAACGTACGATAAAGGGCTAGAACTGTGATTCAAGTTTGTAACAACTTCTTGAATGGGAAAAAAGAATATGGTGTAAAACTATTACAATGTATTACACCAGAAGTGACATATATTAAGCCTCAGCGAAAAAACGTAGGATCTGAAACGAATGATCTAATTCAGAGAGGTAAATTAAGACACTATCATACAAGTCCAAACAGGTCTTGTACAACCGATAAACCAGGTAGCGTGAAGGGGTGAGCCCGCTAGCTAGGAATAATTGAGGGGACTCGGCAATCAGCTTTAGAAGAAGACGGACGTGTTCTGTACGAGGTCCAGAAAGAAAATACAGGATTCTGTTCCGTGGCTGAGGATCACACCAAGCCCAGATGGACGTGAAGATGACCTGCTGCCGAACGCCCGCGAAACGAACTACAATTTTTTAAAAGCGTAAAATGTAATAATACGTAATAATACGGCTCTAAAATCGATCGGTGACGATGTATGCAGAAAGAAGACTCCAGCAAAACCAGGACGATCACAGCCATCCCAGTGAGAGTTTTTATGGCAAGTGTTAATTTTAATATCATTAACCATTTATTAAATATAGTGAACATTTTTGTAATAGAATTTCAAAATATGTAATAAATTTATTCTCTTATTGAAAATTAATAATTTAAAGAATATATAAACAAATGACTAATTTTTGAACTGTTTTAACATCATTGATAATGAATTGAAAATAAGATGAAATATTAAGCAACAAGTTCTATTATCTTAAGATAAAAAATTAGAAAATTAACGTTTTACATAAATTCATGTATTATTCAATCAACTTTTAAACTTGATGCTAAGATCAGACTTACAAACAATTAAGAATTTTATAAGAAATTTGAATTAATATCAAGTGTAAATAATTGCATATAAAATTACTAGAAATACAAATAACAAATATTTACAGGAATTTAACGTAGAAAAATATATGATGTAAGAGAAATGGAAGTTTTAATTTATATTTTAATTTTTAAAAGCTATTAAACACAAGTAAGAACACACGAAAATTGTTTCAAAATTAATAAACATAACCTGTGGTAAAAGTAGTAATTAAAATTGTATGAAATTTTTCCAACCAGCAATCAGTAAAAAACTAATTAAATAAATTAAAGCCATGAGAACGTTATAGATACAATTTTAGTATATCAAAAGTATAAAATATGTTTAAACCAATGGTTGGTTTTTGAAAAACAAAGTCCAGGAATTTATTCACTGGCAGAACACGCTCGACACACCAGGATTTGGTAAGTTGGGTGCGATCATATTTTGACCGCGGCTATACTAGAGCGTTTCGGCCCTACAGGCACAAATAGGTAGGTCGTGGAACGTGAGCTTCGGAGACAAGGCTTCTGCTCCCTAAATGAGTAACAAGAAAGGTTTGACCGCAGCAACACACACACACACTCACACACACACACACACACACACACACACACACACACACACACACACACACACACACACACACACACACACACACAGACTGAGACGGCCAACAACCGTCTCAAAATATACAGATTTTACAATTAATGCAGAATCAGTAAAATTATTTAAAATAAAGATTTTAAAATGGAATAGTGGAAGTGAAAGTTGCGGGCAATACCTGTTCGCTATCAGAATAGGTAAACAAAGCCGGTCCAAAGGGCTGGTTTTAGCTAACAAAACGAAGGGGGGGGGGGTCCCCGTTGTATGAGAAATTTGTGGAGAGGTGATTCAGTGCTAGAGGAAGACGGACGTTTTCTTCTGGACCTCAAGAAAATTGGACTGCCAGATGCCGTTCTGTGGCTAAGCCTTAGACGGACGTTTCTTTCTGTACCTCAAGAACCTTGGACTACCAGATGCCGTTCTGTGGCTAAGCCTTAATCCATAGCGCAAGATGGAAGTGGAGATGGTAGGTCTTTCAACCGCTACGATTCGAATATATTATTTCGAATAAGATTAGATTATAATATTTCGGTTTTCGAAGAAGAGGAGCAAGGTGCAGTGAAGATTTTTGGGGCAAGTCAAAATTTTAATAACAAAATAACTAATTATTAATTTAAATACAAATTTCAAAATTATAAATACAGTTTTCATTAAAAATAAAATTATTATCAATTTGATTTATCATTAGGATAAAAAATATATAAGCAACTGACTTTTTATTTGAAAAGTATCTAAATGGTGGAGATTAAAAATAAATCATTCAAATATTGAATTACTAATATTGTAACACTCTTAGAAATAAGGTATTACATATAAATTCATTTATATATATATTCAATTTTTATTTAATAATTGTATCGTCCCAATATAAAAGAAAATTTTTATGGTGCACATTGTGAATCTAGGGTAGGTAGTAAGCGCTCCTAGCGGGCGAAATTGAAAAATATCGTACGAGTTAGTAACTGAAGGTATTTAAGTACATCACGCCATGTGAAGTAATCATGAGGTGATACCTGAATCAGAATATTCATATATATAAATAAGGGTGGGAGTTGGTTTGAAAATTTCAGTTAGCGCGTCCTTGCAACGACACCACTTCACTAAAAGTCTTTGAACGAGACGGACGCAATGGCATTTTCGGAAATAACTTAGAAATTTGTAAGCTTCCCGTATTCAAAATTTAAGGTCTCAAGGCCGGTACCAAATTATATAAACGCAACTAAAGAAGAAGTCAGAAGTGATTATTTATGTGGGATTCCTTTGCGGGAAGAGGACTGCTCGTGCATCAACCAGCAGGAGGACCGCAGCACTTCAAAGCAGGAAATTCACATAGACATAGATTTGAATTTATTTTTAAATTTTCGGCCAATCAAACAATTTGTTACCATTTCATAAACTAACTAAATATGTGTTCGTAAAAAAAATCTTTAAAAAATATGAGAAGAGTAATAATTAAATTATTTATAATTAGCTAATAAATAGTCGCATCACATATATCGCCCTAGAATTAAATTTAGAGTAATTAGTTCAAGGTATATTTATGGATTTGCTTCATAAATTTCAAAAAGAGTTATCAAGTCAAAATTGGTGAATTAAATTTATTTATTTCTAATAATTTATTAAATTGAGTTATATTTAGGATCTAACTTCTCAACTCACCTGAAAAATGGCTAAAAAAGTTTAATAAGTAGGCCTAAATATTAAATACACTATTTCAATTTAGAATGCTATTAATTCACTATATTCGGTTATTATTAAATTCCTGCTATTAGCTTCTATTGTTCACCAATAGATTTCGTTATTAGTTTTACCTTTGATGTTAACTGTACAGTAATAGTTAACATGAAATCTACTGAAAACACACTCAGACACAGTTCATTATTAAATTTCTTCTATTAGCTCACTCTCTCCTGATATAAATATTTACAATCTATAATAAAATATCTTTGCTTTCATCCAATCAAGTTCAAATAATTTCTTTTAACCTATAGTGAAAGGGGGTCCAGGTCGGAATCTATCAGAGTATCTTCATGATCGAAGGTTAGCGCTTTTGGTACAAAGGCAACTATCCATAGCTAAATATAAACTTCTGAAATATTTATATGAACAAGCTCTATTATATAACGTTAAATTGTTGCCATAGTTACCACACAATATCATAAATATTGCCCTGGGATTAAAAATGAATGAAAAGAATAAAACAAACTAAAACTTACTGGATTAACGTTATCGTACCTTGCTTCACAAATGGACAATACGAAAGGAAAACGAGAAAAAATATAACACAATGAAAGTGATG
The DNA here is from genome assembly GCA_036971475.1 of Prosapia bicincta. NCBI lineage: Eukaryota > Metazoa > Arthropoda > Insecta > Hemiptera > Cercopidae > Prosapia > Prosapia bicincta. The sequence continues at coordinate 372,445,225 of JBAIZL010000001.1, forward strand.
AAAGAAAGCGTATAAATAAGCGTAACAACAGACATAATAGTCCAACACCAAATATTGTATATAGAGGAATACATATAGAAAATTACAAGGAAATACACTTTTTTTTTCTTACCTAATACTGTTATTCTCACATAAGTATATACATATTTATATTCATTGTAATTATAAATTTCTCCTATAGGGCTTTTATTGTAAGTCAAGTTTCTGAAACTGGAATGATCAAAATTCGTAATGAGGTTTTCACATTTATCCGTGTGATTTTCCCTGTAGATTAGACTTAGACAGGTTAATATGGTGCTATTTATTACAAATAGCCAGTTAGTTGTTTGACGCTACTATATTTGTCTAATTCTTGAGTATTTTCGCTACTTCTCCGATTTCACTATGTTAGGAGGAAATGTAAAGTATGTATTTAGATGTTATATAGAGAAGAACAATATTCATTTCATAGCTAAAGGTTTTAGCAGACGCGTACTTCACAGCGAATCTCCATAATCAAGTTGACGTCATCACTTTACAAGCTGAGTAAAGGAATAAAGTTAGACCTATTAGAGCCGTGACAATGTGAAATCAATTCCGCGCAGAAACACGTAAAACATTGGCTGGGAGGCGTCACGTCGCTTCATAACGTTCCGTGTTTTTCCGAGTTTTGCGTTTAAATTTCAAGGTCGTTTTGTTTAGACGTAACGTGAATCGATATTTAGGTGATCTAAACTTTTGTGATAAATTAAACATGACAATTATACTAGTCTCAAGATGTGATAAATCGGTAGAAATAAATAGATTTATTCACAAAAAATAATTGTTCAATATTAATTAAATCATATTCTGCAATACTTTTGAAATAATTATCGTAACTTAAGAAAACATTAGTGTTTAATTTCAAAGTTACATACACTTTAATTACGTCTCTTATCATAGAGAGGCGTATTTAACAAATACAAAGAAATGTGAATAAAGATGTGTCGATATTGGTGTTCCATAATCCATTAGTAAATATCAAAACAAGTTTTGTGTGGTGTCTGGAACTAATGTAGCCTTTTTAAACATATTTCAAGGTTATAAATGCGCACTACAAGATGTATGTACTTCAATGAACAATATAAATAGTTTTTTTTCTACTCAACTTATAACCTATTAACAAATTTTAAAGCTTGGATCTAAAAATCACTAAATTTCCAAATTTTCTAACTTAAATATAGGCAGTAGAGTCGGACTGATCTATCCACGCAAATGGTCTAATATTAGATATGTGCTAAAGATTGGGGAAATGACCCTTTATTAGGCCGAGAGTATAGACCACCAGATCCTGCCCAGCCCTCGATGTCATCCTCAACAACTGCCTCCGTTTCACATGGGAACGAGATTGATTGCCCATGTACCAAGCTGATATGTTTTTTTCATGGAAAATCAGGAAATATTGAAATGAAGCAATCTCGGGCTGTGTGCGGGAGGAAAAACATGACAAGAAAGAAGCCCTGCAAGAGACCCTGTGTGTGTGTGTTGCGACGGGCAGTATTCTCTTGGAATACATACCGCAAAAAGATAAAATTTAAAACATAAAGAGTTTAAATTTCTTTTATATAAAACAAACCAAGCCACCGTAAGAGGGGTTAGAAACTTTAATTTAAGGCCGTTTGCAAGGGGAAGATTGTCAAAATTGACCTAGAGCTACCATCGACATTTCCAGAGATAAAGCGAGACGAGAAAAATCAATAACAAAGAATAAGAAAACTTCATTAAAGGCACCCATAAAGAGTTAGACGGCTAGAACGAAAAAGTGGATAGAATCGATCCAATTTATTGATTTTTGCGAGCCGTTGAGTTTAGTACAAAGACGATGCGCGCGCCGATCATGACGAAATCGATAAGGATCCTTATTGGTTGAGAGGCTCGTGGGAACAGACTGGAAGGAGGGGGGCTTCCCCGTGGGATAGAAAGTTAGCGTCCTTTTACACCCCAGTGAAACCAGGACTTCTGAAGTGTACGGACGTGTGAGGGATTAGCTCCGGTAAAGAATGAACAGTAGTATTTTACCGTTAATTGCTTAAAAACGATGAGTGGCTAAGGCAATTTCGTTTCGTAGGAATGTCGTGACGTTTTGTTTCCGAAAATGGGGCCCTTTCGGACTCAAGATCGCGCCGAAAGAGGTTTCCCCATAAAATTCCATCAATAATGTGCGAGCGTCTTAAAATGTGTGTGTTACAGCCTTACTACAAAGGCAAGGCGAAGTGAACAGAGATAACCTAGCAAACAGTTTTAAAAAAGTGATACTAAATTTCAAACTAAATTAAACATAATTCAACTAACTTGGTGAACGTCTAAAAAATATTTCTTTCTTGTGTTATAAAATGCCCAGTTAAGAATAGAGTTAAAAAAGGGCTTAAAGCTAAAAATTTTATTAGTAACAGTCTAAAATTTAAAAGAGGTGCAAAAGGCATCGAAGAAAGAAGATGGGAGAGTTTCAAACAAAGGGTGGAGCAAGCAGATCTACATGAGGTGTACCAGAAGCACAAAGGGAAGGTGGTTCCAAAGATGGCGGCAACTCGTGGGAAATCATCCAAGTATACCTGTGTGGGAAAGATACAACATCCAAGCCGGACCTCCCCACCCCGCTGGAGAACAAAGGGAGAGACGAAGAAGAGAGGGAGAAATGGGCAAACCGTGCTTTGTGGTGGATTTCAGGTTAGGTCTACTTTGACTTCCTTTTGCAAATTAGAAATTTTTAATTTGAAAAATTTTTCTTTATGGGAGAATGTTATAAAATTTAAATAAATTTTAAAATCATTAACAGTAAACTTTGAAATTAGGAAATAAATACTGGTGGCTTTGTTTTAAAGAGGGGGTTTCAAAATGGCGATGCCATAAAAGCAGAAATTATGTTGCATTTCATGAAAGTAAGGGAAATAAAAATTTTAGGTTAAAAATAGTGTAAAGGGTTAAGGTTTTTAAATAAACAAATCAAATAAAGGGATTTAAATTATTTAAAGGGTTAAAATCTTATGAAGGTGTAAGGAAATTAAATAAGAGAAGGGTTGTAATTAATTAAATATGATATGCTAAAAGTAAATATCCAAGATGGCGGACAAAGTTAATTGTTTACCACAGCTGACTTGAAGGCCATGCTTTAGTTTCAAGTACTCCTATAAACAGGAGTGTTATTTCATACAATTAAATCAAACTGAATTGGTATTTTATTTAGAAGGAGTCATTATGAAATTTTTAGATATGAAACAAATTGACATAAATTGTTCTCGTTTGAAATAAACAAGGGTTATATCATTAATTGAAGCTATTTAATTTAAACTGTTGATTTTATTTAGAAAAGGGTGAAATTATGTATGTGTATTAAATAAATTGAATCAAACCAAGGTTTGAGTAAAAATAAAGGGTTATGATTTTGATATGTGTAGATTTTAAATTTTTTAAAAGTGCAACAAAATGGTTAAGTTAAACCAGAGATTTTAAAATTGTGAGTGGGGCTAGCTAATATAATAAAATAAGTTTTTTCTTTTATGAATTATAAGTGTATTTTGTTTATTTCATGATTTATATGTATATAAAATAATATGTTGGTGATAGGGAAACTTAAAAGGGAAAATGAAATTTTTGCAAATTGGTTTAAATATAAGTTATATAATTTAGGCAAAGGGGTTAGTAACCTTTTAGCAAAGGTTACTCAAAATTTATTAAATATCAATTTCCTTCAGAAATTGCATTGATAAATTTTAAATAAATTTAAATAAATTTCTGTATTTATGATTCTCATGCAAAAGGGTTAAATTAAAAGTAACCAAAGGGTTAAATATTTTCTAGTAAAAGGGTTAAATAAATTTTAGTAAATTTGTAAATTTCTCTGTAAATGATCAAGGATCAGTTTAAAAGGGTTTAACTATGTTTCAATAAATATTAATAAATTTCAAATGTGGATTTTCATGCCGAAAGGGTTAAATTGATAGTAACCAAAGGGTTAAATATTTTCTAGTAAAAGGGTTAAATAAATTTTAAGTGATTTGTAGATTTTGTAAATGATTGAGGATTAACTATGTTTCAGTAAACGTTTTAATTAAAATATGTTTTTAAGTATTGTAATTTCAAAGGGAAGGTGTTTGAATTTATTCAGCAGATGTTTTAACAATTTTTATTAATTATGATTTGTTGTTCAGTAAATATTTTGATAATCTTGTGGGAGATGGCTATATGTTTTATATGTAATTTTTGTTTCAGTATGTGCTTGATAATTGGTTTTTATATAATCTGATATAATTTATGAAATTGTTTTTAGGTTGTTTGGTAAAATTGAGTAAAGCTTTACCTGCTAAAGCAAATAGAAATTAAACTTCAAAAGGTCATTTAAAATTGATAGAGATATAGGAAAGATTTTATCACTTACATGGCTATGTAGAATGTTGCCATAAAAAAGTAGTGTGTTTAGAAATTTTAACTAGTTGAACAAAATGTAAAAAGTAGGGAGCTTTCGGAGTGTACTGAAGAGTAAGGCTTTACTTGAATCAAAAAGGTTAAAACGAAAATTTGTAAACTGTAACAATTAAATTTAAGTAAAAATTTAAGTAAACAAAATCAAATATTGATAATTAAAATTTCAAGGTTACATAACCAGGGATACTGAAATAAAATTAGAACAAGCAGTCAAGGGTTGTTAAAATAGTCACTTAAGGGAAAAGAGAATTTTTAATTAGAAGAAAAGAACAAGAACTTCAGGTAGGAAAGGGTTATATTTTGACAAGTAAGATTGAACGTTAAGTAGAGCAAAGTTTTACGCTTTGGTATATTCCGATTGTAAGCAAACTAAAATCATAAAATCTTAATTAAAACTTTAATGTAAAATAGAATAAGCAGAGTATGGTTTCTTAACGGTGTGAGAACCAACACAAAAGATATTTAAGTCAAATAAGTTACAGACTGTGCGATGTAAATTTAAATTTTAAATTTTAAAATTAAAAAATAAATATTTTTTAACTAACTTGCAAACAAACTGAGTATTCTTTTAAACAAGTTTCTTACACTCTCCTACAACTGATATGGTCATTTCGCCGTTTAGATGTCTTTCAAAAGAACCCCTCCCCCGGGATGACTTACCCGTTAAGGGTAAAATCCGCAGCAAGTTAGGTTTTTTCTTTTTTAAGTCCAGTGACTTGTTCTCTGGCAGATTTTGGCGAGCTCGGCACAGCGTTTGTGGTTTTGGCTGCGAGCGGCTCGTTTCAAAATTCTTGCTCTGCAATGGGCGTTTGGTGGTCGGCCTTGCGCTCGCGTGCTGGTCAACGGTAGGGTTGACGGCGGAGCGACAAGGTGGGCCGGTCCGTTGCAGTTAGTAAGATGGCGCCCAACGTGGGGCCGACGGGTAAAGTTGCGGACTTTCCCGTATAAATATTTCGGTCTCTATTAAAATAATAAAAAGACATGGCGAAATTCGACCTAGGAAGTGTAAGAAATGAATAATAAAAAGTTAAAGAAAAGAGTTAGATTGCAGTTTTAGGTTGAAACACTGGTAAATTAATTAAAAAGAAGGTAATAAGATGAAATTAAGAGTTAAATAGTTTAGTATGAGAAATAGTTTTAAAAGAGTTAAGAAAGTAAAGAAGGGGTAAATAGTAGTAAGTAAAAAGGAGGAAACACTTAGACGAACGCGCGCATTGGAAACACACGCACGACATCCAGCGACACTTTTATGTAAATTAAAGGATTTTATAGAAAATGTTTAGAACTAGGAAATAGAAAGAAGGAGAGGATTTAAAAACAAAAAAGGAGATAAACAGAACAGAAGCCATGGCAACACAAAAGCAGCAGGAAAGAAGTGGAATGGAAAAGCTAATGGCAATGCTAAAGAAAGATAAAGAACAGGAGAGATTAGAAAGACAAAAGAAGGAAGAGCAGGATGAGGCTAAGAGACAACTGGAGAAGGAACAAGAAGAATTGAAAAGACAACAGGAGAAGGAACAAGAAAAATTAGAAAGAAAACAAGAAAAAGAACAGGAAAGGTTAGAAAGACAAAAGAAGGAAGAGCAAGATGAGGCTAAAAGGCAACAGGAGAAGGAACAAGAAAAATTGGAAAGACAAAAGGAGAAGGAAGAGTGGAGATTAGAAAGGGAGACAGAAAGGAAGGAGGAAGAGACAAGGAGATATAAAGAGAGAGAACAAGCCGAGTTAAGATGGCAAAATGAAGAAGCGAGAAGGATAAGGGAAGCAGAGGAGAAGGAAGCTAGGAGAAAAATGAAACAGAAGGAAAGAGAAAAGGAGAAAAGTGATCAGGAGGGAAGGGAAAGGAAGGAAGGAGAAGAGATGAGGTTATTTATGGAAAAAATAACCGGAAACTTTAAGAGCCATAAAGAGGACATAAGCCAACACTTGACTAGCATGGACGATAGAGTGTCCACTTATGAAAAGAAGGTAGACCAACTGGAAGCAAGAATAGAGAAAGAGGAGGATGGACAGCTGGAAAGGGATAAGAAAATAGGAGACCTGGAGACGGGCATAAGAAAAGTAGAATCCAGCGTTAAAAAAGTAAATGACAAAATCAGAAGCGCCGCGTCACAGGGTGCCGGCGTCAGTTGGATAAGGCCCAGAGCGTGGGATTACCAGGAAATGACTGGTATGAGGAAGATATAGTACTACGGAAAGGACAATGAGAATCCGGTAGCCTTCATGAAGGAGATGGAAGGGCTTTTTGAGGAAGTCGATCCAATGATGGAGGACGACACAAAGCTGAAAATAATTATAAGAGATTTAAGAGGAACGGCAGAAGCCTGATGGAAGGCAGTTATGAAGCAGGGAGTCCAGTATGAACAGTTTAAGGCTAAGTTTTTAGCCAGGTACTGGGGTTTTGCTGCGCAAGAGAAAATAAGGCGGCAGTTAGACACTGGGAAGTATTACGAAATGGGACCTTACAGCAAGTCTGAGTACTTTGTTGTAATGGTCAACAAAGCCAGGAATTTGGACCCGCCGATACCAGAGCGTTACCTTGTGAATAAGGTGATGATACATTTCGGAAGGGAGGTCCGGAATGCTAGCCTTGGCGTTCATAGGGAGTCAGTGGCCAGTGCCATTGATTTCATGAACGGCGTGGAGACGGACAACGGGAGCCGGGGTATAAATGGGAGAGAGGTGCCGCCTAGGTACCAACAGAGGCCACCTCCAAATATAAGGCCTCCTCACCCAAGGAACAACACCAATGGGAACCCCAGGACAGAGAGAGAGACCAGACCACCCCCAAGACAGAACGTGGAACCAGGGAATCGAACAAGAAGTCCAAAAAACGAGGCGGGAGGGTCTCGTGCACAATAGATGGAAACAGACAACACAGAGACAGACAAAGGCATGGAAAAGGAACCGAGACCCTGAAAATAGATATAAAAAAAAGTATTGGTAGTAAAAAGGAGAATAAGGGAAAAGTAGAGGAAAAAGAGAGGCAAAAAGGAGTTACGTCTGACAGAGGAGCGAGCAAGAACGTGCTGGAAGGGAGAGGCAAAAGAGTACAGAAAGGACAAGGGTGATGGGTGGGGCAGAGCCCAAAGACGCTGTAGAACAGCTACCCAGTAAAAATAGAGGAGGAAAGGAAGAAGTTGAGAGAAAAAGGAGGCAGCAAGAAGTTGCGAAACAAGGAGGCCCGACTAGTTCCTGCAACCTAGCCAAGATCCCGGAAGGAAACGAACATGCAAGAAATCTCGAAGAAACTCAAAATCAGGAAGAAGATGTAAGAGCTAAACAAGACCATCCAGGAGAGCTCCAAGAGATTAGTAGGAGAGCAAAAATCGACAAGGTGGGATGGATTGGTACAAGCGAAGAAGAGGGGCTTGTACTGGCGCCAGCCGAACACCAGGCTGACGTCGTTACCCCTATCGAGAACCCGGAGTGGCCGAGTCTCAGGGGGGGGGGGATTGGGACATGGATCCCAATCTGAGGGAAATGTTGGAGCAGATGTGGCTAAAGAGAAACCAGAAACAGACTTAACACAGAGAGGTAGTGAACAGGAGAAAAAGGGAAAACCAGAAGGCCAGGAGGCAAAAGAAACAGAGCGAATAGAAAGCAAGAAGGGAGCAGCAACTTCAAGCAAAAGAAAAGGAGCCGATGGCAAAGCAAACAGAAATGTGCCGGAAGGGAGGTGCAAAGAAGGTCATACACATGGAACAAGGGCGGAAAAAAGGGCAGTGCCCAAGAAAGCCGAAAGTAGGCACAAAAAGCGTAAAGGACAAGAGGAAGAAATAGGAGGAAAAGTACAAAGAGGACAAGGAGGCCCAGAATGTTCCTACGACCATGCACAAATCCCGGAAGGAAACAAGGATGCGAGCGAGCTGGAGGACAAGAAAAATAAGCGAAATAGGAAGGAGAAAGGAGAAGAAAAGAAAACTCAGGATAAGGCCAAAAGAAGTAGACCCAGATACAGGATGAGGAGGAGATTGGGAGTAGTAAATTGGAAGAGCAGAGTAAAGAGGAAGAAAAATAAAAAAGTATAAAGATGACCAAACACTGAAACCACGTCGAAAATGTAAGATAGGAAACCTAAGTACAGTACAGCAGCAGGACGAATATAAATCAATTCTCACGAAGACTCAGGAGGAAAGGCTGAAAAAATTAATAGGAGAATATAAAGAGGTATTCAGCGAGACTCCAGGGCGGTCAAATAAATACAAACACAAATTAAAATATATGAAGACAAACCGTTCATTAAGAGGAGTTATCCGATCCCTATAAACTATAGGAAACAGGTCCAACAGGAAATCGACGTTATGCTGGCCAACGACATCATCGAGAGGTCAAGAACGCCATACATCAACCCGATGGTAATGGTCCTCAAGCCAGATAAATCCATCAGACTATGCCTTGATGCTAGGAGACTAAATGACATCACTGTACCAGATTACGAAAGCGCACCAGCGATTGACGAGATTCTAAGGAAAGGAAGATGTAAGAGGTACATCTCCAAGATTGATCTCACGTCTAGTTTTTGGCAAATACCTCTTACACATGACTCCAAGAAGTATACGGGGTTCCTCTTCAACAACAAGGTGTACAACTTCAAGGTAGTGCCTTTCGGACTACAGAACTCCTTAGCGGCATTGGTTAGGACGGTGGATTTGACGCTGGGACAAGAACTAGAGGAAAACATTCTAGCGTACGTCGATGACCTGCTATGCTTGTCTGAGACGTTCGAGGAACACCTCGAACATTTACGAACGATCTTCACCAAATTCAGGGAAGGAAACTTGACAATTAATCCAAGAAAAACATTTTTCTGTCAGGAGGAGGTGGAATTCCTAGGATACATCTTTACTCAGGAAGGGGTACGAACAGACCCAGAGAAGCTACAGGCCATACACGACTTCCCAGTGCCTAAAAATAAAAAGCAATTACAATCTTTCTTAGGATTTGTAAATTACTATGCTCGTTTTACGAGCAAGTATTCACAGGAAACCTCACCTCTTTTGAAGCTCCTGCGCAAGCAACAACCCTGGATTTGGAACTCAGACATGCAGGCGGCTTTTGATCGTGTCAAAGGGTTGTTTCTCCAGGCAGTAACGATTACACACCCAAGAGCAGGGCAGGATGTATTCCTACAAACGGATGCCAGCCACATAGCGATAGCAAGTCAACTCTATCAAAAGGACGATAACGGGGATTTGGCGGTTATTGGATTCGCTAGTAGGACCCTCAAGAAAGCAGAATTGTCTTACAGCGTGTGCGAGAAAGAACTGCTGGCCATTGTGCACGGCCTCAAGAAGTTTAGGCCACTTATATTAGGAGCTCCGTTGCACATCATCACAGATAACAAGGCATTGCAATTTTTAAACACCTGCAACTTCACCAACTCTCGCATCACCAGATGGACACTAGCGATCCAAGAATACCAACCCTCCGTTATTCACTGCCCTGGCAAGGAGAACATACCTTGCGATACGGTCAGCCGCATGTACCAGGCACAAAGCGGGATCGGAAAACTAAAAAACGAGCAGGCAGTTATCAGGCTAAACGAATTGAAAAGCGAGAGACCCTTGAGACAAATAATCCAATCATTGAAGGATGGACAAAGGGAACAGATGGATTTAAATAATATAAAAGAAAATATACAAAGGTACCCGAGATACGAGGTGATAGAAGGATATTTGTGCTTTAAAGTGAGAGAAAAAAATAAAATAGTGATTCCAGAAGGGAACATTGAGCCACTCATAAACGAAGTACACCAGGTGTACTTGCACATTGGGAGAAATAAATTGGCAAAAATGCTAGGTCGGAGCTTCTATATAAAGAATATGTACCAAAAGGTTATGGAAGTGATAAGGATGTGCAAAATATGCCAATACGCCAAGCATACTAACAGGTATTCACAAGCATTAACAAGACCAATCCTTACACAACAACCAGGGGAAATGGTTGCCGTAGACTTCTTAGGGCTCCTACCCAGGAGTATAGGAGGGGCGAGACACGTACTAGTGATCCTTGACGTGTTCTCAAGTTCCTAAAATTATACGCTGTGAAAAGCCCGAACTCCAAAACCTCTATTGATCGCATGACTGAGTATTTTAATACAGTGGGAAAACCGATTAAATTTCTTACCGATTTCGGCGCGGCATTTACCTCCAAACAGTAGAAAGAATGGATCGAGGCAGTAGGTGTGCGACACATTCTTATCCCTGTTCGGCATCCCCAGGTAAATTTAGCCGAGCGTATAAATCGAGATTTGGGAAGAATTTTACGGACATACTGTAGTAATGCACAATCCTCATGGCAAAAATACTTGCAATACATAGAAAAAAATCATAACCAAATGCCACACGAGATCACAGGCTACACGCCGGCAATGGTCCACTGGGGAGTGGAAACAAACTATGTATGGGAAGGATATATCCCTGAGGATTGTAGGAATGCGGTAGTGGAGACTAGGAGGGAGATGCTTCAGAAAGTATTTCAGCGAATTAGGACGAAGTGAGATAACAGAGCGGCAAGGACAAATAGAACCTGTAAGGAGACGCACTTCCAAGTCAACGACCTAGTGTTAATTACAAGGCATAACCGTTCCAATGTGCAAAGAAAAGAGACAGAAAAGTTACTATTGATTTACGAAGGCCCATTTAAAGTAACCAGGAAACTAGGGCGTAAGACCTATGAAGTGGCCAATATTATGACAAATAAAGTAAGGGGAAGATACGATATTAAAGATATAAAATTGTACGTAGACTAATAATAAACAAAGAAACCTGATAGCTGACCTGACTTCAAGATAAAAAATGTATGTTGCCTTAGTGCAACAAATAGTGATCCGAAGTTGTGTATAGTAGGAGCACTGACCCAGGCAAAAAAGATAAGGAAATAACTTTAGTACACAAGGTCACAGCTGTGTGGAGTTACGGACTAATGCGTAGGCAAGTTACGCAAGACGCCAGCTGATAAAGACAGCGCCCCAGAGTGAGAGGGGAATACCCGAAAATCGTTCCTCACTTAAGATAAGGAGCGTAAGTATATAACTGCAGGTATAGATTGTAAGAAGTTGGTTAGATATTTTGGATTGTAATTATGGGGAATGTAGAATGTTTATATGTGTATGAAAAAAAATAAAGCCACTAAAGAGGGAATAAATGTAGGGCGATGTAAGAAATGGGAAATTTAAGATAAAGAAATTTAAAATTTTTAACTTTTAAAGTAAGGAAGCAAAGAGAAAACAAAGTCAGATATATTGTGTAAAGCCTGAGAGTGAAAAGTGAGAGTTGTGAAATTTATATAAATACATAAACTTATGGTTGTACTTACTAATATTGTAAAAGAGTTTAAAAGTGTTTCAGTGATACGAGATAGAAGAGGACCATGGACAAGTAGATAGATAAGTAAAATAGCATTAAGAATTAGCTAGCACCCACAAAAAAACTAGAAAAAAAATGAATCTCGAAAAATAAATTTTTTTTGTTTAAGTAAATTATTTTTTTGGAGATACGTTAAAAAATTTTTTTTTTCTCAATTTTGAGGGGGGATCATGCGACGGGCAGTATTCTCTTGGAATACATACCGCAAAAAGATAAAATTTAAAACATAAAGAGTTTAAATTTCTTTTATATAAAACAAACCAAGCCACCGTAAGAGGGGTTAGAAACTTTAATTTAAGGCCGTTTGCAAGGGGAAGATTGTCAAAATTGACCTAGAGCTACCATCGACATTTCCAGAGATAAAGCGAGACGAGAAAAATCAATAACAAAGAATAAGAAAACTTCATTAAAGGCACCCATAAAGAGTTAGACGGCTAGAACGAAAAAGTGGATACAATCGATCCAATTTATTGATTTTTGCGAGCCGTTGAGTTTAGTACAAAGACGATGCGCGCGCCGATCATGACGAAATCGATAAGGATCCTTATTGGTTGAGAGGCTCGTGGGAACAGACTGGAAGGAGGGGGGCTTCCCCGTGGGATAGAAAGTTAGCGTCCTTTTACACCCCAGCGAAACCAGGACTTCTGAAGTGTACGGACATGTGAGGGATTAGCTCCGGTAAAGAATGAACAGTAGTATTTTACCGTTAATTGCTTAAAAGCGATGAGTGGCTAAGGCAATTTCGTTTCGTAGGAATGTCGTGACGTTGTGTTTCCAAAAATGGGGCCCTTTCGGACTCAAGATCGCGCCGAAAGAGGTTTCCCCATAAAATTCCATCAATAATTTGCGAGCGTCTTAAAATGTGTGTGTTACAGCCTTACTACAAAGGCAAGGCGAAGTGAACAGAGATAACCTAGCAAACAGTTTTAAAAAAGTGATACTAAATTTCAAACTAAATTAAACATAATTCAACTAACTTAGTAAACGTTTAAAAAAATTTTTTTCTTTCTTGTGTTATAAAAAGCCCAGTTAAGAACAGAGTTAAAAAAGGGCTTAAAGCTAAAAATTTTATTAGTAACAGTCTAAAATTTAAAAGAGGTGCAAAAGGCATCGAAGAAAGAAGATGGGAGAGTTTCAAACAAAGGGTGGAGCAAGCAGATCTACATGAGGTGTACCAGAAGCACAAAGGGAAGGTGGTTCCAAAGATGGCGGCAACTCGTGGGAAATCATCCAAGTATACCTGCGTGGGAAAGATACAACATCCAAGCCGGACCTCCCCACCTCGCTGGAGAACAAAGGAAGAGACGAAGAAGAGAGGGAGAAATGGGCAAGCCGTGCTTTGTGGTGGATTTCAGGTTAAGTCTACTTTGACTTCACTTTGCAAATTAGAAATTTTTAATTTGAAAAATTTTTCTTTATGGGAGAATGTTATAAAATTTAAATAAATTTTAAAATCATTAACAGTAAACTTTGAAATTAAGAAATAAATACTGGTGGCTTTGTTTTAAAGAGGGGGTTTCAAAATGGCGATGCCATAAAAGCAGAAATTATGTTGCATTTCATGAAAGTAAGGGAAATAAAAATTTTAGGTTAAAAATAGTGTAAAGGGTTAAGGTTTTTAAATAAACAAATCAAATAAAGGGATTTAAATTATTTAAAGGGTTAAAATCTTATGAAGGTGTAAGGAAATTAAATTTAAATATATATATATATATATATTTATATATATATATATATATATATATATATATATATATATAATATATATATAATATCTATCTATCTATCTATTTATATATATATATATATATATATATATATATATATATATATATATATTTATTTATTTATTTATTTTTTTGAAGGCAGAGTTTAGCAGTAGAAGCTTTGCTAAAGCAAAGTGGTCTCTTAGTGCGATTGCTAAGCAATAACGAGATACACTTGTGTAGAGAAGTTGATTGTTGCTCGATGTTGAATCACAGTGGAATTTCTATTTGTAACATTTCATCCCGCATTCGGATTCGACCCATTTCTGCTGACCGAGATAACAATTACAGTTGTGCTATAGTTAATAAATTAACAACGCAAATCTGTAAGGCTTACACAAACCCAAAATGTAGAAGCAAGAACGTTCTTAAATGATGCGCTATATTGACATTATTTCTTATATTATATTTCGTATGCTACAAGATATATTCATTGGCTATTAAAATCTCTTCTGACTCATTGCCTGTTGATATTGTACAGTAATAACTTATTTACATATTTATTTTCCCGTAATAAAAAAAAACTATATTGAGAAATCGTTTTAATCTTTCGATAATTGTACTGATATGTAAAGTTTTATTTATTTTACTTTAGAACAATGTAATACATTTTATTTGAATAATTTTAATATATTTCTACTTAACTTTGAACTGCAACTTGATGTTACTTTAAACTTGTTACATTGATTAATGCTTTTACTCAAAACGTTTTTCAGTTTTTATTTGATATATTTTTAAAACATTAAAACAAATGTAAGAAATATTAAACAAATATTGAAACAAGTTGTAGAGTTGACTTTCAATTATTTATAAAATACCTGAATGGGAAAAGATTTGACAGCTTAGATGTAAATAAGAGAAATCTACTCCATACCTCAGATATATATTTGTCCTCTAATCTTCTGAAGCAAAGAACATAACAAACGCCACTATAAATGTTTATGTCTACTGGTATTGTGTTTTGTACCTCTGAGATGTTTGTACGTATTTGGAAAACGACATTTCCTTTATATATTAAACGGATTATTGCAGAACTAAACTGTTGCTGTTCTTTTAATAAGATGTAGGTTATATAGCATAAATATATTAATGCGAAGCCTTAAGTTACTAATACAAGTGCACTTCTGTTTACAACTCAAAAAAAAACAATATAAAAATAAGGAAATTAATCATAATGGTGCAAACGAAGAGAAAGGTAACTAATCTCTAGTAAGTGGTTTCATTGTTTCAGTATTACCTCAATACATCTCTCGTGGGGAATTGAGTATTAGTAATGTAAAGTCTACATTATTGCTATGTTATTATTAATACGATGTGTAGTAACTGGTATTGTGTTCATGGTATTTTATTTAATTTAAGTAATTATCTCCTTAAGTTAGGTCTAGATTTTGAATTTGGTATTATATGAAAAGGAAATTTATTTCTGTGATCGTAGCTAAACTTCTACATCTTAATAGCCAAAAATAACTCGTATAATAACTCAACGCCACTATTTCCAAAAAGTTTTCTTTATGATTATCTGAGAATTGTATAACTATATTATTCAAGTTAATAAAATCCTCTTTCTTATATAACCTAAAGAAACATCGACTGGGAAGTTGTGTAACTTTACAAGTATAGGTTATTTAATGCAAATGTAATTATTTTTATTGGACAATTCTATGGCCTAACAAGTAATTTATTAGGAAGAACCGTGTCAATCTTTTTATCTAAAAAGTTAAATGCTTTTTATCGATTTTATGAAAATATTTAGTTTGTCATAAAGGAAGGAGTTCTTAGTTTTTAAATATTTTAAATAATTTGATATTTTCACTGCCAATTTATAAAAAACGACTGAAAATCTGAATAAGCATAACAGTTTTAATTCAAAGACGTTTTTGGAAGTTTAATTGTCGTCCTCGTGTTATTATTCTCGCATCAGCAGTCGAAGCTTCGCCCACGGGCTATTCAGTTAATGTGAAATCTGTAGCTCAGAGCGCAAAATATTCAAATCACATGGTCATGTTTTTGTGAATAAAGGTTTAACTCTTTGCTTATTTTATTTTTTTATTTGATATGACTCAGTCCATATGTTGTTTTAAATATATACCAATTTCTTGTTTTTTACTTTTTACAAAAATGTGTTCCTATGACTCTGGATTATACAATTTTTTTAAAAAGAAAAACTCCCCTTCATCCTTTAAAGGCTTTATCCTTTAGTTTTTAAGTATAAAATGGTATCTACAGATCTGATATTTTTGACGAATCACTTATGCGTTTATTATGTTCCATACGTTTTGTAGAAACACGATAACGTCCATTAATTTGTTCCCACTTTTTTATTATAAATAAAAGATATACCTTTACAGAAATGGTTGTCCCGCCATTACCAGATATACCGTTGGAGCGTTGAAGAGTTGTCTACGACGACTATCAAGTTTTTGCAATATGTACTTAGTTACAATTTAAAACATTTTCAGAATCTGACTGCATCTTCCAAAGTATTACTCAGATTTTTACTTCAACATTTACATCCTGCAACATATTTTTGTAAAGACATGAAAGACATCTGAATGTTTTTTCTTAATAAGTTTGCTTTTTTACACGTTTTTTTTTAATGCGCCTCTAAGTTATAACACATATATATATATCCTAAAACGTCCAAGTTCATAGGATTAATACTATATGTTGTGCGTTGATCAGTCAATCGATCAGGACATTGTCAATCAGGTTGTAGATAACTCCTACCTAACGTTTTAATCTAAAAGTACGACATCCATATTGCAGCCAGGTAGCTATATTTAATCTGATGATGATGATGTGTGTGTGTGTGTGTGTGTGCGTGCGTGCGCGCGCGCGTGTGTGTATGTGTGTGTGTGTGTGTATATAAGAAATAGGTGCAAAATGTTCTGGGATTTTTAAAGAATGTTTCAAAAGAACTTGTGTTTTGAGATATTTCTAGAGTCGTTAGATCAAATAAACAACAACGTTTATTTTGGAAGAATGTATGTCTGGACAATGTTAACAGATATTTCTTTCATTCAAAGGAAAGCTTTCCGAATCAGTGAACAGAATTCATTCTCTTCGTGTTTACGCCAACCTCTGATACTGTAACAATAAATATGATATCTTTACTTTATTAAACTTTATCGTGGGCACAGAAATGATTGGGACACGTAAAAACATATCTGAAAATATTTCCGACATTTAGAAACTTTTCAAAAAAGTTTTTAATTAGAAGTTTATCTGTTTACTCTTTGGCAGCAAAATTGTCTCCAAAATTCATCAAAAGTTCATCCACGTTTAAAAAAAAGTGGAAACTCTAATTAAATAACGTTGAATAATTGAGAAGCATAAATGTAGGCGATAGTTAGGTAAATGTATTGAATTTCATTCAGTAAAAACACTCAATTCATAGATTTTTACTGTATAACCTTTGCCTCTGTGAATTAAGTTATTGGCATTTGATGACAAAATTACTACTTACTAACCAACGCCAACCTTGGTAGTTGGGCCATTTGTTGACTGTCTGAGCAATACAGATGGGCTTCCATTAAGCTAAGACTGTCGTGTAATCCTGGGTCTGATCCAGGGCGGTGCTAAAGGTGTTTAGCATTCATGGCTTTACCACCACACAGAAAGCTCTCGGAGGCCGGAAGCTCATGTATATAATGGAGGTGTGCTACAAGGTAGTCATTGCCGGTCTTATTTTAAATGTTGTAACGATAACTGCTCGCGGTAAGTTATGGTCAATTGGTACCCTAGAGACCAGTCTTTCCCACCGTTATCCTGCCGAGAGATCCATCAATTGAACCTGATTCCGTCTTTTAGTGGTTTTCTTCATTAGAGACTTGGAGGACTGTAGTGAACTCTAATGCCTGACCTGGGAGTGGGTTGTTCCCTGCTTGGTTAGTTAGTCACCTTTTTCATTCCTGGGGATGTTTACGTGGCTCGGAATCCACTGGAAATTAAGTACTGACCCGGCATTTATGAGAGCATTTAGTCTTCTTATACAGTCTATGGTTCTTCTTAAGTCAGTCTGTGAGTTCCTAGAAAGGTTCAGGATGACGGTCTTAGAGTAAGCAAGGAAAACTGCCTTGGCTGGAGTAGTCAGGTTTTCAAGTTCAGTTGCTGCAGCATGCGTCGCAGCTACTTCGCCGTCATGCTTGCTAATGTAGCCCCGACAGCAGGACATATGTATAGCAGTATGAAACTACTATTTCGCCCGATGCAGGCATGGATGATCCAACAGTGTACACTTGTAACCATTCTGGTGCAGTTCGTTCGGGGGCTGTTCTTCTAAGCTCCTGATCCGAGGACGTATGCTTTGGAAGTGAGGAGTGTTGTCTCAGGGAGCTCTTAGAAGCAATCATGATAAGTAGTAAGCAGAGCGGGTTCTCCGAGAGTGACTCAATACTTTTATAAGCTCAATACTTTTATAAGAGTCCTGGTAGCAGACAAGGAGTGTTCCCTGAGTTTTCAGTTTTAAACTGTTTAGTTTTCTTGTTATTCTGGTAGTAATAATTTCCTGTCTTTTTCTAATAGAATTTTTCTGTCGAAATTGGATAATGTGCTCTATAAATCCTTCTTTATTTATTCACACAAGAAATTAACTGCATGCATTAAGTTTATCATTTTTTTTTTAATTTTAGAAAAGAGCTTACGTCTATATTTATTTGTTGTTAGTTGCAAATATAAACAAATATCAGCATCAGTTTTATCGTTTTTTGTATATATTTTTATTTATAAATACATGCATGTCTGATTGTTCGCCCAAAGTGTATTGAAAAAGCCGAGTTTGACATCCAGACAAGTTTTAATTAAAACAATTCAAACAAATATTTTCAATTTAAAACTACATTCCAAAACAATTCTGCTGTGTAAATATTACTTTTGCTATATGTTCTGACGATTTTCATAATACACAAAAACTGTAATTACTAATTCTTTTCAAGGTTGCATTAACCTTGACCAAAAGGCTAATGCAAAGTACTGATGCATTTTGTCTTAAAACAGCATAGCTTTGTTGTTATGTATGCGTGTATTATTTTTTGTCAGTTTTAACACGGAAACTTTACTTCTAAAGATTTTTGACGCCCTTTATGCTAATAAAGAAATTCGGAGATTAGAAGAGATAACTTATCCTAAGCTTTGTGACATAAATTATATATAATATTCCACTTTACTTCATTTACAACGTGTATTATTATTTCATAAGATTTTCAATGCTTGCGTTTGATCCAGCATTTATTAATACAACATTAAGCATTGAAGAATGTATCATTGTGGTCCATACATAGATACTTTAGTTACGTGATAAACATCGAATTTAAAACTAAATATTGTAATTTGTGAAAAATATCACACATTAAATAAATTTTGAATAATTCTTCTAAACGGAATACAGTCCTTACGTGAATAATTTTCGTTATCCAATTATTTGTAATTCTCTGTGGTTAAACCGTTTTTACTAACCATAAACAATTAGTTGCAAAACTTTGAATGGTTTAATAAAGCCATAACGTTAGTATCCTGTTTCAATACCACGGAAGTAATTTTACTTTTATTCAACATATAACTTTAGATAACTTAACAAAATGAAAATAGTAATTTTGACCACATAAAGAAAAGATAATCAATGACTTATCTTATAATCAATGACTTATCCAATGACTTATAATCAATGACTTATCTTGGAAAAAAATAGTAATAGAACACTCGCTTGAAGACAGCATGTAATCTAAAACAACGTTATTGATAAAAAGTTTGAAGTACGATTTGAATGGTAGCTTTGAATAGTAAGTCATTAAGGGGGGGGGGATGGAGAAATCAACTCTTTAGAATGTTACTCGTAATATGTCTACATAAATCTCTTTCCAAAATATCGTAAGACCCACAAGTGAATGTATATTTTGAACAAGAAAATTATTTTTAAATACGGCATATTTAAAAAAATTACCTATAAGCATTTTAATGCAATTAAGTTTTAAGTATGATTTTGTGCAACAGCTGTTCATAGTTCATGCAGCTAATTATATGAAATATTATTAGGTTGCATAATACGTAGGATGTAATACAAACAATAATTTAATTTCAATGAATGAACATTGCCGTAGCGGAGCCAGTGTAACGATAGTGACTACCAATTCTTATTCCAATCGTTCCAAGTTAATAAACAATTTCACTTGAATTTATTAAACCTGTTTTAAACTTGTAATATTTATAACAACTCTTTGACTCCAATTGGCTACGCTTTTTATCGAGACTTTTACGTATATTAGCCAGTGCAAGGACTGTTACATATTATTTGTTTTGTGTTGATATTATAGTTAAACTATTAACGCTAGGTTTAACTTAACAGAAAAACCTAAGTTTAAACCATTGGCGGGTTTAACCTGGATTTTCAATAGTTAACCAGACAGGGGCAATGAAAACCTATTATGAGTTGTTACGTAATATTCCTAAAATTAATGTTAAAAATGAATGTAAATGCTCAGAGAGGGCAACTACTTTAATCGGCAGATCTGTACAAGATTGTTAAGACAGTTCTATTCAAGACGTCAATCGAGTCTCCCGTTACGCTCGTGATATGACGTAGTTTCGTGAGTTCTAAGCCACTCTCGGTCGTAGACGCTTTTCTCCCGTCACGCTCGGCGTAACGTAGTTTTGTTCTTTTCATGAGTTCGCTGTAAGATTCGTGATTTGCTATAAGATGAATTATATTCCGTTACGCTACGTGACGCAGATTTTCTTCCCTTTCCTCACGCCGTGTGGCGAAGACATTATTATCATGTAATAGTGACTACTTTTATTTATGTGTAAACCCTTTTCTTGCTTGGTTAGGTATGTTTAGTGCGCGAACAAGGTGCACCCAAATCTCTTTGTCATCCATCTAGAACACCCCAGTGAACGTGACGTTTCGAGGTTCAGGCATGTGTAAGTTTAACTTATGCGAATGAAGTAGTGAAGGAGTAGCGCTTATTTATTCAGAGTTTGGATAACAGAGACGTATTTACTTTCAACAGGCAGTAGAATTGGTGGAGATAGTTGGACGGATAGCCGTTTACTTAGTCGGAAAGATTTTTACAGAGTTATACGTTGGAGTGTAGTTCATGTATGCAAACATTAATGGGCATTTTATTTCATTGACGAGTGGATCACGGGTTTGTTTCTTACTATTTCATATGTTCTTATATTTAACCAATGGCTTGTTAAATTTTACTAATCAACTTAAAGAATGTGTATAAGTCCTCATTTATTTGTTATTCCCAATAATAAACAAGTGAATTGAGTAATGAAATATTAATTAAATTTTCTACTTTCTAAGTAATTATTGGGTAAAGCATACAATTTAACGTTTACCTTCATTTCTGAGTAAAGGCGTGCACGATTTCTCAACTCGTATTTGACAATAAACAAACTGTACTCCCCTTTGCATATAAAGTTAGATAGTTCCCTCTTAGTTTGAAAATAGAAGAGTTATTCGTTTTAGTTTAAAACCAAGATAATCTGAATTAATTTTATTTCAGATGAAACTCATTTATTTTATTCATTTGTAGTATTTGTTTTGTGATGTTGTTAAAATAATATGTTATAATATTTATTTATTCGTGATTGAAATCATTTAAACGTATAAATAAATTATTTCTTATGAAATAGGGTCTTAAAATATAACGTCACCGTAACACTGCCCATTATAAGTTGAAATATTTAAATTTGAAAATTTATAACAAACTCAGTTTATTAGAAGTAATATTAATCTTTGTTGATTACATCTTCACGTGAGATACTAGTTTTTTACTAAAAACACTATTCATCTCCCGAAACTGCCGTTTTCTAGTTTTTAGTTAAAGACTTACTAGCTCACATGAATATGGAATCAACAAATATAAACATCATTTCTATAAATTGAGTTTGTTGTAAACTCTGAGTTACGGTCTGAGTTGACAATGAGACACATCTTCTGAAACGGCCGTCCTCAACAATAATAAATTAAATGCTACACTATAGGCAAGTGTAACATATTTACAAGCGTTTTTAGTTAAATAATATTTTTACGACTAATCTAAAAGACAAAACTGCTGACATTAAATTATAATAACCCAAAATTCTTTATTCCAATATTCTTTAATTATGTAATATATTTACTATTTATAATGCTTGATCTACATAATTAAAAAATATAAAATTTAACAATAAAAATATACAGCTTTAAATTTATATTAGATTTAATACGTTGCTCAATGGCTCCCATTGTAGGAGGAGTCACTCCTGATTAGGATTTACCTATTTCTCACTAGTGTGCGCATGTGCAAGTGCTCTGTGGTGACACTTTATCTGGCAACACGGGTAATTTAGGGTAATTAGTTTACACAATATTCTCCAGCCAATATTAAGGTATTATAGGCACTGCATATATTCGTCGCTTACACAATTGTGCAATTATCCAAAAATATTAACAACTTCAAACCAGAAATATTAAAAACTGTTTATAGTAACTCCGAATAAAATATCTCATTGACATTAATCAACAACCATAAAAAAATATATAGATGATTATATAAATATCATGGCCAAAATAGAAATCCTGAATCCTTAGTGTGTTATTTCTCACTAACCCCTCCTTTGAGAAACATTATTTGTAATATATCTTTAAAATTCAATTAATTAGAGAACTTATAAAATTATTTTAATAGCAGCAGTGACGACTATACCAAAACTAATTGTAATTTTATTAACAGTTTTTCTC
This sequence comes from Prosapia bicincta, assembly GCA_036971475.1. Taxonomy (NCBI): domain Eukaryota; kingdom Metazoa; phylum Arthropoda; class Insecta; order Hemiptera; family Cercopidae; genus Prosapia; species Prosapia bicincta. The sequence continues at coordinate 372,467,529 of JBAIZL010000001.1, forward strand.
CTACAACATACATTTTTACTTTAGACGTTTCTTATTGCTCTGTTTAAAGTATTTGTATGACTTACCATCTGTAATTTCTCGTAACTGTAAAAATTAACCAAACATATCTGAGCTCTTATTAGATAAATGTTGAGAGCGTAACTAAAATATATGGTGTTCACAGGAGAGGAATATGTTGCCTAACGTGACCACGAAATAACCTTGAAATATATAATTTGGTATCTTGTGCTCTATATAATATTTTGATTTGACATATATTGTTCAGAAATAACCAAAACAGTTTTTAAGACAATTCTCAGAAATAATTCAGTTTATTACAAAATAAGTTAGCAACTTTTGGAAATAAGGCCATTCCTGTGTTAAAACCAGGTGTGGCAAAGATCTTAGGTCTAACTAAGTGAAAGGATCTGTGCCGTCCTTGCGGAAATCTTAGTTTATGTGTGAAAAATTACTATAAACGTGTCAGTAGTCCTGATGGTGTTGGTGTTCTGCTAGAGCTGACTATATTTATATCAGCTGTAAAAGTTCTGTCCATCTAAACCTGAATTTTGACAAAACGACCCACTTCATTATAGCATGTTACGTCGGTGAAATCGATGTCAATCGTTGATGTCGTTTTGTTTCTAAATCAACCTTTCCTTATCATTTTCCCACAAACATTATGAAATATTTCCACTATAGTAAAACCTAGCTAGTCATGTTTATTGTGGTAACTGGGTAGCCTGAGTAAATATCGACCATTCATCATAGTACTGTACTTTAAATGATGTAAAATAGGCCCCTGCAAAATGTTAGATACAACAGTTATGGTTTTGTGCGTTGCTGCTGTAATTGTAGCTTTACTTGGTAAGACGTAATAATTTCTATTACCACATTATATAGTGATAAGAAATAAATATGAACTACATAAAGTAGGTTTACTACAGAACCAAATGTAGAGTATGTAATAGAGTAATTAAGCAATTAAAATTTATAGTTTTAGTTTAGTTAACTATTTGTTGGAAAATACACGAAGTAATACGTGAATAAATTACATAATTTTTTAAAGACACGCTAATATAAAAATAAAAGTATACAGTTGTTACTACACTTTTTACTTTGGATTATTTTTTAAATCTTTTTTCAGCAAAAAATAATAATATTCTGTACATTATAAATACTGTGCACACTAATTTTTAGGCCAGTGCACAGTAAAAACATTCACTGCTTCATGTTGATCCTGTGATTATAAGTCATTAAACTAATATAACAAATATACTTTAACTCTCCTGAAATATAATTTTAACCCTCCGTGAAATTATTAAGGCTATTAAAATTGCTGGTCTGACGTACACTATATTAGGGGGGGGGGAGCGGCCGGGGGTAGGGTTTCGTATAGCCGAAAGCCGGACTATCGAGGTTGCACTTTATTTTCCATCGTTATTACATTAAATTCCCTTTTCATCCTCCAAACTTGATTTAGGCCTAATATTATGCGTACATTGTCATATTCCTCCTCAGGTTTTAGAATTTTATATTAATATGTTATATAATAAGTGGGATCATATTTTGACCGCGGCTGATATGATGCGTTTCGGTTCTACAGCACCCATCATCAGTAGGTCAAAGTAGAGCGAAAATATATGCTGCTGAGGGTGTCGTGACAGGGGCTTAACGCGAGATTAGCGGCAATCAATGTGGTTTGGCCGCGGTAACGTGCGCGCGAGCGCGAGCGCGCGCGCGCACACACACACACACACACACACAACACACACATACACACACACACACACACACACACACACACACACACACAAAGACACACACACACATATATATATATATATATCCCAATTCTTTTGGAAAATAAAATAAAGCATTGGAATAATATTTTTTCTAAACTTACAATAGCCAAATATAACATAAGAACTTTTTTCTGTAAGCATATTCTTAATAAAGGAAGCTTGCAATATTCTAAGAACGAGTAAACGTGGATGTAGATATGGTCTTTTAGTAGCAGTATTAGTAGGCGCATTTTAGCAACAGAACGGGTAAAACATTTTAATACCTATTTAATGATACATGTGTCATGGGAGTTAATTTATCTATAAAACCAAAGAGTAGTAAACGTTGTATAAACAAAGGTAAATATGTAAACTTGTTTGCTTCCATATCTCTGGCGACTATATCAAGCTTGAAGTTCATCTCGATATATGAAGCAGTGTAACTAGACAATGTAGCTAGATACTGATGTATTTACAAATACGCTTATTAATTAGTTTGCAATAAAATTAATTGACTATTTCTCAAAATTATATTACAATATTGTTAATAGTTTTTAATATCTTAGTGTGTGTATACATAATTTATATTGTTGTTTATTATGTCCTTATAAAATATAGAGATTTCTAAATTGTATTTAAAGGACTACTTCTACACATTAACTCATAGTTAAACAACGAAAACTGAAAAATAAAAATTACAACTACTTAGGATTTTACACTGAAATATAAAGCTACTATTCACCAAATTTTAGTCATATTTCAGTTTATGAATCTTGGTAATGAAACGATTCTTTACAATAAACCAGTTTTAGTTTTCATATAGAGCAATGTAAATGGTACAAACTGCATTTACCAGAAACGGAATCAAGTTCACATTTAAAATAAGGTAACCACTAGATATTACATTCACCTCATGCAGGATCCACCAGTACATATATTTCAACTGGTTTTGTAAATTCTCACACTTATTTGTATGGAAAACATCCAGAAAGTCTTCTCTAGCACATCGTATTTCCGATTCCACAAGTGTACATGAAACGAGAATTAGGACAATAGGTACAGATATCAGGCATATAAACACTGTAGCACTTAGACCATGGTATAGTCCCACTCGAAAGCTTATAATTATACCCAGGGTTATAATGTTCAAAGCGCAGCCATCAATGTAGTAATCCACGGTCACCCGCAAAGCGTGGAATATCTCGTTGTAAAGCTTCTTGACATACCTCAGCTGTTGTTTGTGTACTTTGTGCTCTGATGGAAGAGTACCACTGGTAGAATCCAAGGGAAGAAGTACTTGGAGTGTGTAGATGTTTGTTTCCTCGTTCTGCAGCGCTCCTTTCAGTTTTCGCAGACATCCTCTTGCCATTTTCAAACGGTGACGCACTGCCAGGAGCCAAAAGCTGAAGCAAATACTCATTGCACAAATCATTCCCAATGAGTACAAACGGTCCAAATGAATTACATAGGATACCAATGAATTGTCTAGGAAGTTTATAAAGTTCTGTAGTGCTGAGTAAGTAACAAGTGAAATGGCGTTTGTGACAGCAGGGAGGGCGGCCAATATTCTGTGTCTCCAGTGATTAATGGGATGACCAAGGTTGTGCAGCTTCTTGTCGACACTTGTGAGATAATACGGATATTTCTTGTACGTTCTCCATAATAAATGGATAACACAGCTATGATATGAGATATTTATTGCAACTCTGTACACGTTTGTAATAATTTCGTCCATGTAACGTCATTGTACAAGACTGTGTTGTTACGTATTACAAAACCTACTAAATAATGTGTAAAGCTAGGCTATGTTTCTTGACCGTTGATATGAAAACAATATATTTTTATTATTTAGTTTATTTTGCATATTGCTTGTAAATTATTTAATCAATACCATGACTGTCTATTTTACCCCTCACTCTTATACAGGATGGTAAAACTATATTTAAAAAATGTAGATAAAAAAATAATATATCAAATAGCCCAAAGAAGTGGATGCAATGAAAAACCTAAAAATAAATTAGTATTTAAAGTATTATATAAATTAAAACAACAACAAATGATCCACATTCACATACACAGGATACAACATGAAAGGAGTAACTAAAACACTAAAAAATAATAATATTAAAATAGCTTAAAAATACAAGAAATATAATCAATAAAGTAAATCAACCGTTAAAAAATATGTCCTACACTTAATAACGGAATATATAAAATCGAAAGCCCAAACTGTAAAAAAATTTAAATCTGCCAAACAGAAAAGAAGTTAAAAGACAGATATAATAAACACCTCGATGCATAGATCAAACCTCACATTTACAACTCAAACCTAGTTACACACGCCATTAAAACCCAACTTACATTTTCCACATTAGAAAACATACAGCTAATAAAAAAAAGTACAAAAAGGGCTCAAAATGACAATCTGGGAACAACTACAAATTTATAAACATAAACATAATTATATAAAGGAACAAATATAAAAATAACAAAAAACGATAAATTATTCAAACTAATAGACAAAATTAGCCCCAAGACCAACTTGAAAAATTCTCACAGTGTAGTTATTCCGAAAATAGATCAATAACGGTACACCACGTGACAACACAAATTCCACACAGCTGGCAAGCTACTACAACACCTGATGCTACTATCAATCTTTGAAAATTATCTTGCATAAATATATATATATATATATATATATATATATATATATATATATATATAGAGAGAGAGAGAGAGAGAGGTGAAGAAAGAAAGTGATGGAGTGAGAGAGAGGGAAGGAGAGATATAAAATGATGAATTTCTTCTACATATTCATCATCAATATTCCTGATGATGTTGGCTTTGAATTGTAAATTCAATTATAATTCTTGTATTTGTATTTTGACTTAGTTCTTTATTAATACACAAGAATACATATTGCGATATATATATATATATATATATATATATATAAATAAATAATATATATATATATATATATATATATATATATATATATATATATATATATATATATATATATAATTTAAGAGTGGCAATACAGATTCCAAAATAGAAATGAATAATAGACAAAGCCATTTGAAAGGAAAGGTGGTTTTGTAAAACTGAAAGAGTTGGAAGAAAGGTCAAAACCATGTCAGAGAGACCATCGACATTTGAGGAGAAACTGTTTGAAAAGAGAAGAAGCAAATAAAGAGAAGAAGAACCTCGAAAATGAGTAATTAAAATGTTATATCGGAATAAGGGGTTTAGAGAGTCAAGAGAGTTTTAAAAAGACAAATTAAAATTACTATCGTGTTGTGTTGCTGTTTTCAGAACAAAGAGGTTTCACAAAATAATAAATGTTTAGAATGAGTGAAGTATCAAATTTTAAAGATGAACAGTGACTAAAGTAAACGTTAACAGAAGTGTAATTTAAATGAAGTAAATCAGTTTGTTAGAGACCAATGTTGATAAATGTAAGCTTGTAAATTCGGACTAGATTTGAGTAAGGGATATACTGAGTCTGGAAAATTATAAGCGATAGGATTTTGAAAGAAAAATGAGAATTGCTAAAAACTTGAAGGGGCTTAAACGGAAACCTAAGCAAGAACACCAAGAAGCGTTATCTATGAACAACCATGACAGAGGAGTTGCAGAGAAGCTGAAAAATAAAGATAAGAACTAGCTTTTCTCTCTTTCACATAAATAAAAATTTAGTTTAAGTAATTTGGGAAAATTTAAAATTAAAAAATTTGATGACAAAAAGGAGTTTACTTTATATTTGTATTATATATTGGTAATAAATTAGTTACATGATTCCACAATTTGGTTGATGCTGTAAAAAATTCCCTTTGTTCCTAAATTGGGGTTAAAAGTATACATATATGTACCAGAAAATTAAAAAAAACCGTAAATAAAATTTCTGAAGAGAATTGGGTTGAATAGAATTATAAAAAGGGAAAACATTATAGGAAAAATTAAGAATCTCAAATGTTATATGTTACAAACTGTGCTGTTGTGGAAATTAGAATATTAGACAAATAAAAACGATTATTTTTACTATCTGGCAACTTGAGTAACATTTTATTTTATTTAAACACATTTCTTAAACAATCCTAATCTTTTGGTCAAAAAATGAAGTTGCCTGTAACAGAATTCATTCCCCAAGAACGAAAGCCCAAAGAGATAAAACTCCGGTAGTTAGGTTTTTAAGTAAAGTCCAGTGACTGGTTCTCTGGCAGATTTTGACAAGCGATAGTTCAAGGTCCAGCTTTCGGCCAGATGAGCCTGTTTCAAAACTGGATGACGGTCAGTGATAGCGGTCCGTCGCAGTGTGTGTCGGACAATACTCTTTACAATACTCATGGGGACTTGTTATAAAAATTAAATTAAAAATGGAACTTGAACAGAATATCTTAAAAACACTTAAATATATGTCAATTAATCCATCCATCAATTATCTTTTTATATTTATATTATGTTTTAATGTCAATAATTTAGTCTTGACAGTATAAACAGTCATAGCAAGTCAATCTTCAAGTATTAGCTTTTTAACGTTGGTAATTTCACTTTATCAATAGAAATATTCAATATTGTCAATTAAAAATCTCGATAAGAGATCTTACGAAAAAACGTAGAATGTGTCAGTGTCAATAAATCCGTCGTAAACCAATGAAAGCCAATAACTGCAACTCATCAATGTCAGTTGGAAAGACGTATCCAGAATGAGTTAACATAATACGTCTGCCATGTCTATGATACTAAATGTAGTGGATCAATGTGTTTAGGTGCAGTAGATTATGTGAACAGTTAGTAATAATGAACTTATCTATAGTTACACGTATCCAAACGTAATTCTTGAGCTTGATAAATTCTTCCATATTTCTCTTAAAACGCACTAACTTTATTTTGTAATTGTTTCAAACATTACAGTAAGGTAAGGTATAAAAGTGCCATTTGTAACCTAACCTTTAATGAAACTGTTTTTCTGATTACTATTTAAATCAGAATCTATATAAAGCCGCAAGCCGATATCTGTTTGGTAAATTTTGAATGATGTATAAATAATGTTGACTAAATTTCTCATATTCAACGTTTCTAGTCACAACACACACACTCACACACGCGTTTGAAACAAACTCTTGTTTCAGTTAATCTTGTAATAACTTCCTCAGATTATGAATGCTTTGGAATCGAAGTGCACATAGAGATCTAATTAAAAGATTTGTATGTTTAAGATGTTTTATTTAATTAAAAAATATTTGGTTGTTTTAATTGCCACAGTTGTTTAAGTTTTAATATTAGTTCTTGTTCAGTTAAAAAAAAATTATTGTGCTTTAACTGTAAATCCACTTTCATATGTAAATATAAATTATATATAAATATATATATATATATATATATATATATATATATATATATATATAAATTTTATTTGTAGAAACATAAAGAAAATTTTTTACTATGTAAATTTTACATTGTTAGCCTTTATATAACACAAATGTTTGAAATAAATTTTGAAACATATAGTACTAAAGGTAGATAGAGGATGTGGCTGGAGAAATTATTTAACAGAATAATGAACAAAAACAAAACATACATAGAACAGATGTAGCTTTCTCACGATCTGCTTTAGGTTTAACCTTGTAATCTAATTAAATTTCTGTTGAGTGAAACCTGCTGTTTGCCGCATAGAATTGCTTAAACCTCAAGAAGAGAAAAAACACTTATTTTGCCATCAATGACAATGCTAAAAGCATTTTATTTTACATCGTTCACCAATACAATAATTACTGTAAATATAGATACTTTGTTTTCATAACATAAAATATATTCTGTCATTATCAGTTGTATATTATAATTGACTTGAAATGCACAGTGATTCAAATAAATGTTATCAGTATACACTTTAATGTACTAAAAATATTTTATAAAATTAAAACTAACAATATAAGCTATTGCTATATGGTAAATAGAAATGTATTCTCCTGTATTGGAAATCTATCTAAATTTATTAATTGCTACATTATAATTTACCGCTTTATTTATTTAAAGAACAAAAGTATAGGCAGTCGTGGTATTGATTAAACAATTTACAAGCACTGAGCAAAATAAACTACATGATAAAAATATATTCTTTCAATAGTAACAGTTACGAAACAAAGCCTAACTTTACACATTATTTAATAGGTTTTGTAATACGTACAATCACAGTCTTGTACAATGGCGAAAGACGTTACCTGGAGCTACGCCCCGTTATCAATGTTGTCAGGTTTTTACGGTGTTGCAGTCGTGTTGCTTAAGGGGCATTGTCGGAAAGATATGTACGCAATGTACACGTTTTCGTTTTGCGCTTATTTTGTCTTTGTGGCGTAGTGGTTGAAACAGTACCCAATAGGTTAAATCTCCAGGCTTTTTAAAATAGAGTCCAGCGACTGGTTCTCTGGCAGATTCTGGCAAGCGTTAGCACTGGGCTGACTCCGGTCGTCGATGGTTATTCAAAATTTTTATTACGGCGGTGTCTGTCGCAACACATACACACAAACACCCCTCCCCCACGCACACAAAAGTGATTTAGTAAATATCAATCTATATTATTAATGCGTTTTAATTTTAACATTCAATTTTTTTTTAATTCTTGAATTATATAAGAAGTGAAATATAAATATATAAATATGAATCCGAGTGCGTCAATAATGAGAACCCAAGTAGAAATGCATGAAAAAATACAGTACTAGGCCGATAATTAATTATAGAACGGCACCACCCTATAAATTATCAAAATATTTACTACAAAACTCAAAATATAAAGGTGGAATAACCGGTAAAAGATGGATCTGCTAAAAACAAATATACACGGGATATATTACCCGAGGGGGTTGAAAGAATACGAGAATCAAAGATTACTAAAGATTGTAGGATGATTACGTTCTTTATAGAAAATCTATACCCATCAGGTATCAATTGAAGAAACTATACAAATTATTAAAGAAAAAATACAAGAACAGAGCCAAAGTAAGGATTTGAATAGCGAAATTATCTAAATAGGCGAAAGGTGAAAGCCAAATCGGACGGAATTGGCAACAATCATATCTTTTTTTCATGATTTTTTTAATAAATTATTTTGAAAAACTTTAATCATTGATTACATTATTTAAACATTTTTTTCCAACCAGAAAAATTTTGTTTATTTTTAACTAGCATAATAGTAAGATGATTTTTTTAATTTATGTTTTCATAATTGTTTAAAATTTTTAAATATTCAGTAGAAAAATAAAATGAAGGAATGAAATTCCTAAAGTTGGCAATACAAACTGACAAAAAATTAGACTAATTTTAAAAATAACCTATTTTGACAGAAATTAGGTTAATTTATTTTAAATTGACTCGAGTTCATTGGTAAGAAGGCATAAATTAATATTCTTACTCTTTTATATTTACTCAACTATTCTATCTTTTCATATAACTTACACTTATTATTTACGAATTGATTGAAGATTGTTACGCTCCCAAAAGCATAAATTCCTCGAAAATATATCATTTATATGTTTAATACTACCTTGATTTTTTTAACAATAAATTATTAATAATAATGCTGCTGCAATATATATATATATATATATATATATATATATATATATATATATATATATATATATACTCGCAAAATTAAATTTAACTTAACTAAAATTCTTTAGTAATCCTATTACAATTATTATTTTCTTCCTTAAATTATTATTAACTTCGTAATAAAATAAAGTAGAACCTTCACATGTTAAAATACTTTAAAATGTTTTCATAAGTCATAAGAAACAACGTACCTACAATATCAAAATCATTAATAAAACCCGAACCTACATTCACTTCACGTGCGAGCTCGTTTATTTCAACTGAAAAACACGAGACTTGGCGGATTATTTAAATTTCATTAGACCACCACATAAAATGTGTATGAATTAAATACAACTTTCATAAACTTATGAAAATCTGTATGTTTTATTATTTTACTTGAATAAACACTTCCATGTGTTTAATTAGTGAACGGTGTTAGTGACTAAATAGTGTTTATTATTTATCTAAGTAAAAATATCTATTATAACACATTAAATATAAATAGTATATTTAAAAAGCGAACTTTTATATAAATATCAATTGTTATCTGAAAAACCCTTATACCCTATTTTAAATATTAATATAGTGTTACTATTTTATATTATTATAGTCTTATTTACTAATGTTGTTATGAATAAATATTTGCTTCATTTAACTTCCCTACAAAGGCTAGCCTATCCATTTTAGGTTGAATATTTTGTTACAAAATATAGTAGAAACACCATTAAACTTCTGCCGTAATAAAACACCAACAATATCATTGGGCCCCGACGCCATGACCCATAAAGAAACCCATATAAGTAGAAGTAAACTGCTTCCAAGTATAATATAGCAAAGTTTGTATTTTATTATAGACTCTAGCAATATAAAATGTATTTACCTCAGTAATTTATTCTGTTTGCTATAAATATCATGACTTGAATTCTAATTACAAATTAAACTTGTTTTACAAAACTGCCCGCTTTCTCTATATGTAAAAGATAGATTTTTATCATGATAAAAATAGAAACAAAGTGGAAAATTATAGTTACTATAATTTGAAATACTTTAAGCAAATCATGATACACAAATTTCTTCATTAACTTCTTTTGTTTAATCTCAACACTATCGCAATCAGAATATAAAAGGTTACGTTGTATAATGCAATAAATAAACATTTTAGAACTTCATCCATTACAGGAAAACTGGAAGGAGTAAAACTGAAGGACTTCTAAACTGCAGGACCGCGGTGAAGAAGAAGCCACAATCACCGAAGAAAGTCATTATATTCGTACATGGCCATCATCCTTCGAAAGTTCTAAGAGAATTATCCATATCAACTAATTGTATTTCAGAAATCACGGAAACACATACATTAAGTACGAATGACCCGATCATCGGTTTTAAAACGTAATTTAAGTTACTTAGATATTTCTTATGAATTTATTATACAATTAAAAACTTATTATTCAGAGAAATTCCGTTGAGGATTCCTAATGCCTTACTTCAGAAAATATATAAATGTCGAATAAGCACATAGCTCCAATAATTGAGAAATGAATAGAAGGCATTTAAAATTAAAATAACTTATACGTTTTGAATAAAACCTACACAGAAAACGCCAACAGAAATACCCCATCTGACACAAAATAGCCAACAGTGAGTTAACTAAGTAATAAAACCTACACAGTTTTTTAATCAACATAAAATATTTATGTAAAACTAACTTCAGGGTTTCCTACACTGTGAGTAATACATTGACATTTTATATAAAATTCTCGTAATACAGGTAAAAAGTATAAATAGGCCTACCAAGGCATCAAATATTTTTTATTAGAAAAATAAAGAGTTTGTCATGAATAAAGCAAAACTCAATTTACTTTAATCTAATTTGCTCCGCAGACAATTCCATTAATTTCTATTAAAGCCCTTTAGCACAGAGCAATTGAAAAACACGATTATTATAGCGTCTTACGTTTACGGGGAACTTGGGTTCTATATAGCTACATAATTACGTTATATTACTTCTCGCTTATTCGTTTATAAATATTTTTTAGGGGATTCTATTAGAAACCGTTCTTTGATATTACTTTTAGGATTTCCGAGCAAAGAGAAAGTATTTGCGCTCCTGTTAATTTGGTTAAGGAACTAAATTAATTACAATTGCGGAAAGTGATCCAGTTGTTACTGAAGAGAATTTGTTTATCTTCAATGTTTGGGTTTAAGTCAATAGAGTACGTACAATTCATCTTTACATTCGCAGGAATATAAAGTAAATGAAAAAAGTGCTTTATTAGCGAATCAAGCAATGGCAACGTTTCGGAAATGGGTTTGATTACCATCAAGCAGTTGCTGCAATACTATGAAGAACTATGCGTATCTAAACCAAATACCTAACAAGGCAGATAATAAAAATAAACCAATCTCCGAAACGTTGCCAATGATATAAACGTATATTATTGGCTCACTAATCAACCCCTTTTCCATTATCCAATGGAGTATTTATGTATGTATTATTAGGCTACTACACTGCTGCGATAACTTCAGAATTTGTTACAATATTTCGTAAATCTAATTTCACAACTTTCAATAAACGCTAACAATAAAATACTAAAAGTATCTGATTGCATGAAAAACAATCTTGAATGATTTACATCCACAAAATATAATATTAATACATATTACTACATATTTAATAAGTTTTACAAAGTTTTACAAAAGACTATAAAATTGCACTATATTTGTTCAACAAGTTATATTATTAGGTTAAACTACGTCATCTGCAGTTGTATATATATATTCTGACGCTTTTAGGTTAACTCTCAATGTAACAATTTTATTTATTCAAAGATTATTTTAATTACTAGAACTCGATTTTGGGCGCCACTTATCTCTGATAAAAATGAAATTATTATATTATTTTTTATATAGATCTATAGGTTACACGGAAATAACACACAATTTACAAGTTAAGTTAATTTAATTGTTTTATCAAATTTACAACAATATTTAAATGAGAATTTCTTAATTTAATTTAAATTTGGCTTGCTCAATTATTCTAATCTGCAAGAGACTCTTGACTTTCTTTCTTTTTTATACTTAACTTAATTTACATAAATTTGTTTTGATCTCAGGGTCACTGTATAAGGTTTGGGTTACAATTGGAAATCTTAGGTTATTATTATTTTATAGTTCTGATTTAATGAATATTGCTTTTATGGATTATTAAATAAAAAGGTTGTGATTGGCAGATCAACAAAAAAGTTTAATGTTCAAAGATTATTGAGAAAGTTTCTATTATTAAAATTTGAGGTTCACCTGTTCGTAACTCGTGGTCCTGAAGTTCCGTCTGTTGCACTATAATCAAAGTCAACTTTCGACGATTTACTTAATATTCACTGCTTTCGACGATTTTCATAATATTCACCACTTTCGAAGATTTACTTAATGTTTATTGCTTTCGATGATTTAATTAATATTCACTGCTTTCGACAATTTACTTAATATAATTCTTTCGACCATTTACTTGATATTCACTGTTTTCGACGATTTACTAAATATAATTGCCTACGACTATTTACCTAATATAATTACACGAACCGGAGGTAGCTCGACCGACGTCTACTCTCATCGAACGTTCCTGGATGACCTACAGTTTCGATTTTTCTCCCACATAACTTTCTGAACATCTCTTCCTTTCTCTCCTTGTTTAGAACAATCGCATTTCTTAATTTAACTTTGTAACGTATATTTTAAAAATTAACGTCTTTTTGCAGCTGACTCTCTCTTAACGGCGCCAAGTTTTTTTCTTTAGTTTATTGAGCGCCCTTGCGTCTTAAAACAGACAAACGTTTTTGGGCATTTATGGTACTATAAAGTAATAATACTGACAGCTTGGCCTTGTACATTATAGTCTTTTACACACTTAATTTATAGTTCTCTTTAGAATCCTGGTTAAGATATCGTTATAATATATATATATATATATATATATATATATATATATATATACATACATACAAACACACACACATACACACACACACACACACACACACACATACATACATTGACAGTATATTATACATATACTTCCCCTGCAGCATTTGTAAAGAAATGAATGATTTAAATGCCTTATTGGCGATCCTTATATATATATATATATATATATATATATATATATATATATATCTTTAACAAATGCAAAGAATATTGTTTTAATTATTAGATGTAAGCTCTTTAGATTAATTTCAATAGAGCTTATTTCTATAGAGTTGCATCCAATGTTTACTAAATGTATTAAGTACTTTTATATTGGTTTATTTAACCTAAAATTATTGACTGCAATATTTCTATGACATACGAATACTAATGTATCACGTGTATAAAATTATTGACTGCAATATTTCTATGACATACGAATACTATTGTATCACGTGTATAAAATTATTGACTGCAATATTTCTATGACATACGAATACTAATGTATCACGTGTATAAAATTATTGACTGCAATATTTCTATGACATACGCATACTAATGTATCACGTGTATAAAATTATTGACGGCAATATTTCTATAACATACGAATACTAATGTATCACGTGTATAAAATTAATTTTTTGTTACTATTTAGCAGTCGTAGTACAAACAAACAAATCTATTTTTAAAGATATTAACTTTTTTAGGCCAACTTTTAAAATCGTTACTAATTTAATGGTGAGTAAAGGAACAAATTTATCATCATGTAACTAGCGCCATACACAAGAGCAAGTCTTTTAAACATATACATTGGAACACCAAAGGTAAAAATTATAATTAGAAAAAGTCATTTCTTAATTTTTAGAACTTAACTCAAGTTTGGTTCGCGTTGCCATGCCAAGTCTAATTCAATAAAGTGGTATTTTTAATAAAGTAAAATGTAGCAAAGAACTATAAACTGTAAAAAAGTCTTGCTCAACTACGTCACTACTGAGTAATAACATAAATATGACAAAACTTTGCTGCAAATAAACTGTAATTACTTCATTCTATATCAAAAAGTTATATCTGTAATCTTTAAAAATACCATTTATTTGTTTTTATATTCGTCAATACGTGTAATTTTGCTACAAAGGTACATCAGAAAGGACGCCTAACATGTGTGATAAATATTATTGCAACACACAGAGTCGTGTAAATATTCTAAAATGTTCGTTGCATAAACAGTTGAATGTTATTCCTTTTAAAATATTTTTGTTACTCAATTGACGCAAACATAAAATAGGTTTTATAAACATGTTTAGAAAAAGTTAATTAAAACGAAACATTTACTCATAGGTATTTATTTTTCATATTTTCCAAGTTTTTTCAACGTTTGGTGTGTGAAGTAAAAATGTTTTTTGTGCGCAAATCAAATACTTATGATAAGTCGTAGATGATTTACGTGACGTCACTGACATCGTTAAAATACACTACAATATTTGACAGTAATTTTACATTTTAAAAGATAGAATGCGGGTGTAAGATGTAAATATATCTTGATAGAGGCGGATTTATTTCAGGTATGCGAACCCACAAACAACATGCCATTATCAATTTTTCACAGTCCATCGCAGGTAAAATTAGTCCCATAGGATGGTCGACTTGAAACAGCATATATTAAAAAAAAAATGTAAATCTAAAAGTACATCAATCGTTTTGATAAGATAAAACGACATTAAAAAAATTTAAAAAATTCAATTATAAATAATTAAATTAAGCTCCAATATAAAATTATAGTATCTAATCCAATTTTTTATCCAATTATCCTATTATTTCAAGTTATTTAACTAATTTACGGGTTTTAATTCGTCATTAACAATTTAGGTCATATTAAGCAACAGAATAAATAAATCCAATGAGTGCTTAGCTAAGAAATACAAACAAATTTATTGAATGAATAATATTTTATACAATACAACGTCTCTAAATATGATTAAATAATTTCGTGCAGCTCCGAATTGGAGTCTGAACGTTCATTAAATACGCATCAGATTCACAGCCGTTGATATTAATGTTCTGCACCATACAACAGTCCACCATAATAAATGTCTTTGAATGAATGTCACGACTTTAGTCATAATTCACAAAACGAAATATGCAATCTATAGGAAGTACCCAACCATCTAGGAGACTATTAGAATTGAAAAACGAAACGGATAATAAATAAACTTGAACTTAAAAAGCTCTCTTGTATATGCATCAACCACCTACAGACAGAGCTTTAGCCAGTAAGCCCAAATTGCAAAAACTGAAACTGAAAGCTTGAAAAATATTCATCTTGTACAACAGAACTAGGTGTGTAAATAAATATTCATGTTTGACATTTTAAATTATAGTTTTTCATAAAATAAAATGCACATTTTAACACATTTTCAATATCGAACACAGGTTTGGGTAATATATAAAATTTCAAGAGATAAGTTAAGAGAACCATATAATATTTAGAAACATAGTATCAAATGAAAATTTACACTTTTTTTTAGGGTCATTTCTTTAAATAAAATATTGGAAACTTATAATGTGATGGTAAAAGTAGCTAAAGATAGACAGTAAATTTTGTTTCAAACAAAATAGTTGTGAAATATACAACAATAAAGTATAATAATAGATTCCATGTTCATGTGAGTTACTAGTTATTAAAACACTTGCAAGTATTTTACACTCTCCTATAGTAGCATTTACTTTTATAATTGTTGAGGGCTGCCGTAACTAGACAATAGCTGTTACATTACAGAGATATGTAGATTATTTGTTTTTTTTTTGAAAAATGAATTCGTTTAATTGAATTGTAAGACCTAAATGTCTATAAAGTCGGTTTTACAAATTTAAAGTTTTATCTAAATTTCTGTTCTATTTTTATATTTTTAGAAAAAGCAAAATTCCAAATCACAGGTTATATAACTAAAGTATAGCAGTTTAATAAAACTCAGACAAATTTGTTAAAATCCTATGAAATAGATATTATAAAAAAACAAAATAATATGTAATAGAATACAAAATGAACAAGTAAACAAAACAATGAAAATGGAGAAAGATGTTACTTAAAAATCTGAACAGTAGTTATTCTGATATGGAGGTATATAGGAAATTGCAAATTATAGATTTTATTATAAATAACAAATTAGAAACTCGAGGTAAAAAAAACCCTGCAGGCCAGAAATAGCATGGAAGCAAAGAATCCAAAGAAATACGTTTTTTCAGGATGCAACGCCCAATTAATTCTGTCAACGAATTTATGCGCCGATTCTACAAAATCCACGCTTCTTAAATAATTAACGTCTCATGGATTAATAATTTAATCCTTGTCTCATGTGCACCAGATCTAAATGAATGTGGAAGTGTCGACAATATATGTTAACATATCAGCCTTGCGTGTAAACAAATGAAGGTCCAAGCCTCATATAGATAAAGGACTTGACAATTGTATTCGCCATCTCCTATCTTATTCTACGTATAAATAACTCTACTAATCAATCTGCAGACGATGGTACACATCTTAAAAGTATTCTCGTAGGTTTCAAATAAAACATTCGTGGCTTAAACCCAAATAACCACCACTCAGCCCAGTAAGTTTCGAATAACTTTGTAAAAGATTTGTAAACATTCTATTTATAATAAAATCACATGAATGGTTTTGTGCGATAAAATAATGAACTTTTTTTTACGGTGAAGGGAAATAGTCATAGCTTTTCCCCATGATTTTTCATTATGATCTTTTCTCCCAATTAACCACAAATACAACGTTTTATTTATACCCCTATAGACATTTCAATTACAAAGCATTAAAAAACATCATTAGAAAAATGACTGTTACTTTTGCAATGTTTTCCGAAAATTATTGCTTTTCAGTTGAAATGTATGTAAATATTTAAATAAAACGTTGTATTTGTGGTAATAAAGTTTTAATAATTTATATTAAAAATTATCTCACAGTTGCTTCAAGTTTTTATTTTCTCTCAACGTAAAAATAGTCATCTAAATATTGAAATATTTTTTGTTTCTATCATATGCTCGGGCCACCTTATATATATTAACTTTTTATTTATAAATTTATTTTATAAATATAAGTTAGTATTTAGTGTATAGGTATATATTTTTTAATTAGGTAAATTCTTTTTAGCGGGAATAAAAAAAAGAAAAAATGTTTAAGAAA
>JBAIZL010000001.1:372490045-372857545 GCA_036971475.1 Prosapia bicincta
AAATCGCAGTTCCGACGTATCGCTAGAGTCTCATCTAGCTTTGACGAGGTGAACCCAACAACAGTTGAAGAGCGAGAAAACAACTGCACTGCAGAATGAACGGATGTACACCAGAAAATAACTATTCATCATATATATATATATATATATATATATATATATATATATATATATATATATATATACCATTTACTATCATTACGAACACGAATATTTTTTACCTGTTTTTGTAATAATGTTCTAAAAAAATATAATTGGGGTGCTTTTTAAATCATTCCCACTGGTTTTAGAATAATATTCCCGTAAATCAATAACCACTGCATTCTTCCGATTACAGATTTTTTATTCCCAAAACACTGAATTTCATGTGATATATATCTGTTTATAAATTCACAAGGCAACTAACTTCTTAACACAGGCGTACTGTGTATATTATATCATTCAAAAAAATAACATTTTTAAAGTCAGATATAACAAAGGCGTTAAAGTAAGGTGTTGTATAATTTATTATTCCAATTTTCTGTTGTCGTATAAAAAGTATTCCGCACTTTTCGTGTAATACAAATTCTCCTCGCTGTAGATATAAAGATAATAAAATTGATTTTCAGAATGTGATTGTTGGTCATATAAAGTAAGAAGGCGTATGTAGGTTAACGGAAAGAATTAGGAAGGACTTTAATTCCAGTAAGGGAGACGTCTATGATATGACGCGAAAGTAATTTCCTACTAAAGCGACCGTTTCCTCTCGAGAATCGCAGGAAATCCTTTCCAAAGCGAATTTTTCGATAAGTGAAGTAACAATGTAGGCTATTGTTGAGTTGCCTATAATACTACAAACATATTGTTAATCATATGTACGGACTTCTTACTATGTGTCTCTACAAAAGTGTGTAGCTAGATTTGCAAAAGACTAATTCGTTTTCTTAAATTTTATCCAAGTAAATATTATTAAATAACAAGCATAAAAGCAAATGGTTTAAAATTCGGCAAACTTATAAAATTGAGAAACAGTATAAAAATTGTAAATAATATCTAGCCTACAACCTTTTCAAAAATAGACAAACATTGAAAAACATTCTTTTTTAAAGTTATTATAAATAATTGACAGATAATCTATTTTGGAATTGTTTAATATGAAATTCATATCTAAAATAGTGTATCTGTTCTAGAAGTATTTGCACTGATTTGCTTTCGGACAAGATATTATGAGCCTTAACTTGAAAAGCTATTGATTATAACATTATGTTTACCTAATGCTTAAGGGAGAAGTTTGTTTGATAATTTTACAGAAATTGCTTTATTTTGTTTATTTGTTTGTATTTAACTCCCTTCAATAGTAATTCGATGGAGTGGGTAAGCAGTCACCAAATTAGCCTACCTATAGAATAAACTATAGGGCTATAGCCTAGCAGCCATTATTTTGTTGCAGTCTTACAACTATAAAAATCTTTTTCATGTTTTATTGAAATCATACGAAGTAATAGTTTTCACTATTTTATTTTATATAGGCAAAAGGAAGGGTAAGAGTGTTATTGTGCGCTTTCGTTAGTTGCTACTAAATCCATCTACCCTTACATATATTTCCTTCTACAATGAAACTACCAGGAAGAATCTATCAGGGTATGCTAGCTCTTTATGGCTCTGATGTGAAGTAGGTATACTCCAGGTGAATTAGCAAACAGTCTGTGGGTAGTAGGAGATGATACTTAAAGAAGGAAACCCAGGAGGGTTGTTAAGGAACTTTGGGAACATAGGTGTATGAATGTTATGGCTATTCAGTCATGGACTATTTAGCATATCTAGGATTATATTCTAATAGTCGCTGGTTCGGATCAATTCTAACTTTTCTAATTAGCAATGACTTGTCTAAAACTATTTGTAATTATGTGAAATATGTAGTGGGTGCTAGTTTTAAATGTAAGGCACATTTAAAAATATAAAATCGAAATGTAGGGTTTCCTGGACTTTTACAACCATCTATCCCTAATTGACAACCTAGTAGGTAATATTCAAATCTACACAATCAAGTAAATATTTCTTAATCTATAGAGCATTTAAATGAGCAGAAAGGGATGTTATTTTGCAAATTATTGTAATAAACATTTCCGTTAGAGCTTTTAGGACATAAACCTTTTCTTATAATACATATTAATCAATATACTACGGGTAATTAATTATTTTTAGGGCAAAATAATTACATCTTTCAGTTTGAGGTTTACAATTTCCGAGGGTAAATTTACAACTTTTAATTGTATTTTTAAAACAATTATCAAACTTTTACATTGTAAATTCTAAAATGCAACTTCCAATCTATAGTATTTCAATGTACGAAACTACGCAATAACATCTACCTTACTCGGCCCATATCTACCAGATTGAACCATATTATGACCTATTCAATATAAATTTTGTAAATTTATTTTGTGAATTGTAATTTTCTTCAGGAGCACCTACGCCTTTTGGTTGATCGTAATAGTGTAGAAACATTTCACCACTCAGATTTTCCTAAGCTGAACGAAATGTCCAAAAGATTTTCAGTCAAACATTACAGTTAATGGTAATAGAGGTTTTATCCTTCACGCAGACGTTGTTTTGAGATTATTTTTGAATAATTTTCAAAGGAATATTCCTACATAATCAGAATATCTCCTTTTAGATAAAAGTTTATGATAACATTGATTTCATATAGCAAATGTTATTATTACTCATAGGTTATGTATCAGATGCATTGCAAGTTAGAAAAAAGTATGTTTAAGGGAAATTACATTAATTCCTAATTTATTATTTACTGTTAATTGTAAACATATTTATCAAATATAAAAATTTGTTAATGGCTGAATTAAAACTTCTAATAATTATGATTGAACATGATTTCTTATAGCAAATTTTATAATTACTCATAGGTTATGTACCAGATGTATAGCACGTTAGTAAAAAAAGGTTTAATGGAAATTATGTTAATTCCTAATTCATTAACTACTGATATTTGTAAACATATTTATCAAATATACTAAGTTATTAATGACAGAATTCAATTTTTACTAAACAAGCTAATTTACCAGGGACTTTTAATAAAATATGAATTGAATTTTAAAAAATTAAAAATATTTCAATTTCAAATTAAAAATGTACAATTTTAACATTAATAATAAAAACTCTCCATATTACGTTTTAGGTTCTTTTCTAAGAACACACACACACACACACACACACACACACGCACACACACACACAAACACACACACACACACACACACACACACACACACACACACACACACACACACACACACACGATGAGACGGTCAGAATGGCCGCTCAAGTAAATAAATTATTAATTTCAAAATTTTGAATAACAAATTCAAGAATTAAATAATAAAGTGTTAATTTAGTGTGTAATTAAACATTGTAAAGAGTGAAGAAGATAGTAAATTCTTGAATAATTAATATTAAGACAAATTAAAAGTTAAAATAAAATGAAACTGTAATAATTATCTAAATTTGACAAACGGAAGTGAAGTAAAATTTTCGAAGTGCCGAAAAATGCTAACTCGAGAACTAGGTCACGTAGAACTATCACTGACATTTTAAAATGACCAGAATAATCCAAAAAGAACAAAACCAAATTTAAAAAACTTAAATAACAAAGACTTTACAGCCATTTTAAAGAAATAGACATTTTTTAGTATTCCAAAACCAATAACAGAATTATGCAGGTTTAATCGAATACTTTGTCCAACCCACCCGTACAAGAAAAACGCACGGGGATTACGCTGAGCTAAGAGCGGAGAGGAAGGGTTACATAGCCGCAATAAATTCAGGAACGCAAGGACCTGTAAGGCAGTAAACATTTTTAATACGAGATGCTAACTGTCCTTATGCGTGGTCGCGCCTAGGACAACACTAAAAGGCAAGATGGATTCAGATCACCATGTTTCTGCCGTATAATTCGATCCACGGACGAGGGCTTCAGCCTCCGGCCCGTGAAGATCAGAGGAAAATGGAGAACTTACAGGGATGGCTACTTTCATTGTCCAGGGACCTGAAATCAAGACGAGAGGAGTCTAAGATAGGTAGGGAAATTCTTGGCAAGTCATTTTCTCTATTATATAAAAATAACGTCAAATTTAGTCAGTTAAAAATATTAAATTCATAAATTTCAATAAGATAAAAATTAAACAATGACTTCACTCTAAGTAGAAATTTTTAAATAAACGTTAAATGTAGTAAAAATAATTTGTATGATAAAAATGTTTAAGTAATAAAAATTAAATTTAGATTCACAAAGTGGTTTTGGCCATAAGTCAATCATTTTCAGAAAGACAAGATTTATAGAATTATACGAAGTTTAAAATTATTTGATATAAAATTTGTCATTTACCAATTCAATCTTAAAATTAAAGGATGAAAATTTTATTATGTTAGATTAAGTAAGAATTTTTTTTAAAGAAGTAAATGTAACTAATTGATTCTATATAAAATTTAGTAAATAAATATGTCAAGTATAGGAAAAATTTAAACAATTATTTGTAATGATAGGAAAAAGACAAAGAAATAGTAACCAGAGATAAGCAGGCGCGAATAAAAATAATAAAAAGCAACAACACCGTAAGAACAACAATAAGAAAAGAATGAATAGTGGGGGGTGGGGACGTTGCAGAATTGGCGCCCAAACATAAGGGACTTTGAACAGGTACCCTATTTCAAAAATAAATAATTAAATTATGTATAAAATAAATCGTGATTGTGACAAATTGCAGAATAAGTGAAGTTTGGAATGTTTAACAAAAGAATTTAACCTTTTAAATAATAAATTAAATTAAAGACAAATACAAAAGCGTAAAAATAAAATTAAAATATAAAAATAAATAAATAACTGAAAATAAATAAATAATTAGAGGATAGAACGGGTGAGGAATCGTCTGGCCTAGGATGATCAATTATAAATAAATAGAAAATCTAAATAAATAATAAAATAATAAATAAAAGTGTCAAAAGTTAGATGGAAAAATTAATGACCATTTTCAAGGCGGAAAAGAGTAAGAGAAGGCGGAAAGTGAGAAAGAGATGGCGGAGGAAAGACAAAAAAGAGAGAGGGCAAAAGAGGAAGAAAAACAATTAAGAGAAAAAAAGAAAGTCAACAAAGAGAGAGGGGAAAAGAGGAAGAAAAACAATTAAGTGAAAAAGAGAAACAACAAAGAGAGAGGGAGAAGGAGATCAAAAGACAACAAAGAGAAAAAGAGGGGCAAGAAGAAAAAATAGAAATACAAAAATTATGGGAGGCTTTCTAATTAAAAATAGACGATTATCAAAAGGGGACAGAGATTAAAACAAATAACATAATTGAAAAACTAAATGAACACGAGACAGCAATTGAAAAATTAAAAAGTAAAACTGAATCAAAAACTAACACATTAAATGATAAATTATATAACATACACGGGAGGTGAAGACGGTAAAACAACAGGTAGAAAAAGTAAAACATCAGCTGGAACAGGAGTAGTAATACAGGTTTGCTTACCGAGAATAATAGATAGAAACGGGAAGGCGTCTTGCCGTAAAATAGAGTCCTGGGGGAATAATAAGGAAGACCCGATGACATTCTTAAGGGAAATGGAGGACTTATTCACCGAGATCGACAATATAATGGATGAGTTGACCAAACTTAAAATTGTGGAGAGATATTTAAAAGGGGCAGCGGATGCATGGTGGAAAGCCATAAAAAATAACAAAGAAACGTATTTGGAATTTAAACAAGAATTCACGAAACATTTCTGGAGTTTCCACCAACAAGATAGGGTACGGAGACAGGTTAACCAGGGACGCTACCATAACAATGGACCATACTCCATGGCAGAGTATTTCATTATGATGGTAAACAGGGCAAAAAACTGGACCCGGTAATACCAGAAAGCCATTTGATTTTCATGCTAATAAAGCATTTTGGCAGTAACATGCAGTTAGCTAGTGTAGGAAACCCAACGAGTAACATAAAACAGGCAATAGCTTTCCTACAACAGTTGGACAACGTTATGGAGACCGGAAATGGTAACGGGAACGCTCCACGCGGTTAACAGCGCCAGGTTGCTTCCAACCAACAACCTAACCTTAACCCTAGGTCCCATGGTGACTCCACACAATACCAAAATACCAAGTATCCGAAAAACCTAAGTCCCAAACCGTCTATCCCCGGACCAAGCGACCAAAAATCAAAAAAACTAAGTAAAAGGATCTCTGGCAAAATTCAGGGAAGACCGGTAACCAGGTTAGGGATCCGAGACGACAAATGGATAACAAAAAATAAAAATGAGAAACAAAGGGAAATGAGATACCGTGATAATGAGATAAGCCTAGGCGGTTTTTCAATGTCTATTCGGGATGATTTGTTGGAGGAAGGGAACGACTCGTTACTAAAACTGGAACAAATAGATCAATGTCCAGTGATAGAATGCGCAATTAAGAACCAATAAATAATGGCGGAAATAGACACTGGTGCCCAAATGTCTGAGATTAAAACCGAAAAATATATAGAATTAAAACAGAATGGAAATCAATTCTATGAGCTACCAATAGCTAACTTAGGGATAGTCACAGCATTAGGAGCAACATATAAAAGGGTCAAATTGCAAACAATGATTCCTCTGACACTAAACGGACACACAAATGAGTTTGTTTTCTTGATAGTGGACAAGCTGCGAGTTGACCTTATCTTGGGAGCAAACGCTTTGTGCGCATTGAAAACCCGAATAAACATGGAGAAATCGTTCATCACTTACGAAATTGACGGTTATCTGCTACATTAAGAACGTTTAACAATAAATGATAAGAAACAAAAATTTAATAAAGGAATAAGATGTAATAATATAAATACAATTGTCACTACAACCCCACCTTTTCTGACCCAGACTCTAAAAAACCCGATTGATATAGGCAAACCAATTAAAATCGGACAAATAACACCTAAAGAGCCGAAAAAGGAGGGTTTGATAGTGGGTGGCTAGAGGGAGGAGCCATTCATGGGTAAAGGTCAAGAAAATGTGACCTTGCATGGGTTTGATGAGTGCGAACGAGGGTTGAAATGGGCGTGTGAAAAAAGCAAAAACCAAAACCAAAAAATAAACAAAAATAGTTCCAACGATACAAACGGCGAACGAGAATCAAATTTAAAACAAATTCATATGAGCAAACCAAATAAAATCGGACAAATAACACCTAAAGAGCCGAAAAAGGAGGGTTTGATAGTGGGTGACTAGAGGGAGGAGCCATTGATGGGTAAGGGTCAGGAAAATGTGACTTTGCATGGGTTTGATGAGTACGAACGAGAATTAAAATGGGCGTGTGAAAAAAGCATAAACCAAAACCAAAAAATAAACAAAAATAGTTCCAACGATACAAACGGGGAACGAGAATTAAAACCAATACAAATTAAAAAATTAAAAGTATAACTATTTAAAGACCGGACAACATTGTTAACCATTTGGGGGAGGGGGGGGTCATACAATTTGTTAGGTAGAAATCAGCGGGAAGTGGCTTGCGTTTAAGCGTGGCAAATAACAGGCGAACACAAGACAAATTTTAGGAACGCTCGAGGCTACAAGAGCACGAGAGCGGAACGGAGATAAGCAGGCGCGAATAAAAATAATAAAAAGCAACAACACCGTAAGAACACCATTACATTACGAACAACAATAAAAAAAAGAAGAGCGGAGGGACGTTGCAACCCACACACACACACACGCACACATTTAGTCAAGTAATTTGATTTTTAGTAAAATTTTTATTTACTAAGTAATATTTTTTCAAATTGTTTAGTCTTTGGAACAAAGGTGAAGAGAAACGAAAATGATTTTTTATAGTGGCTAAAAGTATTTGAACTTTTTTTCCGTATTTAAAAGAATGTAGTATGTTCGAGAACAAACATAAATTTTAGTTTGACAACCAAATTACCCAAGACTTTAAAATTTAGACGGGATGTATATTTTATTATTTAGATTTTGCAAAAAAAAATATTTTATGATATAAGCAAATAAATCGACTTGAAAATTAACAGCTGTTATTATTTTTATTCCTAGGTATTATTTATATTTGAACTCCTTTATTTTCAGCCAAAGTTTAAATTTTGAAATGCAAATGCACAGGCTTTAATCTAATAACAATTATAAAAGAAAAATATCTATTTCAAAAAGAATCTGCTGTAAGTATATGAACAGTTTCCAATATAACCAGAGCTCAGCAATCTGAAATATGATAAACGTCTGACAAAGTATCCCTTTAGTGTTTAATTGAAACGTAAAATGACTGACACATCTCCAACACTCCATCACAAGCCTCAAACAAACCCACGGTTACATTTCAATCTAAAGTTTCTTCAACGAGAGAGGGTGGCTCCAGATATTGTAATTTAGAAGTTGTGGAAACCGTCAAACCAAGAGGGTAGGTTCTGTCAAAGTGTCTCGAATTGTAATGCTGGCAACCGCCCTTTCACATTGTTCACCATTTTGAGTTTTTATTAGAATTTAATTTTCAATGTTTTTATATTGGATATATTTGGAGTTTTTATTGTTATTTAAAAACACACTGTACAAGGATATTACGCTCGTGTAAGTCATTATAATATGTCCTACATTCCAATGTTTATTTCTATGTAAATATTTTGGACATTATTGAAATTTAATTAAAATTCATTACAGTTTGAAGCGTAATTTTATTTGTTTGAAACAAAACATGTTAATGGGGGTATAGTAGCGCTTTAAGTAGCCTACTTCTAGCAGTATGTTCCAAAATAACAACCTTAGCAACAAAAAATATCCCAGGATATATTGGAAATACAAAATAATTCTTAGAACATGCTCACAATATATCAATTCCTCTGTCTTCGGACACAAACATTCAATATCTGGGATGTTGGTAATAAATTGAATGGCATAACGAAGATTTTTCTTATAAATTTTTGTTTTAGGGTTGCAGTATAAAATGATACATAAATATAAATATATTTATTATTTATATTATGATTATAATTTTATTTTATTTATTTTATTATTTATATATATATTATTATATATTTGGTTATTGTAATTTTCATTCCTGATGATGTTGGTACTGCTTACCAACGAAAAGCTTTGGATATAAATTAATAAATATTCTTGTATTTGAATAACCTATGTTGTTTTAATATATATATATATATATATATATATATATATATATATATATATATATATAATATGTTATCTTGTTTAGTAATCTAAAATAACATAGGTTATTCAAAATCATGAATATTATTTATTTATATTCAAAGCATTTCTTTGGTAAACAGTACCAACATCATCAGGAATGAATAACCTGAATTTTTTTATTCCTGATGATGTTGGTACTGTTTCGCAACGAAAAGCTTTGAATATAAATAAATAATATTCTTGTATTTGAATAACATATGTTGTTGTATATATATATATATATATATATGATTCTTGTAATAAATATAAAGAAAAACAGTAGAATCGATATTTTCCAAGTAATTAATTTATTTGTTTAAAATTGGAAGTCAGACAAATAGTTAAGTGTTTTAAAGTAATAAATGTCTTTGTAACAATTTTGAATTATTTCAAAAAATACCTCTTTTCTTTGATATATGACTTAGATATCTTTTAAGAATTGGATTTGGAAGAGCCATACAATAAATCTCCTTGGCTAAAATGTAATCCATGTGATGTCTATTGATTTTTCTCTAAATGTTTATTATACACATTTTAGGCTATAACGAAACTAAAGGCTTTGCTAAATTATTTTCCTTTTATTTAAAGAGAAATTATACTAATTTCAATCTGAGTAAGTTTAATGAGTAAGTCTTTATCGTTTTATCATTCTAAATTCAAACTTATTTTATTGAAGACAATTTGTTTATATTTCATTTGAGCATTATTCTTTATTAATTAGTTTTTTATAACTTTTTCTTTATAGATGTTTTTATTTCGGTTCATAAATTTGGCAACTGTGGGCTACCTAAAAGCGGATTGTTTAACGAAGCTTGAATATAGAAATTACGTCCCTGTTTATATTGCCGAGGGAGCTTCAAGTTTCGACCAAGGTACATAAACTTAACCCACTGTGTTTCTGGGGACTTTGAGTTTGATAACAAAATGGAAATAAACAGTGAGTTCTATTTGTTAAAGAAAGTATTGGAAAACGTTTTATCAAAGTGTGTTTTTGTTATTGAACTAGTATTATCAATACCGGAAATAAATGTTTCTTTAAGTTTTAAATAATCCATAAGGTGGTAGAGTCCATATAACATGTTTATGATTATATTATTTTTAAACTTACGTTATAATGGAGGATAAATATTTTTAATTTTGATATTTGTTCTTAACGTATTAAACAACTTTTGTAAATCAATACTATAATAAGACTATTTGGAATTACGTAAGATTCACCATTACCGGTAATTATTCAGTCCACAGTTTATGTTTAATTAGTTATTATTTTTATATATTATGATTTAACACATAAAATAACGTATAATTTTTCGATATTCATAATATAAACCAAATAATCGGTACAGCCTTTCCGAATCGTTAATTTATACATTTATATTATTGATGAACATTTACACATGGTACTTTCATCTATGATCCTTTTTTTCAGTGTCTCCTATCGTTGGTCAAAGTCATGCTTGTAACAAATATCGATTTGCAGCCACTCGAATAATTACAAAACCCTTGTTTTATAATCAATTTCTTACTACAAATATAACCACCAGCGATATTAACCTTTGCTAAAATTTGTACTTGCATTCTAATTTTAATTTGTTTTAGTTTACATTAAAGTACTTAATCTATTTACTACTTTGGTGGTAGTGTGGATCACAGAACCACATTCGCTTACTATACAAAAACTTGATAGAAATTCGGACGTAAATTCAAACTTGAAGCTTAGGAAATTACTCCATTCTCAATCATTTCTATTTTTACGAAATACAATATCTCCCTTTTAGAATGTTTTTTTTTCGAAAAACCACGGCTTAACTGTGGCGTATGTATATACAAAAAACTGTACTGGAATGTGAGACGTAATGATTGTCTAATACTAATTTGTATTTTTATAGGTGGTTTTTAATTAAGTGTATTTATTAACCTATAACTTAAATATAATCATTATAACTATTATATTTATCGCTAAATACTAATATTTTAATTTTAATTTTATATTTGAATTGAAATAGAACCCCATATATAGGCCTGGAGTTGTAATAGGGCCCCTCATATTTACCGCCCCAGGCTTCATTTCTCAAGGCTGAGTGCCATAGACGAAATGATAGAGTTCGTGATGTAGAAACCAGGACATGCACAAAAGCGACGGCGTGTTTAGCTAATTTTACTTAAGCAGAACCGTAGCTGTCAAGAAAGCGCGTGACATTAAACATAAAAAAAAGAGTGATTTCCATTAAATTAAAAAGAAACTGAGAAAAACAATCAGTAGGAAATTGCTTGCACTTAGTGCACTTAGGAAAATGAACTTAGTGTCGTCGTTGTCTGAAAGTTGTAACTATTATATTTCAGTTAATAGTTATCTTATTAATTAATTAATAACAGTTTATCAAGTGTGAACCCTCAAATCTTAGTGAACAACCACACGTGGCTGAAGTGCAGAATAATGTTACAGTATGTACAAGTGCAGTGATTATTGTTGAGGTGAAAATATAATTTATTGGCTAAAGATAATTATTGTTTGATTGGAAGAAAATCATATATATATTCGATGCCTTAAAAAATTTTTCAGCCATATTTTTATAGAGAACGGATATCTTGATGATTTAAAAAAAAGTCCATTCACTTAGAAGTTGTTTGGAGCCTATATTTAAATGCTACCTATGCTATTATGGGTTAATATATATATATATATATATATATATATATATATATATAGGCCTATATATATATATATATATAATACGTTTTCTTGTTTAATAATTTAAAACAACACAGGTTATTCAAATACAAGAATATTTATTATTTTATATCCAAAGCTTTTCGTTGGCAAACAGTACCAACATCATCAGGAATGAAAATTACATAATAATAATGTCTTGTATTATAACATACTGAATAATAATTCAGTATTAATACTGAATAATAATTCTTGTATTTGAATAACCTGTGTTGTTTTAAAATATATATATATATATATATATATATATATATATATATATATATATATATATATATATATATATATATATATATATAGATAGATAGATAAAGCGATCCTAATGAAGACCCCAGTTCTAACGGAATATTGTTGCGTTATTTAGGCTAACATATTACAACACTTATTTTGCGTCATATCTATTAGGGAATCCAGAGTATTCACATTTCTGTGATGAATATACCCAGAAATGTTGTGTTATTCATACGTTAAGCAAAAATTATTATTTTCCTGAAGATTTTATTCTTTAATCTGTATTTAAAAGCGTTTTCTTGGCGCTTAAGTAAAATCCCATCTGAGGAAAGGTAAATCATTTCATACATTCATCTTTCGGTTTAATATTAAACATTGTCCCGAGACAATGTCTTAAAACAAACCTATTATACCTATCATGATAGTGGATTTTAGTAATAGCTTATCCGGAATTTATTATTTAAAAATTTGTAGAATTATTAGAAATATTTTTATAATAAGTAAAAGGAATGCAAATCAGTAGGTATATTACAATAAAAATATTGAAAAGAACCCCAATACCACAAAAATAATCGAAAATAACAAATAAAACAAGTTACTTAAGATTAAACCCTTATGCACATTTCGATGACCATGTCATCATCATCAGAGGGTCTTGTTACAAAATAGAATCTAGCACACAAGAAGTTACAAAATAGAATGATGTCTAGGTATAGACAATTAATTTCATGTTTTGTTATATTTGTAAAGCTTCACTAAAATTAGAAGACCAAGATCCTACTACCTACGAAGTAGGGAAAGACTATTTTATAAACATTCCAATGTTTTTTAAAGAAGACATTACAATTTTCCCTGGCAGTAGTTTAGGAGCTTTCCTGATGTAACGAGAAAGTAAACATATTTGTATCTCTATTTATTTGCTAATTTACAGTTTTTTAGGTTAATTTGTATTTCTTGAAGAATGTTTATGAGATATATTATTTATTTAAAATTTTTCAGTACTTCATAAGAGAAAGTCACTTTTAAATTTATTTATGAATGCATTATAATAATTTTTTTTAAAAATGAAGGTAATATTTTAATGGCTAGTAACTAATATATACCATATTTATGAATTTATAGTAATTGAAAAATATTCACAGGTAATTTCCAAATAATCTCTAAGTGGATGCCATTGTTAGCATTAACTGATCACATTATATTTCTGTGATTTACTTTCAGAAACCTTCAGGAAAATCATTTTATTTTCAGAAACCTTTTCCTATTACGTGAACGTAGTACTTTTTTCATTCCAAGAAGAGTGCCATACGTTTCCACGGAAATTGTCATTTCAGCAATAAACCTTACATGCAGTAAGTACGAAAATGTTTCAACACCACATTCTAGTTCCAATATTTATCAACATTAATATTTAATCGGAAATTAGGAAATGACGTCACATTCTCCTTTTAAAGTTTTATAAGAGTCAGCGAATATACAACTTAAATTTTTACTTCTTATTTGAAATGTTGCTCGATGAAACTCTTTATAGAATGTAAAAACAATTTTAAAATTTAACTTCCAACATGAAAAAATGAGAAAACTTGCTAGTTTTTTAATATAACATAAGATATTTGTAAAGGTTATATCGGGCGAACGATGGAGCTTTGTTAATGAAAATTACCATTATTTTGAACTATGAGCCTCGATAATCTATTAAAGTAGATGAAGCATAAATTAAAAAAAAACTTGACTCTCTGTTTTTCTAAAGAATATTAATAAGGTACAAAAACAAATATAACGCTTTTGTATATAACTCAATTTTTCATTACAATAGAGATACAATTTATTTTATGAAATATTCTACTGAATTAAACAAAAGAGTCAGAAACTGATGCTACAAACTGTCATGGTGTTTGCTTATTGAGGAGCGTCTGACATCTTGACAGCACCCTTTCGGTTCGACGGTTTCAGAGACTCATAAATTATTATATCTAAAACCACCCTCATTAACTCAAGAGACGTTGAACTGAAATATTTGAAAGCTCATTGAAATAATAACATATTTTGGAAAAATAAATTTCTTTCTTTCTTTTATCTGTGGCCAAGTAAGGACAAGTGATGACGTATGTCGTTTAATTTTTTCGGATCATTGAAAATTATGTAATTAATTAATACAACGACTGTTTATGACATTATATTTATTATACGTTTGTTTTCATATCACAATATGAGCCTTGTATAATACTTTTGCGCCACCAAAGGTTTCACAAATTAAATAATTTAAAAGTAATTAAACATTATTAAAAATGTTTTAAAAAATAATAGCTGAAATAATTATTGGAAACCACTTTCCTTCACTTTTTATTTTATATTGTTCGTTGTGTTATTGAGAACGGTGTATTGCGTGTGTAGAGCGAATAAAAACCTTACAGTGTCCTCGGGAAAACTGTTGAAACTTGAACAATGTAATTGGTTTCAGCAAATCACAAACCTTCATATACTACCATTCCAAGGTTAAGTTCTCTGCAGCACAAGTAAATGGCGAATGTGATTGTTTGCATCATTACAGTGTAGTGTCAAAGTGATAATGATTTATTTCTTATTGTTAAATTTATTTTTATTGTTTGTACTAAAACAAGTATTTTATTATTTATTTATAGTATTTATTACAGTTTAAATTTTAAGACGTGAATAAATGTGTATTGGTCATAAACAAATTATTATATAACAATAAAATACACTATTTCGTCACTATTGAACACAAAATTGTCCCAACATGTATGACAGTGTTATGTTAGCTGTAGAGTAATATTTTGACTTTAATAGGTTTCCTCAATCTAGAAGTAAATGAGCAAAAGTGAAAGAGTTTGAAATGTTTCAGCTTTTTTCTGTTTAAGTAAAACCCCTTCAGAGGTGAGGTAATGAGTGTTTGGTTCCGGTCGTGGGTTAATATTTTCATTCAGATTGTAAAATGCACTGGCCTAGCGCGGAACGCGTCTGCTGAATAAATCAGTAAATATTGTTTTTGTGCCAAACCAGTGAAATTTCTATAAAAACCTCAAGATGTACAACATAAAAACTGCAAGTAAATTTATTTGTCATGATAGTGGATTTTAGTAATAGCTTTTTCCAAGTGTATTATTGAAAAGTTTGTAGAACTACTATAAATAGTTTAATTATAAATAAAAGGAATATAAATCATTAGACATAGTCAAAATCAATTTCGCGTTTTGTTATATTTTGTGAAATTTCACTAAACCTAGAAGACCAAGATGCAATTCCCTTCGAAATAAGGCAATAGTGATACTATAAATTTAAAGTTTTTCAAAGTGAAGAATGCTTATGAGTAATATTATTTATTTAAACTTTTTAAAAATAATTCATGAGAGAAGATTACTTTTGATTTTATTTATGAATGCATTATTACATGATTTATTCAAAAATAAAATAATATTTTTATACCTATTAACTATTATATCCGTTATTTCTATATATATATATATAAAAGTTTAAAGAGTGTGATACATGCCCTAGTGTCAGTTGGAGAGAAATATCGACCGCTAAAGAAGACGGATGTACATCATTGCAGTTCTAGCTATTACTAAGGCAAAGCGAGTCAAATAGTTTTTGACTCTTTTGTTTATTAGAATTTGTTGTGAGAGTCTCGCAAAAGCTACCCGCTCAGGATTCTGAATGACTTCGTTCACTCTGCGAGCTGTGGAGTCAGCAAGCCTACGCAACCTTGTTGGATGTAAGGAGGCATTTGACTCATAGATGCAACTAATAATAACAATAACAATAACCAAAAATACTAATAATACTAAAAGCAATAAAATAATAATAATAAGCATAACAACTTCCTTCAAATCTTTCTATCCTCAGCTGCAACCACCTTCTCACCTCATCTCCGGTCAGGTCATTCACTACCTCCCACTCTTTGAGGTTACACCACACCCTGTCCGTAGGAAAGTAATGATCTATTTCTTGAGTTCGAACTCTGGTTTATAAATCTCTCAGAAGAACCAACCCCTGAATTAATAATAAAACCAATTAGCCACCTATAAGACCTTTAGGGTTTTATTGGGATCACGGATTCATTGATAGAGATTTTGTCTTAAAGACTACATTATCGTTATACACTAGTAAATCATACTTTATATATAAAAAAAATAACAGCTAATTGAAAAAAAAACATGTTTTATATCGCATAAATTTTAGAACAAATTTTAATTTATTTGAATCGTTTTTTAATTACATATAATAATTAATAACAAGTATTTACAGTTAGGTTTTGGTCAAATTACAGTTATTAATTTTACAAAACATATTCATTTAATTTTCAAGTTTTGTTTTACTGATTTCCTCGTTTTTACATACTCTTATTTACTGAATCTCATTTTATATTTTTACTTAATTCACCGCGCGTAGTGCTGACGCCCTGTTTGGTAAGGTTTTAGAAACATTTTCCACGGATGAACAATTTATCCTGTAAGACTTACAATTTTGTTTTGATAATTGTATGACCTTTTTAACCTTTTGACCATCAGTACCGTGCTTATCTCTTTAACCTCTATTTACTCATCTAAGTCATTTAAAAAGAAATACTAATAATCTAAACAATTTTAACGTAATAAATTAAATTTTTTCTCTATTGTCTGTTTTAAATCTGGCTTAATGTATTTTGTTTAAAATTTTATTGTAAAAATATTTCTATGTTTTTTAAAGAAACGTGAACAGTTTTGATCAAATAAATTTAATTCAGTTAAAATAGTATTTCTATAAGAGGGGAAAATAAAAGTGGTCAAAGGTGCCAAGGCACCTGCTGGCTCCAAGATGGACTGGTCTGTTGTAGTGTTCTGTTAAACCCTACAATCGGTTTGAAAAATGCTTCTTTAAACACTGAAAGTTTTAATTCTTTATTTTAAACTTTGCCTTAATTTGAAACCGAATGCAAAATGGCTCTTATATAGTTCATTACTTTGGTAATTCATTTTATAGTACATTTCACTACTCCCATCACCAATCAAGTCATGTTCACAGGATGCTAACCAGATATCATTATATGACTCTTGGACGTTTCATAATTTAGGAGCCTCATTAAAGCTAAGAGATTCCGAGTTGTTTGCCATTTAATAACCCTGGTGATAGAGGTGAAAAAGCAAAAAAAATGGTTGGGAAATGTGGATTATATCTTTATTTTTCAGTTAAAACCATGCAAAACTAAGCAGTAAAAAATACAATAGAGTTTCAACTGTTTGGGTTACTGCAAATAACCGTTTAGGGTCTTATTTCAAACCTTTAGCTATTAAAAATAAAACGTTTGCTTTTTTACCTTGTTATTTCGAAAGAAAACGGATTTTACTTCAATGCTTTAAAATCAATAGTACGTTTTAACAATAAAGAGTTTATTTTATCATACTTTTATTTATTTGCCTTTGTTAAGGATTATCTGGTGAGTTTATTTTAGAATAGAATATGAGAAAAACCCTTTTAGGAAAGTCTAGATTACCCCACCCACTCTAAAAGCCACCAAAACATCCAGGGTTTGAAATTAAAGCGTTTCAGTTTACATATCACGAGAGAAGCAAAGCTTAGGCTAACCCTCATACTTCTCATAGTTTACACCTTTGCATACGCGTGACTAAGCTCTATAAGAAACCCCGACCTTTATTAGATAAGCTGCAGATTGTAATATGGAGTGTGTAACATCTGTGCACATAGATAGGGAAACTAAGTAAGGAATGCACCTATAACTTAGAATCGACAAACCTACAATCTATGATCTATGATATAATTCACTATGAGTAAACCACTCTCAAGAGCCTTTACGTTAATCTTTGCACGTCCGAATGAATGAGAGTTGAAAGAAAGCGGCAGAATAAAGGGATTATTAAGAATTTTGGGAATATAAAATGGCTACTCAGCAACGTCCCTAGATACATTAGTTTACAAACGGATACTTAATTGTATTCAAATGAAACGTTCCTTAGAATGGAATAGTAAATCGCTTATTCACGATATAAAGTACGCCTGAAACACTTCCCTCATTTAGTCCTTTTACGAATTCTCATGACAACAGTAGTTTCTACTGCCAATAGGAGGGAATTCCATTTATCTACCAAAACGTGTAACTTGCCTGCCTAGATCTCATAGGAATAAATTCCTAGAATTCGATAAAACCAATTAGCGGAGAATTTCCCTGTACTTGCATAATACTCATGGTGGGGGGGTTGCTTTTTTGTAGTGTTTATTACTTGAAAACCCTTTAGTAAGAAACTGTGTTTCTTTAAGTTCTATTAAAACTAGCAACGGCTAACTGGAAGTTACATGTTTTTGTTTGTCAAAACTATCACTTTCAAAATTTACAATCTCTATGATAATTCTTTAATTTTATATATTCACCTTAACAAATGCTCTACTATTTAAGAACGTTAAATGTTTTCTTGATGATGGTTTATCTATTCAATTTACTTGATTATTTTGAACATTCTTACCTTTCATTACTTTTAAACATTTACAATTTAATAGACTATTTAAAGGATTTGGCACAACACTTAATTGAAATCTTAAAATACATAATCCTGAAGAATATACGTATACATGAAATTCGTATGCCATTTTTATTGACAGGTTGGGCCACGCTAAGGTGGGTAGAATACAAGTGGCTCTTGGACCATTGAAACAATTATAAAAAAGATTTCAAACTTGCAGGTCATTCGTTTTACCTCCGACGATCGTAGAGTATTCTACGTCATACATTTCACAAGTCAAAGTGTCGTCGAACACGTAACCATCACGTTTCTTGAAGAAAATTGTGCAGCATGCAGCAACACTTAAGAATAATCGTAGCAAAATTATAGTTCACTAAGATACAATAATGTAGAATTCGGCACTTGTTACTAAAATGCCGAATGCACATTCAAAAATACGCGGTGCACGACAGTTTCGGTAAGTAGGGCCTGACAAAGGAAGGGGCTTTTCTGTTAGTAGGCTTAGATAATCTCCCTTCAGTCTCTTAAAAAATTAGAATTTATTAAAACTGTCGAGTCACTCTCCTGACCTACGTCAATTGTAGTGAAATTGGACTTAGCGTTACTAACAGCGAACAACAATAGAGATGGCAGCAGGGAAGACGGCTTACTTGAGTCGTGGAAAAACCAAACCCTTCGGTGGTCATTAACTTAGGTCCTAACCCCTTCCTCGAACTTTTCTTAACCTTTTTATCCACTCCTTTCCTAACCCCTTCCCCCAATCTACTCAACCCTACGTTGTGTACGACATTGTCGGTAATTATATACCATATTTTCTTTACCTAATTGTTTTTGAGGGTATAGCCTCATCACCTGCTTTGGCATCCCAAATGTTTTATCGCCAAGAAGAACACAAGGTACTGAAGGGCCTGTCGAAGGGAGGTGTTTTTATGTTAGTAGATTTAGTTGATCTCTCTTCAGTCTCTTAAAAAAAATATATTTTTTTAAAATTGTCAAGAACCCTACGTCAATTGCCCTTGAAAATGGACTTAGCGTTACTAACAGCCAATAACAATAGAGATGGCAGCAGCGAAGACGGCTTACTTGAGTCATGGAAAAACCCAACTCTGGTGGTCATCGACCTAGGCCTTATCCCCTATCTCAACCTTTTCTTAACCCTTTTATCCACTCCTTTTTTAACCCTTTTCCGTTATATACCCAAGCTTCTATTCAGTCCCTAACCAAACGCCTTTTTTAGAAGCAGAGTAAATAATTATCCTTATGACATCAAAGCCTGAGTTTGATGTTTGTGCTACTTTTACTTAACTCTACCAATACAACCCAACCCAACTCATAGCCAACTCATCACCTATCCAATCCAAAGCAATACCTTTCCTCTCAACCCCTATCCAGTCCAATGCCTACCCTATACCTCCCTCCTAATTCTACCCAATCAAACCCTTAATAAACCTACCACCTACCAAATCCAACCAGATCATTGGGCCATACCCTACTCAGTCCCAACCCGGACATGAGCGAGGCAGACATGGAACATACCCTACTAAAGAAATCAGGCGGTCGGAAAACGGTTTTTGGAGAATTTGGCGCGAACGATGGACAGTATGCCATCCTGTTGAAACGTGTTTCATCTTCCTCACACACAATCTCTTCAATTTTGAGCAGTAGAAATGTCTCCAGCTACTCACAATAGCGTACAGAGTTTACAGTAACAGTTGAACTTTGAAATTCAAAAAAGAAAGGCCCAATAATGCCTATGGATGAGATAATTTTCAAAACTCATTGTTTGTTGTGAGACTATCTGGCAACACGGGTAATTTAGAGCAATTAGTTTCCAGCTAATGTTAAGCTAATATAAGCACTGCATATATTCGTCGCTTACACAATTGTACAAATACCCAATAATATTAACAATTTCAAATCAGAAATATCTAAAACTGTTTATAGTAACCCCGAATACAAATTCTCATTGACATTAATCAACAACCATAAAACTATATAGAGATGATTACGAAACTTTCATATCCAAAAATGAGTTCCTGAGTTAGTTATGAGTTACTTCTGAATAACCCTTCTTCTGAGGAACATTAATTGTAATAAAATATCATTAAAATTCAATCATTTAGAGAACTTTTTAAAATTATTGAATAGCAACAGTTACGACTACAACAAAATAAATTTTAATTTTATTAACTATTTTTCTTCCATAACATAAATTTTACTTTAAACGTTTCTTATTGCTCTCATTCAATTATGTTTATGCCTTACCATGTGTAATTTTTTGTAACTGTCAAACCGAACCAAACAGATCTGAACTCATATTAGATAAATGTTTAGAACTTAATCAAAATATATGGTGTCCACAGGAGAGGAATATGTTGTCCAACGTACCCAAGAAATGTTCTTAAAATATAAAATTTTGTATGTTTGTGCTTAAATAATATTTTACATGAACTAAAGTACAAATGTATTGTTCACAAATAAACAAACAGTTTTTAAGTTAATTCTCAGAAATAATTTCGTTTATTACAAAGAAAGTTAGCAACTTTTGGAAATAAAGCCATTCTTGTTGTAAAACCAGGTGTGACAAAGAGATTAGATCCATTTAAGTAAAAGGATCGTAGGTAATCTGAGTTTATGTGTGAAACATTACTATAAACGTGTCAGTATCTGTGTCGGTTTTCGTGTTCTGCTAGAGCTGACTTTATATTTGTATCAGCTGTCAAATTTCTGCCCATCTAAACCTGACCTTTGTCAAAACGACCCACTTCATTATAGCATGTTATGTCGGTGAAATCAACGTCAATAGTTGATGTCGTTCGGTTGCTAACTCATCATTTCCTTATCATTTTCCCACAAACATTATGAAACGTAATTAATTATAATACCATAATAAACAGTAATATGTAACAAGTATGACATAAAGTAGGTACGGTAGAGAACCAAATTTAGAGTTTAAAATACAGTAATTTAGCCGTAAAAAATTTAACTATTTGTTGGAAAACACACGAAGTAATACGTGAATACATTACATTATTTTAAAGATACGCTAAAATAAAAATTGAAAGTAACATTTTTCACTAAACGTATTACGTTGAATTGTTCTTTAAATCTTTTTTCAGTAAGAAAACATTTTTTACATTTTAAATACTGTGCACACAAATCTTCAGGCAAGCTTATAGTAAAAACATTCACTGCTTTATGTTGATACTATAATTATAAGTATGAAAAATGACAAAAAACAAACTTTAATTCTCCACTGAAATAAATTTTAATCATGGAGTGAAATTTTTAAGGCTATAAAATTGGTGATCTGATGTACACTATCATATATTAGGGGGGGGGGGGGTCAGGGGAAAGGTCCGTAAGACCGTCCGGACTATGGAGGTTGTACTTTATTATTCCGTCGTTATTACATATATTCCCCCTTCAATCTTCCAAATTTGAATAAAGCCTAATATAAGGCATACAATACCCATTTATATGTTAGAGCTTTAGAATTTTATATTAATATGTTATATATTGAGAACATTAGTACTTCATAATTCCTTTCAATAACATAATATAATAGTACTTTCATGCGCTATATAATTTAATACAACTGTATAATTATATACCAGCATAATCAATATTATTAGATATTTATATATAGTCTACTGACAGTGATTATACAGTATGTGTGTACTGGTACAACGTTTTTCATTTAATGTCCAATACAATGTATGAAAATATAAATTGGAAACCATAAATTAATAAATATTTATGTTTAAGACAAAACTATTTGATAGAAATAACTTTGATTCTATAACTCCTGAAATATAAATTATTCATTTATGTTCTCTGGCTCCCTCTGGCGCGCTCTCTCTCTCTCTTTCTCTAACCTTTCTACACAACAGTACCATTCCCATTTTTCCAACAAATATTATTTCCAACAAAACCAGGATTATATAATTAACACATATAGAAAGAAAGAGTATTAAAATTTTATTTAAACAGTTTTGTGTTTTAGATAATTCCTACAAATATTACTTAACAAAAACCGCTTGTAAATATGTTACACTTGCCTATAATGCAACGCTTACTTTATAATGGTTGAGGACGGCCATTTCGGGAGATGTCAACTCAGACCGTATATCAGAATTATAAGTTCGAGTTTATAACAAACTCAGTTCATTAGAAATAACATTAAAAACTAGGGGACGGCAGTTTCGGGAGATTAAGATATTTTTAAGTTAAAATCTAGTATCTCACGTGAAGATGGAATCAACAAATATAAATATTACTTCTAATAAACTAAGTTTGTTGTTAGTTTTCAAATTTAAATATTTCAACTTATTCTGAACAGTGTTTAGGTAACGTTAATTTCTAAAATTTAATTTCATAATAAGTAGTTTATTTATATGTTCAATTACGAGTAAATAAATATTGTAACATATAATTTTTAAAACATCACAAAATAAATATTATAAATCATTAATATAAATGATTTTCCTCTAAAATAAAATTAATCCAGATTATTTTGGTATTAAGCTAAAACGAATTACTTTTCTATTTTCAAACAAAGAGGGAACTACTCGTACCTACCTTTATGAGTCAAATACGAGTTAAGAAATTCAGCTAATGGAATCATCCGCGCCTTTACTCAGAAACGGAAGTAATCGTTAAGTTATATGCCTTACCCAAAACTTACTTAGAAAATAGAAAACTTAGCTAAAGTTTCATTACTAATTTCACTTGATTATTATTGGTAATAACAAATAAATGGGGACCCGTACACATCCTTTAAATTAATTAGTAGAATTTAACACTCTATTTGGTAAATATAAGAACATATGAAATAAACCCGTGATTCACTCGTTAATTAAATAAAATGCCCATTAATGTTTGTATTCAGAACTACTCTTCAGCGCATAACTCTGTATCAATCTTTCCGACGAAGTTAGACTGCTATCTGTCCAACTATCTCCAACAATTCCACTGCCTGTTGATGGTATATACCTCTGTGTTATCCAAACTCTTAATAACCGTTACCAGCTGCCCTACTTCATTTACATAAGATAAAACATCTAAAAGGTTTTCAATGTCTCTGTCTGGTTAAAAAATTGAAACAATCCAATGATTTAACCTTAGGTTTAACTATTACGTTAAACCTAACGTTAAAAGTTTAACTATAATATTAACACTAAACAAAAGAGATGTAACAGTCAGTGCAACTGGCTAATATAAGTAGAAGTCTCAATAAAAAACGTAGCAAATTGGAGACAAAGAGACGTTAAAAATATTATCAGATTTAAAAATATTTAATAAATTCAAGTGAACCTGGTTATTATATTTTCACTTCAACAAATGGAGTAAGAATTGTTAGTCATTATCGTAACACTGGCTTCGCTATAGTAATGTTAGTTTATTGGAATTAAATTATTGTTTGTATTACATACTAGGTAATAATAATATTGCATTCTATCAATGTTCCATATAAACAGTTACGTAAACTATGAACAGCTGTTGCACAAAATCATACTTAACGGTTAATTACATTAAACAGTCTATAAGATATTTGTTGAATATACCGTATGGGAAAATACTTTTCTTATTCAAAATACACTTACACTTGTTCGTCTTACAATTTTTTGGAAAGACGTTTATGTAGTATTTTAAACTTCTAAATGTAGTATTTCGTAAGTTTAAAGTTGTATATGGATACTGACCAATAGTGTGTGAGTTTAGTTAATTTCTCTTGCTCAATGACGTATTTGTAAACGTATTCTACAAAATTTGTAAATATTTTATTATTTCCATTTCATTCATTATTGATGTCCATAATACGAAATTAAACTCCTCTAAATAGACTTTATTCTTTATATTTCCTAATGTTAGTATTGCCTATACTTTAGGCACAGTTGATAAAAACATTTTCAGCGCATTTATTTCGTTCTATTTCCCTGTTTGAGAAATACTAACATGTATGACCTATTACGAATAATATTCGGAAGAGTTTATTTCTTCATTTTTACCCCTAATTACTTATTATTCAAAGCTAAATCAAGCGTTTTATTAGCGCTAAAAAACGTTGTCGAGAAATTCAGCGCTTTGCAACCAATTAGTTATTGTTAGTAAAAACGGTTTATCGACAGATTATTACAAATAATTGGATAACCGAAATGTTCCGACCGACTACAGAAATTCATTAAACGCTCCTTTAACTTACGTAATAGTTAATTTTGCTGACGGAATATTCAAGTTGAGTTGTATCACATCTATTCACGATTACAAATATTCGATTTTCACTTTTCGATTTACGTTGTGTATGAAAACTGACCAATAGTGTGTGAGTTACGTTTATTTCTATTGGAGAATGGCTATTTTTGAAATGTATTCATAAATATACGTAAATTATTTTCCGTTGTCATGTTCTGCATCCCTCTCATTATTGATGTCCATAATACAAAATTAAACTCCTATAAATTGCCTTTATTCCTTATATTTTCTAATGTAACTACCACCTATACTTTAGGCACATTTGATAAAAACATTTTCAGCACATTTATTTTGTTATATTTCCCTCTTTCAGAAATACTAACATGTAGACATAATGAACTAATTTACTTTGTGAGAACCGATTTCATTTTATACAATGGCAACAGAACTTGTAGTTTTTGTGTTGTAAATCTTGAGGTTCTTTTTATAAATTACTAATTTTGTATATCACTCGGCATATGTAGTTTACCAATCAATATAGTTTACATATAATTCTTTTATATTTTTACCATCGAGTGAAGGATATGTTTATCAATTGTAGGTGTGGAATATAAATTTACAAATAACTAAAAAAGGTGTGTGGAACCCTAATCTAAACAAATGTTTTACATGACTATGAGAGTTATGTTGAGTAACATAACTGCTACTTAGCTTTGAAAAAAAAGTTAAAACGGTTGATATAGAAAACCGGCGAATAAAGTTAAGAAACTTCCATAATTTAGAAATTAGTTCTACCTCACCATTACAATGTAATATCACGCTATGCCCGTATTCCGTTTAGGATATTTAAACCGAATTTATTTAATGTGTGATATTTATCATAAATTACAAAATTTGGTTTTAAATTCGATGGTTATCACCTGATGCAAGTATTTATTTATGTACTAGAATTATACGTTCTTCATGATTTAATGTTGTATTATTAAATGCTGGATCAAACGCAGGCTTTGAAGTCTTATGAAAAAGATATATACACTCTGCAAATGAAGTTAATCGGAATATTTTATATAATTTATGTCACACAGCTTATAAGATATAGCTTCTAACCT
The DNA here is from genome assembly GCA_036971475.1 of Prosapia bicincta. Taxonomy (NCBI): domain Eukaryota; kingdom Metazoa; phylum Arthropoda; class Insecta; order Hemiptera; family Cercopidae; genus Prosapia; species Prosapia bicincta. The sequence goes on from JBAIZL010000001.1 coordinate 372,516,003, forward strand.
CCTAATCTCTTTATTAGCATAGAAAGTGGAAAAAGGGCAAGAAATAAAGTTTCCTAACCTTAAAATGAACAAATCCGCTTACATAGTTACGTAGTTATACTGTTTGACGACATATTTCATCAGTACATAACACCCTTTTAATCAAAGGTAATGTAACCCTTAAAATAATCATGATACTAAATTTTTTCTGTATAATGAAAATCGTCAGCATATTTAGCAAAAGTAATATTTAAACACGAGAATTGTTTTGGAATGTAATTTCAAATTGAAATTATTTGTTTGAACTGTTTTAATTAAAACTTCTCTGGATGTCAAACTCTGGCATAGTTTTCCAATAAACATTGTGTGAAAATATATACAAACTACGATAAAACCAATGTTCATATTTGTTTTCATTTATTACTGACTACAAAGAAGTGTAGGCGATAGCTCGTTTCTAGAAAAAAGTAATAAACCTAATGCATGAGGTTTATTTCTTAGGCGAATAATTAAAGAAGGATTTATTTAGGATATTTTTTAATTTTGACAAGAAAATTTTAATTAAAAAAAGCAAGAAAAATCATAACTACCAGAGTAATAAGAAAACTAAAGCTTTTAAAACTCGAAACACAGAGAACACCCCTTGTCTGCTACCAGGACTCTTGTAAAAAGTATTGAGTCACCTCCGAAGAAACGCTCTGCATACTGCTAATCATGACTGCTTCCAAGAGCTCCTTGAGGCAAAACACCTGACAGACCACCACTGACCAATGCATACGTACTCGGATCAGTAGCTTAGGCGATACAAATGCTTCATACTACTGGACATATTTTCTACGTTCGGGGCCCACCTTAGCAATTACAAGAATGAGGTAGCTGCCATACATGCTGCAGCAACAGAGCTTAAGAATCCGTTTGCTTCAGCTAAGGCAATTTTCCTTGTTTGCTATAAGACCGCCATTCCGATGCTCTCTGGGAATTTTCAGGCTGTCCGTAGAAGAACCATAGACTGTATAAGAAGACTAAACGCTGTCGTAAATGCCGGGTGAGTACTTAATTTCCAGTTGATCCCGAGTCACGTGCCCATCACTGTGAATGAAAAAGCTGACCATGTAACGGAGCATCTGAGTTCAGTCCTCCAAGTCCCTAATTAAAATGACCATAAAAAAATGGAATCAAGTTCAATAAAGGTAACTATCGGGAGAAAAACGGTGGGAAGGTGTCGTCTCGAGGGGACCAGTTGACCATCACTTGCCCCGAGCAGTTATCGTTGCAGCATTCAGAATAAAGACAGCCCTACCTTGTAGCGTACCTCCGCCATACATGAGCTACTGACCCTTGAGAGCTTGTTGTATGGCGGTAAATTCATGAACGCTGAACACCTTCAGGATTGCACAGCCCAGGACCTCAGGATTACATGACAGTACTACAATAAAGGAAGCCCATATCTACTGGTCAGCGCGTCGCGAAACGGCACAACTGGCAAGGATGGCGTTGGCTAATATGCAAGTAGTAAATTTGTGATCAAATACCAAACACTTAATTCATAGTGGCAGAGATTGTACAGTAAAAGTAAATGAATTGAGTGTTGTTACTTATTAAATCTACCAAATTATCACTTCCCAATTGATCAAAGTTATTTAATTAGAGTTTCTACTTCAATTTTTTTATTTTAAGAAAATCGATGAATTTAGGAGACAATTTTGTAGCCAGAGAGAAAACAGACAACCTTCTAGTTAAATTCTTTTTTTAAATGTCTGTAAATGTCGGAAATATTTTCAGATGTGTTTTTACGCGTCGCAATCTTTTCTGCGGCCACGATAAAGTTTAATAAAGTAAAGATATCACATTTATTGTTACAGTATCAGAGGTTGGCGTAAACACGAAGACAATGATTTCTGTTCACTGATTCGGAAAGCTTTCCTTTGAATGAAATAAATATTTGTTAACATTGTCCAGACATACTTTCTTCCAAAATAAACGTTGTGGTTTTTCGGTCTAGCAACTATAGAATTGTCTTAAAAAACTCGAGGGCTGTTGAAACCCCCTTTAAAAACCCCAGAACATTTTCATCTGAAACGTTATACACTTATTTCTTTTTATATACACAGATTCACACACACACATACCCCTTCCCCACATACAAGCATGTAAACACACACACACACACACATACACATGCAAACACACACGTATATATATATATATATATATATATATATATATATATATATATATATATTTACATATATAATCAAGTTTTATAAATTTGACCACTAAAATGTACTTTTCATTGTTTTTGGACTCATACGCCTGAAATTACTTTGAAACCTTTAAGCTAACCGAATGAACGCAGAGCAAAATTACGATAGCTGCATAGGCACGGTTTCACAAGTGTACTAACATGCCTCATCGCAACATGAGAATAAATATGGCTACCTGGCTGCAAGCTGGACGTCGTACATTTAGTTTTATAAATGTTGCGATGAAATTATCTACATCCTAATTGTAGATCAAAACAGTGTATGCTTGACTGACTGATCAACGCACAACAAATACTATTTTTTTTTATGATCCTAAAAGTTTTAAGATACGTTTGTAATATAACTTACAGGCGCATTAAAAAATAAGCAAAAGTATTAACAAAAACATTCTGAAGTCTTTTATCTATAACACAAATATGTAGCAATATGGAAATGTTGAGGTAAAAAATGCAGTCAAGAATCGAAATTTTTAAGATTGAAACTAAGTACAGATTAAAAATGTGCAAATCAGCATACACAACACTTCAACGCACCAACATTCATTGATGCATATCTGGTAATGGTGAGAAAACAATTTCTGAAAGGGTGTATATTCATTTGTAACATAAAATTGTGTCATAACTTAAATGGACGTTATTGTAATTCCTCAAAACGTATAGAACGTCATAGTCACATAATAAATGCATAAAGGATTCGTCAAAACGTATAGAACGACAAAGTCAGATAATAAATGCATAGAGGATTTGTTAAAACGTATAGAACGACAAAGACACATAATAAATGCATAGAGGTTTCGTCAAAACGTATAGAGCGACAAAGTCACATAATACATCCATAGAGGATTCGTCAAAACGTATAGAACGACATAGTCACATAATAAATGCATAAAGGATTCGTCAAAACGTATAGAACGACAAAGTCAGATAATAAATGCATTGAGGATTCGCCAAAACGTATAGAACGACATAGTCACATAATACATCCATAGAGGATTCGTCAAAACGTATAGAACGACATAGTCACATAATAAATGCATAAAGGATTCGTCAAAACGTATAGAACGACAAAGTCAGATAATAAATGCATTGAGGATTCGTCAAAACGTATAGAACGGCATAGTCACATAATACATCCATAGAGGATTCGTCAAAACGTATAGAACGACATAGTCACATAATACATCCATAGAGGATTCGTCAAAACGTATAGAACGACAAAGTTACATAATAAATGCATAGAGGTTTCGTCAAAACGTATAGAGCGACAAAGTCACATAATACATCCATAGAGGATTCGTCAAAACGTATAGAACGACATAGTCACATAATAAATGCATAAAGGATTCGTCAAAACGTATAGAACGACAAAGTCAGATAATAAATGCATTGAGGATTCGTCAAAGCGTATAGAACGGCATAGTCACATAATACATCCATAGAGGATTCGTCAAAACGTATAGAACGGCATAGTCACATAATACATCCATAGAGGATTCGTCAAAACGTATAGAACGACATAGTCACATAATAAATGCATTGAGGTTTCGTCAAAACGTATAGAGCGACAAAGTCACATAATACATCCATAGAGGATTCGTCAAAACGTATAGAACGACATAGTCACATAATAAATGCATAAAGGATTCGTCAAAACGTATAGAACGACAAAGTCAGATAATAAATGCATAGAGGATTTGTTAAAACGTATAGAACGGCATAGTCACATAATAAATGCATAGAGGATTCGTCAAAACGTATAGAACGACAAAGCCACTTAATAAATTAATAGAGGATTCATCAAAACGTATAGAACGACAAAGTCACATAATACATCCATAGAGGTTTCGTCAAAACGTATAGAGCGACAAAGTCACATAATACATCCATAGAGGATTCGTCAAAACGTATAGAACGACATAGTCACATAATAAATGCATAAAGGATTCGTCAAAACGTATAGAATGACAAAGTCAGATAATAAATGCATAGAGGATTTGTTAAAACGTATAGAACGGCAGAGTCATATAATAAATGCATAGAGGATTCGTCAAAACGTATAGAGCGACAAAGTCACATAATACATCCATAGAGGATTCGTCAAAACGTATAGAATGACATAGTCACATAATAAATGCATAAAGGATTTGTCAAAACGTATAGAACGACAAAGTCAGATAATAAATGCATTGAGGATTCGTCAAAACGTATAGAACGACAAAGTCACATAATAAATGCATAGAGGTTTCGTCAAAACGTATAGAGCGACAAAGTCACATAATACATCCATAGAGGATTCGTCAAAACGTATAGAACGACATAGTTACATAATAAATGCATAAAGGATTCGTCAAAACGTATAGAACGACAAAGTCAGATAATAAATGCATAGATGATTTGTTAAAACGTATAGAACGGCATAGTCACATAATAAATGCATAGAGGATTCGTCAAAACGTATAGAACGACAAAGCCACTTAATAAATTAATAGAGGATTCGTCAAAACGTATAGAACGACAAAGTCACATAATACATCCATAGAGGATTCGTCAAAACGTATAGAGCGACAAAGTCACATAATACATCCATAGAGGATTCGTCAAAACGTATAGAACGACATAGTCACATAATAAATGCATAAAGGATTCTTCAAAACGTATAGAACGACAAAGTCAGATAATAAATGCATAGAGGATTTGTTAAAACGTATAGAACGGCATAGTCACATAATAAATGCATAGAGGATTCGTCAAAACGTATAGAACGACAAAGCCACTTAATAAATTAATAGAGGATTCGTCAAAACGTATAGAGCGACAAAGTCACATAATACATCCATAGAGGATTCGTCAAAACGTATAGAACGACATAGTCACATAATAAATGCATAAAGGATTCGTCAAAACGTATAGAACGACAAAGTCAGATAATAAATGCATAGAGGATTTGTTAAAACGTATAGAACGGCATAGTCACATAATAAATGCATAGAGGATTCGTCAAAACGTATAGAACGACAACGTCACATAATACATCCATAGAGGTTTCGTCAAAACGTATAGAGCGACTAAGTCACATAATACATCCATAGAGGATTCGTCAAAACGTATAGAACGACATAGTCACATAATAAATGCATAAAGGATTCGTCATAAATGCATAAAGGAAACGTATAGAACGACAAAGTCAGATAATAAATGCATAGAGGATTTGTTAAAACGTATAGAACGGCATAGTCACATAATAAATGCATAGAGGATTCGGCAAAACGTATAGAACGACAAAGCCACTTAATAAATTAATAGAGGATTCGTCAAAACGTATAGAACGACAAAGTCAGATAATAAATGCATTGAGGATTCGTCAAAACGTATAGAACGGCATAGTGACATAATACATCCATAGAGGATTCGTCAAAACGTATAGAACGGCATAGTCACATAATACATCCATAGAGGATTCGTCAAAACGTATAGAACGACATAGTCACATAATAAATGCATTAAGGTTTCGTCAAAACGTATAGAGCGACAAAGTCACATAATACATCCATAGAGGATTCGTCAAAACGTATAGAACGACATAGTCACATAATAAATGCATAAAGGATTCGTCATAAATGCATAAAGGAAACGTATAGAACGACAAAGTCAGATAATAAATGCATAGAGGATTTGTTAAAACGTATAGAACGGCATAGTCACATAATAAATGCATAGAGGATTCGGCAAAACGTATAGAACGACAAAGCCACTTAATAAATTAATAGAGGATTCGTCAAAACGTATAGAACGACAAAGTCAGATAATAAATGCATTGAGGATTCGTCAAAACGTATAGAACGACAAAGTCACATAATACATCCATAGAGGTTTCGTCAAAACCAATAGAGCGACAAAGTCACATAATACATCCATAGAGGATTCGTCAAAACGTATAGAACGACATAGTCACATAATAAATGCATAAAGGATTCGTCAAAACGTATAGAATGACAAAGTCAGATAATAAATGCATAGAGGATTTGTTAAAACGTATAGAACGGCAGAGTCATATAATAAATGCATAGAGGATTCGTCAAAACGTATAGAGCGACAAAGTCACATAATACATCCATAGAGGATTCGTCAAAACGTATAGAACGACATAGTCACATAATAAATGCATAAATTATTTGTCAAAACGTATAGAACGACAAAGTCAGATAATAAATGCATTGAGGATTCGTCAAAACGTATAGAACGACAAAGTCACATAATAAATGCATAGAGGTTTCGTCAAAACGTATAGAGCGACAAAGTCACATAATACATCCATAGAGGATTCGTCAAAACGTATAGAACGACATAGTCACATAATAAATGCATAAAGGATTCGTCAAAACGTATAGAACGACAAAGTCAGATAATAAATGCATAGAGGATTTGTTAAAACGTATAGAACGGCATAGTCACATATTAAATGCATAGAGGATTCGTCAAAACGTATAGAACGACAAAGCCACTTAATAAATTAATAGAGGATTCGTCAAAACGTATAGAACGACAAAGTCACATAATACATCCATAGAGGATTCGTCAAAACGTATAGAGCGACAAAGTCACATAATACATCCATAGAGGATTCGTCAAAACGTATAGAACGACATAGTCACATAATAAATGCATAAAGGATTCGCCAAAACGTATAGAACGACAAAGTCAGATAATAAATGCATAGAGGATTTGTTAAAACGTATAGAACGGCATAGTCACATAATAAATGCATAGAGGATTCGTCAAAACGTATAGAACGACAAAGCCACTTAATAAATTAATAGAGGATTCGTCAAAACGTATAGAACGACAAAGTCACATAATACATCCATAGAGGTTTCGTCAAAACGTATAGAGCGACAAAGTCACATAATACATCCATAGAGGATTCGTCAAAACGTATAGAACGACATAGTCACATAATAAATGCATAAAGGATTCGTCAAAACGTATAGAACGACAAAGTCAGATAATAAATGCATAGAGGATTTGTTAAAACGTATAGAACGGCATAGTCACATAATAAATGCATAGAGGATTCGTCAAAACGTATAGAACGACAAAGCCACTTAATAAATTAATAGAGGATTCGTGAAAACGTATAGAACGACAACGTCACATAATACATCCATAGAGGTTTCGTCAAAACGTATAGAGCGACTAAGTCACATAATACATCCATAGAGGATTCGTCAAAACGTATAGAACGACATAGTCACATAATAAATGCATAAAGGATTCGTCAAAACGTATAGAACGACAAAGTCAGATAATAAATGCATAGAGGATTTGTTAAAACGTATAGAACGGCATAGTCACATAATAAATGCATAGAGGATTCGGCAAAACGTATAGAACGACAAAGCCACTTAATAAATTAATAGAGGATTTGTCAAAACGTATAGAACGACAAAGTCACATAATACATCCATAGAGGATTCGTCCAAAATATCTGAACCGCAGATATCATTTTACACTTAGAATCAAAACTGTGAAGCGGTAGAATGTTTCTTGAAATTGGGAATGCCCAGGTCCATGGGAAGATTTCCTTTTAATAAAATGTAAAAACTCAATATAGGTATACAATCGTTAAAATAATATATGAATAAAATATATCTGAACCAGAGATTCGTTTCACTAAATAGCCCGTGGGCACAGAATTGAATGGTGCTGTGCGAATAACAGCATGAAGCATATATAAAAACTCAGCATATATAAAGCCCAGTAAAAATTAGAAACGTGTATAAATTAAGGATTCCTTCCTTTGTGAAGAACTAAATATTTTTAAAACCTCACAAAAATGCTTTTACCTTTTTAGATAAGAAAATTGACACGTTTCTTCCTAATAACCTACTTGTTAGGGCATAGAATTGTACAATAAAAATAATTACATTTCCATTACATAACCTATACCTGTAGAGTTACACAACTTTTCAGTCGATGTTTGTTTAGGTTATATAAAGAAGAGGATTCCATTAACTTGATTAATATAGTATATACAATTCTCAAATAATCATGAAGAAAACTTCTTGGAAATAGTGGCGTTGAATCGCAACCATTGTTGTACCACAATACTTTTTCTCGTTTAAAAAGTTGTAGAACGAAGCAACTCTTTACCAACACATCAAAAAATACAAATGCGAAAGGTTGTAATTGTCACAGAATATTAAGCAAGAAATGGAAATATCGGAAGAATGAATTACTTTTAGCCACAAGATTTTGATCTATGGATTATACTCGTAGATAAAGAAGTTTCAAATATTTTAGAGAAAACGGTATCAGTATTTTTTAATTTTAATTTTTACACTTTTGTTTACTTATGATTTTTTTTTCAATTAAACCTATTACTCTCAATATTTACTGTTGTAAATATATCAGTAAACCAATTATATCTGCAAAGTTTATTGGTTTATATTTCAGCAGAATTTTTTCGCCCTGCTGGTAATATGCTACGATTTTGGATATGAAAGTTTACGAAGAATAAGGGAGTGCTATTCCTGGAAATCATAGCTCCTAACAAAGCTAAATCAGCGCGGTCGTTCCTTCGATATTGACCTTGAAACGATTTTCGAAAAACATAAATAACCTATAACTAAATAACATATATGGAATGCTCAGTAGTGATATCAGTTTCAGGGTGAGTAAACATTTCTCATACAAAGTAGATTAGAGCAATATTACGGTCTGAAGTTCTCGTTTCGAATCATTAATTTCTTTGTAAAACCAAAAATTGACGTCGTCCTAAAATAATAATATTCTGAGTACTTTGAACGCAATGCGGTGATTTTTCAATTCCTTCTATTAGCTTACACTTTCCTTATATATAACTTGTACAAATATTCAGTAATAAAATACATTTTTATTAATTCAATCACGTCCAAATAGGCTATATCACCTAAACCTGTAGTGGATGACAATTGATGAAATACAGTTTCTCAATATTTATCACTTTTAACACTGATAAAACTTTCCCATAGCTAGAAATGTATTTCTCAAAGAAGTATATAAAATTTTCTTTTGCTCCCAAGTGCTTGTCGTCGAATCTTCTATTGTACAACCTTAAATTGTTGCCATGGTCACTACACAATATTACAAATAATGCTCAAGGATTAAAAATGATAGATATGAATAAAACAAACAAACTTAACAGTATCGAATTTTGTTTCACAAACTGACAATGCAAAGAAAAGCGAAAAGAAACTACAACACAATGCAAACGACAAATAAACAGAAAGGGTAGCTATGAATATTAACAAACTAAAACAATAGTCCACCATACACAGAAAGAAAAATGGCAAATTTCAAGGGAATTCACTTTCTATTTTGCTACTTAATATTGTTATTCTGACATAGTATGTATATAGATATTTATATTAATTATAAATATAAAAAAGAAAGTAAAATACAATTTTTAAATATTTTCCTAAACAGGATTTTACTTGCAAAAACAAGTTTACGTATACTACTTGGTACTATAAATGTTGAAACTCAATAAGTATCGTAATTTTATATGACATTCTATTGCAATTAAATTAAGTTTAAATATTTATCTAAGATTTGATATTTCTAATGTTTAGAAATCTACTTTTTGTAACCTATTGACACACATGCATTTCTGTTTAAATATTAATTTGATAACCTAACGACCCTTGCAGCTATTATTTTACTCATCCTACAAGTAAAATATATTTTATCTGTAACCTCATTACATTGTAACTATGCAGTGAGTTATGAACAGTCAAAATGCGCATAAATAAATACATTTATATTATATTATCTAACAATAATAAATAACAATAATATTTTGGCTTTATATCATAGATAGATAAATTAAATGTTGACTTGAATTTAGAGAAACTTGATTATGTAAATTTATTGAAGGAGTTTAATTTTAATTGTTTTCATGTGAGCCAATACAGCATATCGTATATTCTTATATACGAGTTAGTCTTACCTATTAAGATGTAAGAGTTTAGCTACGATCACAGAAACGAATTTCATTTTCATAAAATAAACCAAATTTAAAATCTACACCTAATGTAAATATGAATATTACTTAAATTAAATAAAATACCATGAACACATCCATTTAGTAATACATCGTGTTTATTAGACTTTACATTACTAATATACAATTCCCTAATATACAAATATACCTAGTTACCTTCCTATTCGTTTGCACCATTATGATTGATGCCTTAATTTGGTCTTCAACTTGAACTATTTATTCCGTAAATATTTTTCCTTATCAAATAACCTTATAAATTCAATGTTTAAATAATAAACACATTTTCCAAGGGATTCCAAATGTAAAAAAAAAATTTGCATAAATTATTCCCATATTTTCAGAATTCAAAATGTAGCGAGTTTGTAAAATATTTACGATATAATTCTATGAAAAAAGTAAAATAAAAAAACTTATAAATTAATTTCTGGATTGTCAACAATGAAATTTATAAAATCAACTCACAGTAACAGACTCACAGAAAACCATCTTCGAGATCTGCTGAAGTTTCCAACCACTTTAATTCAGATCTATTTTGATGAGCTATTGAACAATTGTGACCCCCACCATCCACCGCGTTCTCATTAAGCGAGGTAGGTATGTTTAGTTTGGTACATAATGGAGGGTTTTAAATTTAAAAAAAAATAGTTTTTTCCTGTTTCTATTATTGCGTTCTAATATGCGCAAACAACATGATTACATAACAACTATAAATTTAATATTATACTTATTTTGATCCTCCGTACAGTGATGACCGATGATGGAGATACTACCAATCTTTGAATGTTAACTCGCATAAATACCAAGTAAGATTATTGTTTAAGTACATATATCGATATTGAAAGTTATATATATATATATATATATATATATATATATATATATATATATGTATATATATATATATATATATATATATATATATATATATATATATATATATATATATATACAACTGAAAAACAAACATTTTGGCCTGTTTATTTTTACTGCAAGGTTTTAAATATTTTGTTTACAAATATCTTCAGAACTAATATTTTTTATAGTATCTGCAATTTAAAGCAGACGTCTTCATATTTGCGAATATATATATATATTTATTTAATATTACCTCAACAAAAAAAAAACATGTTGGTTCTATATTTAAGCTCTTATATTGTGGACTTGCATGAATGTATTTTATTCATGAATAATTTCTTCCTAACTCAAACCTTTGAAAAGAAACATTTTTCTGTAGTTATTGAAATCCACAACTTACATTGAAATTCTAACCCGTAATTTATAAAACTCTAAATATCATAAAATATAATTTTGTTTGTTTTAAAATATTCATACATAATAAAGAAATGCCTTACAATATATACGTAATTATAAGAAACCGTAATGAGGGCGCACACTCGTACTCAGACCATTCAATAATACAAAATTCTTCACACTTCGCAACAATGTTTACTGGCGTTAAGTAAATCCTAATTGCCCTTAATATACTCATGAAGAGTTCATTACGAGCGTCGCTCAAGGTTCAAACCCACAGAATGATTGATAGCTGCCTGTCGATATTTCACTTACCCTTACTCAAATAATTAATTAGCTGGATTCTTTACGTATACAACATATTTGAGTTGGATAAAAGCAAACATCTTACTACATATTTCAATCATGAACACGAGAAATCAAATTTCGTGCTAAGTCACGTAAGACATTTGCTGTAATGTGTCCTCAACTATTATTTTTAACTTTGACTGAATTGAGGAGGTTTGCGTTTACACAAGATAAAGATTCGTTACACAAATTTATTTTAACTCTTGTTTACTGACGTTAACTGTCAATGCTATTATTTTCTCTGTTAAAGTGAGTCTAAACTAATTTCAAGGTTTTAAATTATTTCAATTTAAAAACAAATAATATTGAAAAGAGAATATTTCAAGCAATTAAATAAATTATATATGATGATATATATGATGAATAGTTACTATCTGGAGTACATACGTTCATTCTGCAGTCCATAAATTCGCAGTTCCGACGTTTCGCTAGAATCTCATCTAGCATTGACGAGGTGAACCCAACAACAGTAGAAGAGCGAGTGGAGAGCGCAGACGTTTTCTGTTTGTTTTTAAGGCCCAGTTTGTGCTCCTCAAGCCTAGCTGAGATACGTCTGTTCGTTTGGCCAATGTACGATTTCTTACAAACTCCACAGGAAACGCTGTAAATACCATGGTTTTCCAAGAAGATCTTATCTTTGGCGTTACCAACAACCTTGTCGATGGTGTTGTAAGGTTTGTAAACGGAACGTAAACCATGTCTCCTAAAGAGTCTGCCAATCCTATCAGTGGTCCCTTTAATAAAGACAGAATTATAGTACCAGCTTTCTCAGTCTCTTTTTCGTCCACGTCAACAGGAAGGACACTTTGGCGGTGTAACGCTTTATTAATGGCATATTCCTTACAGCCATTGCCTCTAAGCACCTCTCTCATAGTAATAAGTTCCTGGTCCCTCGAATCGATGTCTGTTAACTTGTGAGATCGAGAGAAGAGCGTGTCAGCGACAGCCTGGATTTGAGATGGGTGGTGATGTGATTCAGCGTTAAGATATCTATTGGTATGAGTCGGTTTTCTGTAGTCTGAATGGTTACGGACCAAGACGTCCAGAAACGGCAAGCAGCCATCACTCTCGAGTTCCAAAGTGAAAAATATCCTGGAGTGGTGAGAGTTGAGGTACGTAAGGAACTTATCAAGTTCTGTGCCACCATATTGCCAAATCATAAAGACGTCATCCACATAACGAAACCAAGCTTTAGGCCTGAGAAAAGCATCATTCAAGGCGTCTTGCTCAAAGAACGTCATAAAATATTGGTTACAGCTGGAGAAAGAGAAAATCCCATAGGGGCACCATCAAGTTGCCTGTAAAACTGTTCATTAAACAAAAAAGTTAGTGTTTTTGAGACAGTGCCTAGCCAGATCCAAGACATGCGGAGGGAGCTCTTCAAACATAGACATCCTCTGAAGCACTTAATCAATGGGAACGCTGGGGAACAATGACTTGACATCCAAGCTAACCATTATGTCACATTCTGCAACTTGGATTCCTTTCAGCACTTGGATAAAATGTTCAGAGTTCTTGATATAGGAATCAGCCTTATGAACCTTATGCAGCATAAGTTTAGCCAAATATTTCTCCAGAGTCTGAAGAGGTGAATTAATAGCACTCACTATAGGTCTCATATGAGTGCCCGGTTTATGGATTTTAGGTAAACCATATAACTTAGGACATCTACTAGACTTTTCCCGAGGAATTATCCTGGATTGACTTTCCTCATCGATACGAGTCTGTTTAATAATCCTATATATATATATATATATATATATATATATATATATATATATATATATATATTGCGGTTTAAGTAAATAGGAAACAAGATTGTAAAGTATTAACCAATACTTTCTACAACGTATTCTTATTATAGTGCTAACTTTGGTCACACCTGAACTTCTTTATAAATAAGTAACTCATAACAAGATTTCTACTTGTGAAATATGACGCAACAAATATTCTACAAATATGCACTGCTCGATTTGGTAACTAAAATATGCAGCGCAGCGTTTACAACACAATTCCATTTTTGTTTGCTTTATACCAGTTTACTTTCAAAAAAATTCTGTAAAATTTATTTTATAGAAAAAAACATTTTCCTGGATTCATTTAATAACAAACATAAAAACAGTATATTGGCCTATTGCACTTCCTACATTAAAAACGTTATATTAAGCAAATTTTTAAATTAAATATTCAAATAATCCTCCTATCATACATGTCATAGGTTATTGTTGAACCTAGGATGGTTTCGTTATCTATTCACATATAGTGAGAAAGAAGAACTTTTAGAATGACAACAAATAATAGTCTTTCTTATGAATATAGGGTTAAATAGCGTCAGCCTATATAAGCAATAACGATTTTTATAATTTAATAATAAAATACAAACCAGTTTAAGGCTGAGCTTGATAAAACATAGTTGACAATTCTACAAAAAATAATATTCAACCTAGTTGCAACACTTATGAGAGCATTTTTTAATTACGCACTACAATAGTTTGTTCAAAAAATAACATTTCAATTCATATAATTATTATCTGTATCTGTACAGTTTGCAGAAGAATATTTGATAAAATATATTTTCAATTAACAAAAAACAAATTTTAAAGTTTAATTAAAACTCTCAGATGCGGAAATTTAATTTGCATCCTGCAACGTAGTTTACCACGTCTGATGGTAAACGTTTTTCAGATAACCGTTTCTAAATACATTTTGTTGACGAAACTTTTGTGATACTTTTTTCTTGATAAAAAAACCTGACCTTTTTATATTCTTGTGATAGTAATGAGCTGAGCAAACACTTGCTTTACACTATGCCTTCTGCATTGCATTTCCTGATATTCCTTCTAAAACACATTCTATTATTTTACATATTTATATGGTAAGATATTAAAATATTTTCTACGAGTTTCTTCATTATATTTGGATAATTTTCGAGACTTTTTTAGTTTTTATTTTCCTCAGGTAATGCTATCTGTACATCAATGGATTTTAAGGCCTTTTTTAATGACATATACATCGTCAAATTAGTAGTTTCAACTTGAACAATAACCTACTATCACAGAAATTATTTTATCTACTTCACAAATAGAGATGATCTAAGAGAAGGACTAAAATGGGGTGTATTTTCAAATTAATATATTTAGCTACACAACATCAAATAATACTTCTTTTGTATAATAACAAAACTAAAATTTGGTTTCTTGTTTTTAAAAATAAACATAATTTTTTTATCAACAATCTAGATAATTTATATGTTTGAACAAAAGCTTTTGCTATTTTTAATAATGATGGAAGTTAAGGTAGGGCAGGTTTTTCTGATATAGGTGCCTTACAATTCATAAACATAAAGTTTTAACTAATTAATAATAAAAACACCAATAACACAACCATTAGATTCTACATATTCTTTATACTTGACAGTATAATTAAGAAACTTAAAATCAGAAATAAATAGCAGGGTACTTAGTTAATTCTAATTGCGTGGATTTGGACCACAGCTTTGTTATTGTGTGCCTTAAATGGGCATTAACTTCAAATCCTCTTTCATTACACAATTAACGCAGGACAAAAATGACAAAGGAAAGTAGAAAAGTTTCATAAAAAGAAAGGAATTAAGCAAGTCCAAGTGATACAGCTACTAAGCAGAACTTACTGTTTGGGGAGACTTTTCTTTACACTCCAACGAACTTAGAAAACTTTCTTTGTTTACGGTCTTTATTTTGCACTTAACTTACAGCCTATCAAATTAGGAAAAAGAGAAAGAAAATAAAATTTAACTCTCTTCACGTAGAACTTTTTAAATATTACAAATAAATTTCAGGAAAATTAAGAATAACATTAACACTATTATTACTTCTGAGATTGGCTTTAAATCTTTTATGTCATAAAACGTATTATTGTAAATCATTTATAAAACATTAAGTCAAGTTTAGTCAATACAATTGCATCTTATTACACAATAAATACACGTTTTCCCCCCTATAATACGGTTTGTAGATCTAGTGATAAATATTTTAAAAGTAAAGCTGTAGCTTTCTGACAATCAAAATAATTACAAAACTAATTTTTAAACGCAGGCCTATATCAACAAGCACAAATACGTAAGTAGTACTTAAACAGCTATACTTTTCAAACATTCCATATTTATAACACTTCGATCTATTTCTAAGTTTTTTGAGAATAGAAATTAGTAGTGAAAGCAAATCTAAAGTCTAAGACTAATCTTAGACTATAGTCTAAGTGAAATAATACAATTATTTAATAGTAAAATACAATATTTTAAAAAGCATAAGTATTTACATTAGGTTAAAGTAAAACTATTTTACAAATTAATAACCTATGTTGATTTATATTTTGTATTTTTGAAACATAATTTTAACTTTTTAAACACAATACCTAAGTAATATCCTAATTGATTTTAAATTGTTTACGACAAACTTATAACTGACCATTATCAGATTGTAACAGATTGTTTAAAGCCGTAATAATGATCGTCAAACAATATGGAATCTATGAAGAGAAATAAAATACAATGTTCTCCGATCTTAGTTCCAGCCAAAATTAATTATGGTTATATATTTTGAAACTATTTAACTTTTACGTTTACGCCCTGATATAAAAGCAATAAAGCGTTAAGAAAATATAATACCGTTTAGAGAACTATGAATATCAGGATTTTGCCATTTGTGAATAAAATAATGTTGTGGAATAAATATTTTTTCTATTATTATATTTTTAAATTCTCTGCTTTTGAACTCTTTTTATCAACTGTTGAAATTTGAAAGTCAAATTTTATTTATTATTTGAGGACTGTGGTTTTTTTACTGTTCATTTGTTAATGGTTTTGTGCTTTTTCCTGAACATTTTGAAGACCATCATATTTGAAATCTCTGGGCGCTAGAAATTCGGATCCACATTACAAAATAAGAAATATTTCACACATTATACATCTAACTCCTACGGTTAATTTGTGCTTGCCAGTTATAGAGAGTAGACTGCATTTTTGACGATTATTCTGGTTGAGGTGCTGAAAAACACTAATGGAGAGAGTTCAAGGAAAGGAAAGAAGGAGGAAAGGCTCAATTTGGTTTCACAGGAAAACTATGGTTGTCCAATATGTCGCGTCGCGTATACGTAAAGACTCAAGAAAAGTTATAAGTAGGTATTTCAACTTCAAAAAGGTAAAGACAGAAATTTTTAAACATTGTTTTTACTACAAAGCTCAACCTGAAGGCGGAGGAAAATATTCAACAATTCGATAGGTAGCAGTACCATGGGAGAGCTCTTGCAGAGAGAATCTGTTCCTCATTATGCAGATTCAACACACTTGTGTATTAAAATAGTGTAAGACGTCATAAACACTCTAGTGCTGCTAAAATATCAGCAAAGTGGATTCAAAAACTCGTAAATCTAAAATGGAAGTTCTTAGGATTGTAAAACTTACACACAGAAACCGATGCTGAAAAATCAATTTGTCTCTTTGAATGTAATGCTTTAATACATTTAAAGGGCTGGGCTTAACTCTTTAGCTTAAGATGTCAACAAACTTTGGTTGTTCAGGTTGTTTTATATTGTAAGTGTTTCTGGGGAATACAATACGAACGTTTAACCTGCATTTTATTACATTTCTTCTTTAGCAGTTTGTATTCTATTTATTACAGTAAGCAATTACGTTCACTACTTTGCGCAAACTTGAAACTGTTCCCTTTTTTATAAATGTTGATAATAACTGTTAAGTACTGTTTTAGTAGAGATGATTTTCAAAATTAGATAAACTTATGTCGAAAATGTTATTTCGCATTGCACTTAGAAGTTATGGGTTTAATTTTTATCCACATTTTCGAATAAAAGGAAATTATATTTACAGGATTTGTTTATTTTGAGGCAGGAAAGAATTTGATATTTTAGAACGAAACATACATTTTTATTGTAGATAAAGGGTTATCAAATTTTACTTAAAACATTCGTGACACGAAGTGAAAAACAACATTATAAACAGCAAGAACCCCATGAATATGGAAGGAATGCGTACCACTGTGGTGACATTCAAACTAAATGGAAACGAATAAATAGATACTAAGTGTTTAACGTCGTATACTATGTAGAAAAGAATGAACTACAACCAAAATGATGTAAAATATAAAATATTTATAAAATTCAATTGTCTAAACAATTAAACCAAAAACGGGGATGAAATGAGGTTTTATAAAATACATGTTTTCATGTGCCTTAGGGTTTTTAGAAAATTTACACATCTTCAGAAAATGGAGAGAAATTTTAAAATGTACAATTAGGACTGAGCTCCCTTTCCTATTCGTGAATACATGTAAGTAAATTTAAAATATAATTAAAATGAAAAATAATATAAAATATCCAACATAAAAACAACATTAATAAAATAATTAAATTTTATTAGTGTTAAAAAAATGCAGAGTAATTCTATGTTTATAAATCCGTCCGCAATAGTTAACTGATTGACTAACTGTATACGTCAAGTTAGGAATTGTACATTTGTTCAGCGCTTTTGTATTAAACAGCAATGGCATAATGTGCATTGTTAATTACTCGATATTTTTCTGGAACGAAAATGTATTGAATTAAATACACGTCTGAGCAGCAGCCGGGTTTCGTTAGAATCTGCATGTGCTAGAGGCAGACGTTTATGCGAGTGTAGGATACGACGTATTAGAGATCAATAATACAGAACACCAACTAAGAGCTACAGTAAAAATTTCGCTTACAAAATAATTACCTAACGAAAATCCTTGTCAGTGCGAATACACCGAATCCATCACCTTCAGAAGCACCTAAAACAAGTGTAATTGTTGTGCCATTACTTAGGCAAAGTAGGGCAATTTCCTAACATTTACTCTGCTATAAATTTCCTTCTCGTCAGTCACTCCATCTGTAACCTTTACATTACAGATGTGCACACCCTGGTTATCATGAAGAATATCTATGCTCACTCGCTTTAAATGTTTCAAGTTTTCCTAAAAAAGAGGCAATAAGAGTGCATTTTCCCACTCTGTGTGGTAGGTTAGATTAATAGTAATAACTTGGAGCAACTGTGGAGTAAGTTTTAATTTTAAATAAATCCAATTTTTTAAACCATAAAAAAATGTATTCATGTCCTGATATACACTTCGATTGCAAAGCAAGCGTGCCTTTGCTTGTCAAGTGCAATGTAATTTATACCCCTATTTTTTTTTTTAATCCTGGGAGCGGGTTTTAACTGCCCGAAGCACCGCTACCTTAAGGTATATTGTACTTACCTCCCTGATCTAGTCAAAGAGCCCCTTCCCTCTTACCAGGTTTAGGAGTTTCCTGACTAGTGTTTTACCTTCAGCATCCACCAGAGCTGTACTATCACCAAAGAGGTTGAAGCGCCTCTCGGCAAGTGCTACACATCTATAAATGATGTGTATGGCAGTCTCCAGTTCTTGCACGCATAATCTGCACACTGGTTCATCTTTGTAAATAGCCATTTTATGCAGATGTTTCCTTAGTCCACAGTGTCCCGTGAGTAGACCTGTGGCTATCCTCAATTCCTGCCTAGACAGATAGATGAGACTCTTCTGCAGCCCCAAGGAAGGTTTCCTAAGGGTTAGCTTACTGTGTCTCATCCCTTCAACCCTGATCCGGTGCTCACAGTGTCTTTCAGCCATCCACCTTCGCACTGCAATCTTGACCATGGATTAGGAAATACCTACCGCCGGCTCCGGTCCAATCAGGGGAGTCGAAGACCCCTCTCTGGCCAGCGCATCTGCGGCTTCATTTCCAAATATTTCCCTATGCCCTGACACTTAACCTATCTTGATTTGATTGTACCTTGCCAGGGCTTCTAGGTTATTTAGACACTCCCTGACTATGGCCGAGGTGACCACATGTCCGTTTAGTGCCTTAATTGCCGCCTGACTGTCAGAGAAAATAGCAATCCGGGTTCCGTGTATTCCTCTTCTCGCTATCTCTCCCAGACAGGCATTTATAGCATATATTTCGGATGAAAGACAGAGATATGCCTCCCCAAAGAAAAAACTAGTTTTACCCTTGGGTTTTTACAATACACCCTCCGCTCCAGTGCCGACGTCCATCTTGGAGCCATCTGTGTACCAGATCTGAGCTCCCGATGTTACTGACCCTGACCATTCCATCATCATAGTTTGGTGGGCCTGGTCAGGTGCAAACGTCCGAGTAATGTGGTCACTGCCCATTTCCAAGACGGGTTCTTTGACCACGCACTCGATACTCATATGTCCCGAAACATCTGGGAGATTAGCCCAGTTGTTCGAGTTACGCGATCTCCATGCCGCCAGCCTCGCCTCTCCCCTAAGGACAAGCTCAAGGGAAGGGAGGTTAGGCATTACTTCCATTGCTGCACCTGGTGTAGTTGACATCGCTCCCAGTGTGCACAGACAGGTCAATCTCTGGATAGAGCTCAGTTGAGCTCTTGTCTGTGCCTGGTTGGCCTTTGTCCACCACACCAGAGCTCCATAGGTAATCATAGGTCTTATCACCCTCAGATACATCCAGTGCATCATTGATGGCTTCAGTCCCCATTTCTTACCCACCATTCTTCTCACTGTCATCAGGGCCCTTCTTGCCCTGTTAGCTGGTCTCTCAAGATGTGGGTTCCAGGTGAGTTTCTTGTCAGAGTAACTCCCAGGTACTTCACCTCCCCCACAAACTCAAGGTATTCACCAAACAAGCGAGGCATCCTGGTCGTCAGATCTTTTCGCTGACTGGTGAAGTTAATAAGAGCAGTCTTTTTCGGATTTACCCTAAGGTTCTCCTTATTACACCGCTCTTCAATCAGTCGTAAAAGATTTCTGATTACCTCAAAGACTGTATCAGGGAATCTGCCGAGGATCAGAACAACTATGTCGTCCGCATATCCCAGACAGAAGTACCCCTTTTCATTGAGGAGTTCAATAAGTTTGTCAACCACTAGGCACCACAACAGAGGAGAGAGAACCCCACCCCCCTGTGCACAGCCCAGACTTGTGTCCGCCCTTCTGACCTCCCCTCTTAACTCTACAGAAATGCTTCTGTTTGTTAACATGGAACTTATCCAGCCACAAGTGGTCGCATCCACTCCATGACGTCTTGCACCATTTATCATCGTCTCCACTGTGGGGTTATTGAAAGCCCCTTCAATGTCGAGGAAGGCACCAATGGCACAACCTTTCTTAGCGATCATTTGCTCTATCCTACCAACCACTTAATGGAGAGCTTCCTCGCAGGATTTCCCCAGTTGATAAGCATACTGGTTCCAATGCAGTGGTTTTATGGCCAAAGCACCCCCCTAATATGCCTATCAACCAGTTTTTCAAGTCTCTTTAGAACAAAGGAAATGAGAGTAATAGGTCTGTATCGTTTCCCTTCCGATTGGTTACCGGTGGGCTTAGGTATAAAGACCACCATACTAGATTTCCAGGCTGCAGGCACATGCCCTAGAGCAATGCTTAGCCCGTATAATTTAGTAAGTACCAGCACCAGCATGTCTATTCCCTGCTGCAGCAGCACAGGATAGATCCCATCTGGACCTGGAGATTTGTAGGGTTTAAATGAGCCCATAGCCCATCTTACCCTTTGTGGAGTTACTATCCTCCTTTACACTTCCTTGTCCTCCCTCTTACCACGTCTTGTGGAGGGTTTGGCAACTGGTTCAGTGTCTGCTCCCTCAAGTTTCCTCAGAGTACTGCAAGGGAAATGTGTTCTGATTAATTCTTCCACAGTTTCCCCTGCAGTTTTTGTTATAGTTCCCAATGGGGTTCTTAGCATCCCCACCGGGTTAACTGGGTCCTTAGAGAGCACTTTATGCAGTCGTGCCTCTTCCCGAGTTTTGTCAATCTCTTCCAAAACTGGACAAAACCCCTTCCAGGTTTTCCTGCGTGCTTCTCTAATTGCCCTGTTGTATTCAGTTAGTGTTTTCCTATACTGGTCCCACTTCCCGTTCTTTTTTGCTTTATTAAAGAGTCTCCTGGTGGTCTTCCGAAGTTTGGCTAGCTTCTTATTCCACCATGACGGATCCCCTACTCTTTCCCCTCACTGAGAGGGCAGTTATCAGTAATGGATTCTACTATAGCCTCGCCAACCAATGAGGCAGAGTCTTCTAGCTCTCTCCTCAAAACATACTCCAATACAGCCTCCTCAATCCGAACACCCAGGTACCTCCTGTAGGAATCTCAGTCTGTTCTTCTTGGATCCCTGGTTGGCAGAAGCATGGCTGGATTGAGGGAGATATCATACCTAATATGTATGTGGTCAGAAGAAGGCGGTTCATCCGACATATGCCAATTTAGTACATACCTAGCCATCTGGTTCGATGCCACCGTAATGTCCAGGACCTCCCGTCTGGCCCTATTGACAAACGTCAGCTCTTCCCCTTGATTTAAGACCAGTAAATTCTTAGAGCTAAGATAAGCTAAAAGTTCCTCACCTCTAGCGTTGGTACCTGTACTTCCCCACGAAGTGTGATGGGAGTTAGCATCCATCCCCACCAGCAGCTCCTCATCCACAGCCCCGCAGTGCTCGACCAGCCTCCTCAGCTCTTGTGTTGGTAGAGCCCCCGCGTAGTCAAAGGGAAGATATGCCGTGGCCAGGTTCAGCCTCCTCATCCTCCCCTCCGCCCGCAGCTCCACCATAACTGCTATCAAGTCCCTGCAGCAGAAGTCCGTTAGTACAAAAACACTCAACCCCCTCCTGACCAGGATACACGTCCTGGGAACACCGGAGTTCTTATCATACAACAACTTACCTCCATAGCCCGCATATTCGTCCTCCAGAAATCCATGGCTCCTGGATGAGCACCAAGTCCACCTCTCTCCTGTCCAGCATCATACATACGACAGCACTAGCTGCCCTGCTGTGCTGTAGGGTCACTTGGAGAAACTTGAAAATTTATCTGCTTACTTAGCAGTTGCCTGGGTCCGCAAAGCAGCCCCAGGACTAGAGAGCACCTTGAACGTGGCCTGTCTCAGCCCCACATTCACCCTCAGGTTGTTGTTCCGCAATGCCCTGAGGGAGCCCTCACCTATATACAGGATAAGGGTAAGACCTGCATCCTCCCTTTTCCTAACAATCACCTTCCAAGTATCCTGAACTATCCCAGGGTTCTGGGTTTTGACCACCTTCAGGATCTCTTCCGACTCCTTGTCATTGTAAGGTTTGGTCACCCACATTGAAACTTTTGCAATGCAAAAGATCTCCTTAGGTGGCCTTGCTTTCAACTTTACCCCCTCACTCAGGGTGAAGCTTGGCAGGACCCGAAGGGCCCACTTCAGGCTCTCCCGTGAGGAGCATACAACGTTTAGAGCCCCCTCTCCAAGTATGCTGTCCTAAACCCTCTGTCCCCACTCTCCGTCTCAGCGGACAGCAGTTCTGAGAAGAACAGCTCCTCCAGCTCCAACGCCATCTCTTCCGAGAGTTGTCTCTCTGGGTAACTGACTGGGACAATGGCTAGCTTTTGGGTATATTACGGTATCGCCGTATGTGCTGGAAGACCATCCTCCCTTGTCCCAGCTTTGCTATCTTCTTTCCTCCCTCCATTGGAGAGGGATTGGAAGTCGAACTCCTAGGCCTTTTGGGCGTGCTGGGGTTTGGTACTCGTGGTTGATTGCTTCCCTGTTGCACCTCCCTCCTCACAACATCCAAGCCCTGGACTTTAACTAGCTCGGCTCGGCTCGGTTTTGGCCTCCCCTTCGTTTTGTATTCAGGATTATTGGCCCTCCCACTGCTCTCGCCTGATCTCTTCGGAGCCGCCTTTTGGCCGCCCCACTCATACGCTTTCTCCTTAAAGAAAGCGTGCTCAACTCTACAGCCATTTCACTGGTTTCTGCAGTCGGCAGCTTGGTAGCTGCCCCCGCACCCCCTGTGGTGGTTGCCGTTGACACATCTGCTACAGACTCACGGTTTGCCGTCTCAATTTCTCCCGCTGTCTGTGTAGCCTCAAAATCAATTTTTGTATTAGTCTGGTTCATTAACTTCCCACGAGTATTGGTCGACCAGAGCAGAGCCCCCACTGCCCTGGCAAGACAACATACAATGAGGTTTTGTCCAGTTCCTCAAGGGGATCGTGTGCGACTGCATTTTATACCCTGCAGCCATTCATCCATCTGCACGATGCCTTCCACCTTGGATTGGGTATTCAGTCACTGACCTTGAAGCCTACCTAAAGTTCAGGACATTATTAACTGTTGCTCTTGGGGCGAACAGCCTGCTTTACTCTCTTTTATTACAACTGTGTTGTTAGGGTAGTTTCCCGCCCATACTTCACTGCCGCATTGCCTTTGGTTCACCTGGGAGGTGAGAGTAGCATTGTGAGGACTTAATTCCCAACTACCCCAGTCCCCAGTCAGAGCAGTTATTTCTACCACACCCAACCGGTTGACTGACGAGGAGGGATAATTCCTCACCTTTGAACCATTGCCGGGCCTGCTTATTCAGAAACCTTCCGGAATCCTTATTTACAAGTAACCTACATATCTGTAGGCCGTTCCACTATCCGCCACCCGTGGACCCGCCCGGTTGCTCAGGCCAGCTATCCGGGATTTATACCCTTAACTTCGTATATTCATCCACTTAAAGTGTACAATTCACTAGCGTAATTAGTAGCCTCAGAAGGTTACATGCATACTAAGCTAAGATTAAAGACAACTAGCCACCTCTAAAACTATTCCCCAACTACGTACATTTATCCACTCAAAGTCTACATTTCTCTAGCGTGTAGCCTCAGAAGGTTCCATGCATACTAAGCTAAGATTAAAGACAACTGGCCACCTTTAGCGTTATGATCTTAGTTATTTACACGTGTACGCTCCTGAGGATGTTAATTGGGTTACCTAAATGTAGGTTAGAAATAATTTATCTTTTATGTTTTTTTCCATAATCTATTTAATGATAAAATTAGTACTTCTGGTTTTTATTTAAAAAAATTAACTAAAAACTCAAACACCAAGTGTTTGCTATATATTTTATCTATCAAGCGTTAAACTAGAGCAATAGATGTTGTGAACGTTGATGAAAAAGTAATAAAATCACAGCGAACTAACGCTAATTTTCTTCTTATTGATTACTCGAAGAGCTTCAAATATGTTAAATAATATCTATAAGTAAATAAAAACTTATTATACAAATTGAAACATTTCGTTAGGTGATGGTTTTAAAAATTGTTGCTGAAGAAAATTGATTGATTTTCATTTAAGATTATTAGATTTTTTAAATTATTATATGGTTTCCATTAAATTCGAACATGTAACATTACATTTTTTCTACAAAGTACTATGTCCTAAAATGATATTATTTGTAAATAAAATACTGTATTCCACATCTATTGGGTTAATTTAAAAATGTTGAAACAATCATACAAAAATTCTTCTTAGCTTAATATTAAAAGTAAAAGTGCTTGAACACTATTACTTGAATATTGTAATAATTTAAATTTCATTTAAATATTCCATAATCGAATTTCCGAAATTTCGACTAATTCAAACCTCCAGTAATTGAGCTCGTACTGGGTTTAATTATTGCTCATAACTGCATTTTGTTGTTGTTGTTGTTGTTGTTGTTGTCGTGTGACAAGTGCAATAAAAACAATTTCAGAGAAAGGTAGAGAGAGCACAGTTACACGGTTCCAAAGGCGTGAAGCACTGCACTGGCCACCTCTGCAGCTTTATCCGTATAAAGAGTCTCCCTAGAACAGTTTAAGTCAATCTTAAATAGTGCTGCAAAGATGGACGGGCAGTTGAAGAGATGATCGGGATCAAGCTGTATCCCTGGGCAGTGCCTACATTCAGTGTATGTTCTTGATCCATCAGGCAAGATTTTCATGTCTTTGAGGTGCATTGTCCTCAGTCTGGCAATTGTTTTTGTTATTTCCCTGTCGAAGTTAAGCTCAGGAAGTGATGATTTTCTTCGGTTGTTATGGCAGAGCTTCTGTTTTGCAACGACATTTACGTCGAAAGATGTTGTAATCACGGGGGCTGGTTCGATGGTCCTCGCTTCCTTGGCCAGAGAATCGGCCTCTTCGTTCCCTTTGATGTCGACGTGTCCCGGGATCCATTGAAGCGTACAAAGCCTCTTGTTTTCCTCAATTAAGGACAGAAGGGTATTGATCTTTTGGGCGAGGTTTGTATTTCCTTTTTGGAGAGCCTGAAGAGCAGATCTGCAGTCCGTGAAGATTACTATGCCATCAGAGGGGTTGAGTGTTGTCCAAGTGAGGTAAATACTCAGAGCTTCTTTGATTGCGATGAGTTCGCTTGTGAAGTTGGAGGCGATTTTGCCTACTGCAATTTTGTGTTTGGAAGTTGAGCCATCAGGGTAGGTTATAAAGATTCCGGATCCACCTCTATCGCAGTCAGAATTCGAAGAGCCGTCGGTGTAAGCAGCGACCAAGTGTGGTTTTAAAATCTTGGCAATAGTTTCCATTCCTTTCCTCTTGATTGTTTCTTGAGGCTCTTTTTTGGAGCAGGGTTCGAGGAGATTCAAGTTTATATTCACAAAGGAGGGTGGTTTGACCGGGAACCTGGGTTCTTGAAAGATGTCAAGGCTCGTGTGCTGTAGGTTGATGTCCTGTCTGATGTTTTTGTCGTACTGGAGAGTAGAAGATCTCTTTAGCCTGGTTTTTTCCGACCAGTTCCGAAAGGTGACTTTTGAGATATGTTGTTCGTGATTGCTCCTGATTTTGTTTGTAAATTTCACTGTAGCGAATTTTCTCCGATTTTCCAATGGGGTTAGGCCACATTCAGTTTCAGCTTTCAAATTATTTGTAGATGAGACGGCTCCAATGATGGCTTTGGAGGCTCTGTACTGGACGGAGTCGACTTTCGAGGATGAAGATGCTGGAGCCCAGATTGGTGCTGCATATTCAAGGATTGGTCTGATGAGTGTTGTGTAAGTATTTAGGAGTGTCTTTGGTTTGGAACCCCAGTTTGAACCACAAAGTCTGCTCAGGATGCTGAGTTTTTTCAGAGCTCTCTTTGAAACTGTTTCAGTGTGCTTAGTAAATCTCAGTTCCGCATCGAGTGTGAGACCAAGGTATCTGGGATGCGTGACTTATTTGACGGTAGTATTGTGGAGCCTAATGTTAGGATGGTGAGTCTGTCTGTTCCTTCTGTCTGTTGAGAAAACACAAGATTTAGATTTATCAGGGTTAATAAGGATCTTAAGGTCTTTAGCCCAGGTTTCGATGCCAAGCAAGTTGGTATTTAAGGTTTGTTCAGAGACTGAGATATCAGAGTGTGTATGCCAGATAGCGATGTCGTCTGCATAGCAGGCAATTTTAACCTCATTGCATATGTGTTCATGGATGGTGTTCATATACATGAGGAAGAGCAGAGGGCTGAGGACCGATCCCTGTGGGACTCCCGCCCACGATCTGTGCGTCTTGGAATACTTTCCATTTACTCTCACAACAAATTTTCTATGTCTGAGAAAATCGTTTATCCAGAGCAATGAGTTGCCATTGATGCCAGCACTGTGTAAAATAACAATGAGTTTTTGCCTCCAGACTCTGTCAAACGCTGCAGAGAGGTCAAGGAAGACAGCGGTAGTCTTTTTGTGGGGTTTTTCTTGGAGTCCATCGATGATAGACTGAACCATGTAAAAAAGTTGGTCTACTGTACTGTGCCCGGCTCTAAATGCTGTTTGGTAGAAGTGTAAAATATTACGATCGATTAGCCAGTTCATGATTCTTGTGTGGATGATTCTTTCCATTAGTTTGCACAGGATGCTGGTTAAGGAGATAGGCCGGTAATTCTTACAGCTGGTGGCATCTTTGCTTGGTTTCAAAATCGGTATAATAACAGACTTCTTCCATATAATGGGCAGTTTGCCTGATTTTCAATATAAGTTGAAGATTTGGAGAAGTGTAAGCTTGGCAGACGCTCCAAAGTATTTAACCATTTGGCCGAAGATAAGATCTATACCTGGAGACTTATTGGGGTCGAGGTTACGGATTGCGCACTCGAGTTCTTCTAAAGTGAGCTCATCAATGAAGATGTCTTTTTGCTCAAAACGTTTGCTTTTTTGTATGGCTTGCTTGTAGTTTCTCTTTTGTTTTCTGTCTTCGTTTTGGAAGCTCAGTCTGCTTGCTTTCTCGTAGTGTGTAGCCAGCATGTTGGCTACGTCTTTGTCAGTTTTGGATGGTTTACCATTGTCTGTGATAATATTAGAGGTGGGGCCATTATTTTGTAGGATGCTGCCTGTATCAAGGGATTTGATCACCTTCCAGTGTTGATGGTCTTTCCTAGGATCTAGCCTGTTGCAGAGATCTGCCCATTTGTCGCGTTTGCAGGTGGAAATTTCCTCTTCAACCTTTTTACAGATGTCTATTAGCTTTGTTCTATTTACAACGTTGTTGTTCTTCTCGAGTTCATTACAGGCCATATCTCTTTCGTGAATCAAGGTGTCAATATTACGATCCTTCCAATAGGGCACCCAATTGTTCTTTCTTTTTCCCCTTGGGATGGAGAGCTTTGCGGCTTTCTGTATACCACAAGTGAAAATTTGAACGAGATTGTCCAAATTTTGGGTGGCTGGTATTTGTTTGCAATGAGTTTCAAGGGTTTCTGTGAATTTATCCCAATTAGCTTTGCGAAAGTTCCACGATTTGTTGTTTTGGGGTCCAGAATCGACATCAAGGTTGAGGGAAGTGATAACTGGGTAGTGATCACTGATGCCGGTTTTAACAACTTTCCACTCAGCAAGGTCGAGGTGTGAGACGTCAATTGCTGTGATATCGAGGGGGGAAGTCGTGCCATTTGTTTTTGATAGGTAGGTGTTTTCTCCTGTATTTAAAGTTGAGAGATCTAAGTCCAATAGTAGGTCCTCAACATCTTCTCCCTTGCTGTCAAGTTGGGGGCATCCCCATGAGGGGCTTTTGGCATTGAAATCGCCAAGAAGTAGTTTGATGTCAGAAGAGGAGGAGAAGAGGTGTTTAATGAAGTCCGAGTCAAGTACAGAATTGTCGGGATGGTATACGTTGACAATTGTTATTGTGCATTTGGGTAGGAGAAAATTGATAGCATGTGCTTCAGTATTGGAGTCGTTAGGTAGATTGTGAGCTGGTGAGAATTCTTCATACTTGACAATAGGAGATTTCACAAGGAAGGCAAGACCCCCTCCGAGATTTTTTGTTCTGTCTTTCCTAATAACCGTGTAGCCTTTGATCTTGAGGCTTAGATTTGGATTTAGTTTAGTCTCTTGTAAGCAGGCTATGTGGATATTATTTTCGTGAAGTAGGCATGAGAGTAAGTCCATCTTTCTCTGTGTGCCGTTAACGTTCAACTGTAAGATGTTTAAAGTTGCAGGACAAAGCGCGTCAGCTGTTTCACACGCGATAGCATTAGCTTGTTTAAGAGTCGCTGTCCTCGTAGCATACTTGTCGGCGTGCCCCCGGACTGCAGAGCACGGCGCGTCGGCTGCCCCGAACGCGGTAGCATTTATATCACATATGTTCATTGCACTAGTCATGGTGAGTGCCATTGCCTCGAGAGGTTGGACTTCTACCTGTTGGTCCGCGGGAGCTATTTTATTTCACTCCTACCACCCAATGGTAAACCATTGAAGGCATTCCCCTATCCGCCACCTGGGGACGCGCTCTCTAGGGGTTACAGGCTCCCCCGAGAGATAACTGCATTTAAAATTAAGTAATAAAATTTCCATAGAAGTATTGTTGCAATTTTATTAACCTGCTTCACTGAAAGGGTGTGATGAGGCTATGTAGATTACATTGAAGATCAAGGGTGTTAATAAAATATGTAATTCAATTTCATTATAATTAAAGCTAATTTCGAACGATTGAGATCGGCTTCTTTCCTTACTCCGTTCCACTTGGCGCGATTATTGAATCACAGTCACTATAAAGTGATTGCTTCAAGCTAATCAGATTCAAGTTGTTGACATTTGTTATAAACAAGCTTACGGAATAATAATTTAATAAATTATGGCGCATCAAAGAATAGTTTGGAGATTATAGAATTTAATTAGTTTTAGTTGGAGTTACTTTATTGAGGTTATTATTGTTTAATAAAGTTCCTATTTTTAAAACAGTTGAATTCTTTCTTTTACTACTAATTACTTAAAAACCTACAAAAGCGCAGAATATGTTAAAATAGTAAATGAAGTTTACACTTTCCATAAGTTTTTAAGATACGTTTATCAAAAATATCTTAACTCCATAGTCCATGTTATATAAGATTACATTATAATCTTACTTTATGATTGCATATAAGATCATACGTCTTACATATATATTGAGACAGAAATTTACGATTGATGAAGTGCGCATGCGAAAAGTGCCAACTGTAAACACGATATCATTGAAACCTACATTGATAACATTGATACCTACTCAATATTTTTTTTAAAAAGGAACAGATTAGTTCTGCAATAATCCATTCGATTTAGAAGGGACATATTGTTATTTCCAAATACATACGAACATCTCATAGGTACAAAACTCAATACCAGTAGGCATAAGCATTTATAGTGGCTTTTGTTATATTATTTACAACAGAAGATTAGGGGACAGATATATTTCTGAGCATATCGAGTAGATTTCCTTTATTTACATCTAGGGAGTCAAAACTCATTCCTTTCAGGTATTTTATAAATAATTGAAAGTCAACTCTGGCACTTGGTTCAATATCCTTTACATTCGTTGTAACGATGTAAACATATATTAAAGTGAAACTGAAAACATATATTAAAGTGAAACTGAAAACGTTTTTGAATAAAAATTTTACATTAAACAAAAACTGAAAGTAGAAATGAAAATGTTTGTGGTTATACAAAATAACACTCCAGGCCAAATTGTTTTGAGGTTGGTGTCGTATATATGACTGTTTGGAGTTGTTACATAAACCGACGTAAAAAGTATAAAATAATATAAAGTGTCAGTTAAAGGTCAAGTAGAAATATATTAAAATAAATGAAATAAACTAAAATAAAAATATTAAAACTATAAATATGAGTATAGTTACGAATAAAACTATGATAAACACTATCAAAAGAATGAAACATTTTTTCAAATAAATAAAAACTAATTACAATACAAGAGAAAATGAGTCAGAAGGACATTCAAAAGGTAATGAGTTCATCATGATATAATATGATAATTATAATAAAGAAATAATGAAATTATAGGCATCATTTAACAAAGTTTTTCTTCTAAATTTTGGTATTGTGTAAGACTTACAGATTTGCATTGTTAATTTGTTGACTACAGCATCCTTGTAATTGTTTTCTTGGTCAGCAGAAATGGAACAATGACAATTGCAGGATAAAATGTTACAAATGGAAATTCCACTGTGACTTAATTTCAAGCCACATTTAACTTATCTACACAAGTGTATCTCGACACTGCTTTGCAATCGCACCAAGAGACCGCTTTGCCTTGGCACTGCTAAACACTGCCTTCGCAAATTATAGTGTGAAATAAAAATTGCATGTTAGAAGTTGGACTGCAGACATTCAAATAATTTTAATTACGAGAGTTAAGCCTTATAAGTTAATAGGAAATCAATACATTAGTTTATAGAAACATTAGTTTATAAAACGCTAACAGTGCAATATACCTTAGATATAAATAGGTCAATATATATATATATATATATATATCAAATAAATATGTTCGATTTTAGTAGATAAACATTTATATATATATATATATATATATATATATATATATATATATATTTAAAGAATATAACATCGAAGTCAAGAAAAACCTATATATACATATATATATATATATATATATATATATATATATATATATATATATATAATACGTTTTCTTCTTTAATAATTTCAAGCAACATAGGTTATTCAAATACAAGAATATTAATTAATTTATATCCAAAGCTTTTCTTTGGTAAACAGTATCAACATCATTAGGAATGAAAATTACAATAATCTATGTTGTTTTAATATATATAGTTATTATTCTTCCACACACAGACACACACACTCTCATACATACAAAAATATCCACCCACCCACATACACACACACACACACACACACACACACACACCTACACACAAACACACACACACACACACACACACACACACACACACACATATATACATATATATATATATATATATATATATATATATATATATATATATATATATGTGTGTGTGTGTGTGTGTGTGTGTGTGTGTATGTGTGTGTGTGTGTGTGTGTGTGTGTGTGTGTGTGTGTGTGTGTGTGTGTGTGTGTGTGTGTGTGTGTGTGTGTGTGTGTGTGTGTGTGTGTGTGTGTGTGTATGTGTGTGTGTGTTTGTGTGTGTGTGTTTGTTTGTGTGTGTGTATGTGTGTGTGTATGTGTGTGTGTGTGTGTGTGTGTGTGTGTGTGTGTGTGTGTGTGTGTGTGTGTGTGTGTGTGTGTGTGTGTGTAGCCTATGACCTATATATCCTAGCCCGTAGTGTCCCTGTATGATCTACCGTGGTTTTATTTCCTGGCAGGGTTTCTTCCTTGTTAGATTTTTTCCTTCCGCTCTTAACGCGATACTGTGTTATTTCATTATCTCCTGATTTTCTATGTAAAAGGCTTATCAGTACATTGGCAATCAATCCCCGTTCCATGCGACACGGCGACATTTTGTTCAGGATGACTGCTGCAACGGCTAGGCGGGATCTGGGCCCTATACTATCTGTATGATAAGACATTATTTTCCCACTCTTTAGCTCTTATCTAATGTTAGACCATTGCGGGGGTGATTTAGTCTGACTCTACTGTGCACATTTACTTTATGGAAATGTAGTTATTTTTAGATTTATATATTGTTCTTAAGTCATTAAAGTATATACATCTTGTAGTATGCATTTATAATCCTGGAATATGTTCATGGAGTCTTTACATTAGTTCCAGAAACCAAACAAAACTTGTGTAAATATCTACTAAGAGGAATATGTAACACCAACATCGATCCTTCTTTATTCACACCTCTTTGTATCTATTAAAAACGCCTCGCTATGGTAAAGACACGTTAAAATCAATATAACTTTTAAAATGAAACACTAATGCCATCTTGAGTTACTTTATTATTTCAAAAGTATTGCAGAATATAATCTAGTTTTATCGAATTAATTATTTTGTTGAATAAATTATTTTTTGTGAATAAATCTATTTAGGTCTACCAATTTGCCACATTCTATGAGACTAGTATATTTTTATGCTTAGTTTATCAGAATTTAATTTAGATTAAAACTAAATATCGATTCACGTTACGTCTAAACAAAATGACCTTAAAATTTAAACGTAAAACTCGGAAAAAACATGGAATGATACACGCGACTGTACGTCTCCCAGGCAATGTTTTACGTGTCTCTTTCTGCGCGGAATTGATTTCAAGTTGTCGTCGGCTCTAATAGGTCTAAATTTATTCCTTTACTCAGCTTGTAAAGTGATGACGTCAACTTGATTATGGAAATTCGCTGTGAAATACGCGTCTGCTAAAACCGTTAGCTATGAAATGAATATTGTGCTTCTCTATATAACATCTAAATACATACTTTACATTTCCTCTTAACATAGTGAAATCGGAGAAGCAGAGAAAATATTAATGAAACAGAAATATATAATAGCGTCGAGCCACTAACTGGCTATTTGTAAGACATAGCCCTATAATTAGGCTGTCTAAACCTAATCTACAAGGAAAATCTCACGGATAAATGTGAAAGCCTTATTAGGAATCTTGATCATACCGGTTTCTCAATCTTTAATTACAATAACAGCCCTATAGGAGAATAGCCCATTTACGTCTGAACGAAACACATCATGTGCTATAAGATAACAAGGATGTTTTTTCTTATTGCTACATCGTTGCGAAAACATATCACATAAATGTATTGTTTGTGCTAGAAGACTAATTATTTTACATATTTAACAAGGTTTTATTATTACAGGTGATGGTTTGTGTGTACAGGAAGCCAATGTCAATGTAATATTAACGTGTGGTTAAATTATAAATAGACATTTTAAACAAAACTTTTATGATTAATTATGTTTTTTATGTGTAAATAAGTATAACAAGTAATATAAAAATAAACGTAATCTCATTCCTACTTAAATTAACAAAAACACAATTGTTTTAGTTTATTAATAATTTATAATTACAATGAATATAATTATGTCTATATATATGTTAGAATAACAATATGAAGTGAGAAAATAGAATGCAAATTTCCTTGCAATTATGTATTTTTCTCTCTATACAATATATGGTGTTGGTCTATTATTTTTGTATGTTACTTTTTATTCGCTTTTTCTCATCGCTTACATTGTGTTACATATTCTTTTCGCTTTCCTTTCGTATTGTCCGTTTGTGGACAAGGTATGATAATGTTGATCCAGTTTGTTTGTTTATTTTATCCTTTTCATCCATTTTTAATCCCAGAGTAATATTTATGATATTGTGTGGTAACAAAGGCAGCAATTTAACGCTGTACAATGGAGGATTTTCATATAAATCTGTTAGAGTTTTTTTTAGCTATGGATAGTTAGTTGCCTTTGTGCCAAAAAGCCCTAGACATAAAGATACTCATATAGAATCCGACCTTTAAATATGGAATCAATGTTTGAAAAACAAACTGTATTAACATTAACTGTCATCCACAATGGGTTAAAAAAATTATTTCAACTTGATTGGATGAAAGCAAAAGTATTTTTACTATTGATTACTATTGATAATTTGTACAAGATTTATCAGGAGAGTGTGCGCTAATAGAAGTAATTTAATAATTGTGTATGTATGAGTGTGTGCGTTTTCAGTAGATTCCATGTTATACTGTGCAGTTGACATCGAACGTAAAACTAATAACGTTCACAATAACTTTTGGTGAACAATAGAAGCTAATAGTAGGAATTTAGAAATAACCGAATATAGTGATATAATAGCATTTATAATTGAAATACTGTATTTAAAATTTACTTTTAAAAATTTATTAGCCATTTTCATGTGAGTTAACAAGTTAGATCCAAAATTAAACTCAAAAATAATAAATTATTAGTAATGAAAAAATTTAATTCGCCAATTTTGACTTGAGAACTCTTTTTAATGAAGCAAACTCTTAAATATACCTTAAACTAATTTTTCTAAATATAATTCGATGGCGTATATGTAGTTGCGACTGTTTATCGGCTCTTTATTATTAATTTAATTTTTACTCTTCTCATATTTTTTAAAATATTATTTTGTTAACGAACGTTTATTTACTTAGTTTATGAAATGAAAACAAGTTGATTGGCCGAGAATTAAAAAAAAAATTCAAATTTATGCCTATGTAGTTTTCTTGCTTTTGTGTGCTGCGGTCCTTCTACTGGTCGATGCACTGGCCGTCCTCTTCGCTCACTCTATCCCTACGTCGTAGTCATCATCTTGAATTATGTGTCAGCTTTCTCCTTCCTTGTCGATCTATAACTCCTAACTATTTGGTATGCTCCGAGCACACGTTACTTGTTAAAATAACAATTTCAAGAATACAACACTACCTACTTTGACCCTTAGATCCTACCACTTACTAGCGACCAGATATTGCTTGAGATCTGACACTCTTATTATGTATTGCAAATCCTTTACTATAAATGCTTGTCCTGTTTCTTCGATTCGCCATTTTACTATAAATGTTAGAGATCGCTTTCCAAAGTGTAACCTCTTCCTTAATTACATTTTGAAACCTCACGTAATAAAAAATAAGTTTCGCTCTTTATAAAAAACCACTAACGGGACGAAAATATTTGCTGCCTTTGAAAGTTTTTTTCGAAGAGGGCGTTGAGGTTTATTGATTATAAATCAAACCCTATTTCTACAAACTTCAAAAGGATTTAATTGATCTGGTGCACAGGTCTCTTAGGAGGTAGCCTCTTCACGCCTGCGTTTATGGAGGTAACTCTATAATATGTGCTAAGTGAAAATTATGTATGGAAAGCATAATTGATAAGAAAACTATATTTTATAATAGCAAAAACTATTTATACAAAGTTATTTAATTCAAATAAACACAAAAATCGGGAATAGAAAACTTCTTCAATTTAAAATTAAAGAAATATTAAATAAAACTTTACATGTCTAAATATATGTATTTTTTAAATATGGTTAAATGAAAAAACATCAGTAATTTCAGTAAATAAAACCAAAACTACATGTTTTTATATTGCTGATAAAATACCTTTTTTACTACATGATATCAAGACTGCAGTGCTACAATATAATACAAATATTGACAAAAAACCTCAATACCACAAAAATATTGAAAAACCAATGAGTTGTTACAAGTTACCTAAGTTTAAACCCTTATGTACGATGACCATGTATGAAATCATTATCAAAATTTTAATCCTGCCAAGAATAATTTTCAATCTAGATTGACCTAAACTTAAATTAATAAAAAGGTTTTTCTCGGTTGACCGGGAGTTCATGATAACATACAATATCAAGGGTGCATTAGTACAACATATTAAGTGGTAAATTAATATTTTTACAGTGGTAAAAATGTTGGGTCATTCTAAGTTGTAAATTTTGGTGATTGTAGTTTTGTAATAAGGCTCTCTGATAATGATGGCATGGTCATCAAAATGTAGATAAGTGTTTAACCTTAGGTAACTTGTGATATTATTTTTCATTATTGTAACTTGAGCGTTTTTTATTATTTTTGTGATTTTGGGGTTTTCCCAATATGTTTTTTGTAATTCCTTTTGTTTTCACTGTAAATTAGAAATATGTGTCACATGACGGTAGAAGAATTTACCATGTATCTGTTAAGTAAAGTAAATGTGTCAATACAATTTAAGAAATACAAAGTTATTTAATTAAAATAGATAATAATAATAGATTTACTTTTTATGATAACATTTTATCTGTCGAGTAGTTTGTATATTAAATCTTCTACACTGAGTAGCTTTTTGAAAGCTCAGCATACCCCCAATGAGACGGACAAATCTGTCTCAAAACAATAAGTTTTGCATAATATACAAAATCTTGAAAATGTATTTAAATATTTTTAAATAAAACCCTAGAAGCTGTATTATATTAGAAGAGAGCAAGGACAGATGCTTTCAAAGCCTCTTATTAGCTTGTGCAAACAAAATGAAGTGCGGCATATCGATGGCCTTGATTTGTAAAGAAAAGCTTTTAGCATAAAGGAATAATTTATTTTATTTTAAAATTAAAATTAAATTGATTTTTATTATTTAAAGAATATACAGTATAAAAAAATATATAATGAAAACCCCAGCTGAGTATAAAATTGCGAAAACCAACTGTTATTAATAATTTTAAAAAATATATAAAATCATGACTTTGTGTAAACTATTAAACATAAGTAAAATTGGTAGAAATAAAATAAAAGTTATTCATACACAAAGTGCTAGTTATAATTTTCAAGATTATTAATAACGTTATCACCAGCCAGTTAAAACGGGAAATATTTTATTAATTCATTTGTAACATAAAATTCTTAATATTTCTAAAAACTCTTATTTAACATTTCTTAAAGCTCCAAATTAATTAAATTCAGCCAAAGTAATGAACAGATAGAGTAATGAATGACAAATCATAAAGGAAACCAATAATTACTAACCAGTTACCCTAGTTGATATATTATACCTATCCTGTGGTAATCAATTGAATAAAATCTCTGAAATTTTCCCAACCATGAACAAGAGCAGAGGTCAAACATTTCAAATCAAGTTTCAATAACAAAGAAGGGAATATTTTAAAATTGAATTAACCATTACAAATTAGTTTCTTTGGTTACAGGTAAGATAAGGTATTGTAAAAGATTAATTTGGTTTCAAAAAGGTGACAGATATTTATTTCGACTACAGAAAAAAAATTGTAATGAAGAAGTAAAGAAAAGTTAATTGTTATAAAATTACAAACTGGGCTGTAATGTAAATTAAATCTCAAGTTAATAAAAACAATGGTTTTACTAACTTGGAACAAGAACAGTGTTTATATTTATTTCAAGAAATTTCTTAAACAATCCTAAATAAAACGGTCACTAAGCCGAAATTGCCTTAAAAGAGACTCCAATCCCCGGGAACGGATACCAATGACTGGTTCTCTGGCAGATTTTGGGAAGCGTTACACAGGGTTTGGCTCCGGGCATTTTTAACATTTTTACCCACTGGTGGATCTCAGCGTTGAGGCCACGTTGGGGTGCGCGCTTGCGCACAATATTAATTATTTAAAATAAATAATAAAATAAACAGTCCATGTATTGATTAAACAATTTACAAGCACTATGCAAAATAAACTAAATGATAAAAATATATTGTTTCCATAGTAACGGTTAAGAAACAAAGCCTAAAGCTACACATTATTTAGTAGGTCTTTGTAATACGTGCAGCACAGTCTTGTACCATGTCGAAAGATGTTACCTGGAGCTTCGGCCCGTTATCACTATTGTCAGGTTTTTACGGTGCTACAGTCGTGTCGATAAAGGAACATTGTCGGAAAGATATGTACGCAAGGTATACGCTGTTCGTGTTGTACTTATTTTGTCTTTGTGGTGCAGTGGTTTTCCCCAGCTTTATGTTCAAAGCAGACGACGTGATTACAAAAGTGTATTTAGTAGCATTAAATATCTCAAATCAAAGCTGTGGTATCCAGTTACTATGGACAACGTACAAGAAATATCCGTATTATCTTCGTATATTTGAGGACCTTAGAAGTGTTGACCAGAAGCTGCACAACCTTGGTCATCCCATTAATCACTGGAGACACAGAATATTGGCCGCCCTTCTTGCTGTCACAAACGCCATTTCGCTTGTTACCTACTCAGCTCTGAGGAACGTGATCAACTTCCTAGACAACTCAGTGGTGACCTATGTAATACATTTGGACCATTTGTACTCATTGGGAATGATTTGGTCAATGAGTTTTGGCTTCAGCTTTTGGCTCCTGGCAGTGCGTAACCGTTTGCAAATGGCGAGAGGATGTCTGCGAGAGCTGAAAGGAACGCTCCAGAATGAGGACACAAACATCTACACAATCCAAGTACTGCCTCCCGTGGAGTCTACCAGTGGTGCTCTTCCATCAGAGCAAGATGTACACAAACAACAGCTCAGATATGTCAAAAAGCTTTACAACGAGATATTTCACTCTCTACGGATGACCATGGACTACTACATTGATGGCTGCGCTCTGAACATTATAACCGTAGGTATATTCATAGGCTTTGGTTTGGGAATTGACTATAGTTTCAATTCTATGGTAGTTATATGCCTGATGTCTCAACCTGTGGTCTTAATACTCGTCTCATGTACACTTGTGGAATCGGAAATACGATGTGCTAGAGAAGACTTTCTGGATGTTTTCCAAACAAATAAACGTGAGAGTTTACAAAACCAGTTGAGGTATATGTACTGGTGGATCCTGCACGAGGTGAATGTAATATCTAGTGGTTACCTTATTTTAAATGTGATCTTGATCCCGTTTCTAATAAATATAGTTTGTACTATTTACATTGCTCTATACGAAAACTAAAACTGGTTTATTTATAAGGAATCTTTTTATTACTATGATCCACAAGCTGAAGTATGACTAAATTTAGGTGAATAGTAGCTTTATATTTCAGTGTTAAATTCTTAGCAGTTATATTTTATAATCAATTTAAATTACTTAATTATAAGTTAATGTGTAGATCTAGTCGTTTTAATACAATTTACTAATGTCTATATTTTATAAGTACATAATAAACAAAGTATATATATATATATATATATATATATATATATATATATATATATATATGTATTTATACATGAATATATACATGTATGTATGAGCCTATACATACTGTAGTGTTCGAATAATTAACAATAGTAAAATATAATTTTAGAACATTTAGTTTTATTGGCCAAAACTATAAAAAGCCAAATAGCTTATTGTAAACTAATTATTAACAAGGGTTGCTAAAGTTGTCAGTGTTTAGATACATTGTCTAGAAGCAAAATAGTTGAATATCTATTTTTGCTCGAATAGTTTTAACTAATCATAATTTTATTAATAAAAAAACTTCTGTAACACATACATTCTCAAATAAATGCCTAAAGGTTTTACCCTTATGTTGCTACAATTGTCTACTAATTTTGTTATTAAAAGATCATATCTCACTTTACTTGTTAGAATACTCTATGTTCTCTTTTTAGGAATATCCTCACATACTTTGGTTATATTTGCTATCGTAAGTTTAGTAATACTATTACTCCAATGTTTTATTTTATATTCTAAGAGAGTATTTTGAATGGTTTATACATATGAATGACTGGTATTACTCCGGTTTGTAACTTCTTGTTTGCTAGATTGTAATTTTGTAATAGCACTCTCTGATGATGATGACATTGTCATCGAAATGTACATAATGGTTTAACCTTGAGTAACTTGTTTTGTTTGCTATTTTTGATTATTTCTGTGGTGTTGTTACTTTCGAATATTTTCATTATAATCTAGTATTTTACATTCTAGTTCATTCCAGTAGACCTTTGCCATGCATCTGCGATAAATTTCAAAAAAGGTTTGGACTCGGCACATTTGGAACCCTTGAGGTAATATTGCCTAATGATTTTTTGGCTTCGGGTATTTATACTTCATTTTGAACATTTACAACACTCGTAGAGCCACCTCTGTGCATCACCGTTAAATTTCAATGAAAAAATTAATTGGGCTTGGCATCCTGGAAAAACGTATCTCTTTCGATTCTTTGCTTCAATGCTATTTAGGCCTGCTGGTTTTCTTACTTGGAGTGTCTAATTTGTTATTTATATTAAATGCTATAATTCGCAACTTCCTGTATATCTCCAAATCAGAATAACTACTTTTCAGAGTTTTAGTTACATCTTTCTCCATTTTCATTGTTTGGTTTACTTGTTCATTCTGTATTCTGTTACAGAATAGTTTGCCTTTTTTATAATGTCTATTTCATAGGATTTTAACAAAATAGTATGCGTTTTATTAAACTGCTATACTTCAGATATATAACCTGTGATTTTAAAATTTGTGACAATATAAAAATATATCGGAAAATAAGACAAAATGTTAAAATACTAGCAGTCTTGAACTTTACTAGGAATACAAGCTGACCCGACTTTACAGACTTTTAAGTCTTACAATTTAATTGAAAATTTTATTTAAAAAAAACAAATAATCTAGATATTTCTAAGTTGTAACTATTATTGTTAATTTACGGTCTGAGTTGACCATATGACACATCTCCCAAGACGGTCTTCCTCACGTAAATGCTACTACAGGAAAGTGTAACACTCACACACACAAGTATTTTTAGTTAACTAGAAACTCACATGAAGATGGAATCAATTATTATCCATTATTGTCGTATATTTCACAACTATTTTGTTCAAAACAAAATTTATTTTCTAGCTTTACTTCTTTTACTATTAAATTATAAGTTTGCGATAGGTTTATTAAAAGAAATTACCCTTAAAAATATGGTATATTTTTAATGTTTACTATGTTTTTTAAATATCATATGGTCCTAATAACTTATCTATTGAAATTTTATACATTAACCAAACCTGTGTTTAATATTGAATATGTTATGTTGAAGTATGCATTTTATTTTATGAAGAACTATAATTAAAAAATATCAAATATGAATATTTATTTACACACCTAGTTCTATTGTACAAGATGATTATTTTTATGCAAAGAAAGTTTTTATTAATTTTTAACAGAAGCAATAAGTGCCTTTGGTCGTTAAACAAACGTATACTTTGTTTTGTTTCAGTTTTTTTCAATTTAGACATACTGCCCAAAACTCTGTCTTTAACTTATTTGATAAGCTATTTAATATAAATAAAACGTTGTAACAACAAAAACAATTGATTTAAATTCCTATGTACGTTTCCAATATAAAATAATCATCTTTAGTGAAAGTATTACAAGAATAACTACTCTATACAGTTCCAGTAATTATTACAGTAGCTATTTTAGTATTAATTTCTTATGAAGTTGACTGTTATTTAAATAGAATCATACATAAGAATTTAATTATAAAATTTGTGTAAAATGAAAAAGTTCTCCACAGTTACTCCTAGTTGTTATTGATGAATTATTTTTAGTATATTATTTAAGGGTAATATTTTTCTGAACTTACTCTCAGTGCGTGTGACAGTAATAGCCTCAATACTACAGGTATTACGGTTGCAAAGTGTACAATCAACTATTGTGTTCAACCGTCCGCAAACCCAGATAGAGAAACAGAAGCCAAATAGTTTCTAAATTGCATTTAAGCCTTTTGAACAATGAAGTTGGGCTGGAATTTTTAATTTTGTGTTTTCTTAGATATGAAAAATATTGAATACAAAGTATATAATAATAGTAATATATGGGAATTAATTTAAACCAAGTACTTTGCTCTCTCTCTCTCTCTCTCTCTCTATATATATATATATATATATATATATATAATTGTGTGTGTTTGTGTGTGTGTGTGTGTGTATAAACTATCTCCCTCGACGCATGTAGCTACATTAGAAAGAAAGAAAGAAATACCGAGGAGCCTCGTTATTTTAACTTGCGTCATTTTTTGTAGAAAATATATTTATTTACATTTTTAATTAACTTATTTAATTAAGTACAATTTATTTTAAAAGTAATATATTTAAATTAACCTTATAAATTGAAAATGTTTTTAATCCATAGTATTTAAACATATTAAAGTACAATAATAGGTACATAAATACATAATAGGTAAGGTAGGTGATTTAACGCCTATTAAACTACGCGTTAAAACATTTACCACACAAACAACGAAAACACATATGGAAATTGTTTTTGAAATCATGCTTTAACCTAGTTTAAGTATCACGCACACATACACAAGCACGCACACGCACACACACACACATACACACACAAACACACACAATAACTGCTAGAAGTGAAAAGATCCTTTATGGCGATAAATGGCGATGCGTGTGTATAGCTTTATTTATACAAAAAATTAATAACTTCGGAATTATCATATTTCATGTTTTAAAAGTATGGTAAGGGAATCAGCTTACATTATATTTATGGCTGTAAAAATGTCATCAAATTCCACTGAGAGGCACGTAAAATATTGGCGGCAGCGTATTCCTTCTGATTTTTGTGTGGAATTTTAGGGAAGTCGTATTTTATTATAGACGTTCTTACAATTTATAGAGAAAATAATGATCCAAAAAAAGTCCTTAAGTCTGTTTAGAAGCCTAATCAAAATACGTCTTGAAATGAAACAAAAACAATTTCAGCCTTTGTCCCATTTCCATTTTATTCAGGACTGTTTCTTGTTTTTTATAAAATTCATTTAATTTAAATAAACGAAAAAAAAAATCATTCAAAATTAAATTAGTTTGAGAAATTATTAGAGATATAATCATGTCTGGAAATTCCAATATGTGCTTTGGTGTACTATAAATAATAATATAATGAAATTCACAGTATTAGGCCTAAAAAATATATATATACTAACATTTATACGGTAGCTTTACTATATGCATTAAAAATACTTTTCATTTCATGTCTAAGATTTTTGTAGGCCTATCTTGAGATCTACATGAATATATGGCGAATACTCGGGATATAAAGTATCTATATGTAAGATACACATTCATTGAATTACTTTTACTTAATTTAACTAGCAGAAGGTTGAGGAATAGATACATTAGCTGATATCATACCATTTCTAGCAGATATAAGTACAACACAATATTTTGTGTTTGCATTATCTTAAATAGTAATATAGTTGTATACGGTAAATAACCTCTGTAAGTAAAGATGTCTCATAATGAAATTATTTGTCATATTCCTTACATCAGAATATTGGGAGGTTTAGAACATATATATTTCTGAGAGTATGGAGTGTATTTCCTTCATTTACATCTAGGGAGTGAAATCTTTATCCTTTCAGGTATTTTATAAATAATTAAATGTCAACACTTGGTTCATTATTTTTTACATTAAAAACATATCAAAGTGAAACTGAAACTCTTGTTTAGTAAAAGCCTTTACATTAAAACAAAAAGTGAAGTAAAAAATATAATTTTTGTGATAATTAAAC
This sequence comes from Prosapia bicincta, assembly GCA_036971475.1. Taxonomy (NCBI): domain Eukaryota; kingdom Metazoa; phylum Arthropoda; class Insecta; order Hemiptera; family Cercopidae; genus Prosapia; species Prosapia bicincta. Next base: position 372,559,954 of record JBAIZL010000001.1, read on the forward strand.
AATAACACCTTAGAGCAAATGTTTGTATCATATACATACATATTCGGAGCTTGGGTTACAAAAAGCTACGTAACAAGTTTTAAATAATATAAAATTTCAGTTCAAGGACAAGTAGAAATATATTAAAATAAATAAAAGGATTTTTTCTTCCATGATGATTTAACTATAAGTATCAGTACAGATACTATTAAAACTATTAAAATGATAAAAGCTATCGTACTATAAAAATTCTTCAATTAAGAACCTAAAATGAATAAATAAAAAAAATTATTTATATACTATATGAACATAGAATGAGTCAAAAGAGCATTCAATAGTTAATGAGTACAACATATTGTAATATGAGAATTAAAATATAAGAAAGAATGTCATTACATGGCTTCATTCAACAAATTTTCTGTTTCTACATTTTCGTTTTGTGTAAGCTTAGTTAAATTTATTGACTACAGCACCATTGTAATTGTTAACTTGGTCAGCAGGAATGGTACTAAGCCGAGTATGGGATGAAATGTTACAAATCTAATTTCCACTGTGACTTAATATCGAACCACATTCAAGTCCTCTACACAAGTGTGTCTCGTTGATGCTTTGCAATCACACAAAGAGACCGCTTTGCCTTAGCAAAGCTTCCACTGACAAACACTCTTTTCACAACCTTATACTGTGCGATAAACCAATCCAAGTCAAAAGGTGGAGTGAAAATAAAAGTATACATTGAAATAACTTTAACTATGAGAGTAAAGTCATGTAAGTTATTAAGAAATCGATATCAAAGGAACATTAAATTATAAAAGGCTAACAGCTCAACATCCCTTAGATATAAATAGGCCTATAGATATTAAATTTTTAAGTTCAACTTTAGCAGACACACACATACACACACACACACACACATATATATATATATATATATATATATATATATATATATATATATATATATAGCTACTTTTACCATCCAATTATAAATTTGCTACAGGTTTATTATAGAAATTACCCTTAAAATATGGTGTATTTTTATTGGTTACTATGTTTTTCAAATAAGATATATACGACTAATAAATTTATATTAAAAATAAATGAATAAATACATGTTTTATATATATATATATATATATATGCTGATATGTATTCCTTCACGGATGGAAAAATATGATGAATAGTTACTATCTGGAGTACATCCGTTCATTCTGAAGAGCACCCTCACTCTTCTACTGTTGTTGGGTTCACCTCGTCAATGCTGGATGAGATTCTAGCGAAACGTCGGAACTGCGAATTTATGGACTGCAGAATGAACGGATGTACTCCAGATAGTAACTAATCATCATATATATATATATATATATATATATATATATATATATATATATATATATATATATATGTATATATATATATATATATATATATATATATATATATATATATATATATATATTTATATATATATATCTCCTAGCTCCCAGTATTCCTGCATGATTAGTCCTGGCTTTTGTCCATGAAAAAAGCTCATCAGCTTGGTACATAGATAATCAAACCCGTTTCAATGTGATACGGAGGGAGTTTGTTGAGAATGGCTGCCTCAATGTCTAGGGATCTGAGGGCCTATACTCCCGGCATTATAAACGATTAAATTCCCAATTAATAGCACTTATCCAATATTAGACCATTGTGTGGATGGTTCGGCCTGACTTTAACTGCATCAATTTAACTTATAGAGATTTAGTTATTTTTATATCAAAAATTTATAAAGTGAAAGTTGAGTAGTGACAAAAACTATTTGTGCTGTTCAGTAAAGTATATACGTCTTGTAGTATGCATTTATAATCCTGGAATATGTTCATGGAGTCATTACATTAGTTCCAGAAACCAAACAAAACTTGTGTAAATATCTACTAAGAGGAATATGTAACACCAACATCGATCCTTCTTTATTCACACCTCTTTGTATCTATTAAAAACGCCTCGCTATGGTAAAGACGTGTTAAAATCAATATAACTTTTAAAATGAAACACTAATCCCATCTTAAATTACTTTATTATTTCAAAAGTATTGCAGAATATAATCTAGTTTTATCGAATTAATTATTTTTTGTTGAATAAATTATTTTTTGTGAATAAATCTATTTAGGTCTACCAATTTGCCACATTCTATGAGACTAGTATATTTTTTTATGTTTAGTTTATCAGAATTTAATTTAGATTAAAACTAAATATCGATTCACGTTACGTCTAAACAAAATGACCTTAAAATTTAAACGTAAAACTCGGAAAAAACACGGAACGTTACGACACGAAGTGACGTCTCCCAGCCAATGTTTTACGTTTCTCTTTCTGCGCGGAATTGATTTCAGGTTGTCACGGCTCTAATACGTCTAACTTTATTCCTTTACTCAGCTTGTAAAGTGATGACGTCAACTTGATTATGGAGATTCGCTGTGATATACGCGTCTGCTAAAACTTTTAGCTATGAAATGAATATTATGCTTCTCTATATAACATCTAAATACATACTTTACATTTCCTCTTAACATAGTGAAATCGGAGAAGCAGAGAAAATATTAATGAAACAGAAATATATAATAGCGTCGAGCCACTAACTGGCTATTTGTAAGAAATAGCCCATTAATAGTAAATCTAATCTACAGAGAATACCATAGGAATAAATGTGAAAACCTCATTACGAATTTTGATCATACAGGTCTCAGAATATTGAATGACAATAACAGGCCTATAGGAGAATATCCCTCGTAAGCCTGATCGAAAAACATTAAGTGTAATATGTTTGTAAATAACAATGATGTTATTTCTTATTGCTACCTCGTCGGGAACAAATATTACATAAATGTTTTTTTTCTGCTACAAGTCTATTTTTTTAACATATTTATTATAGTTTATTATGACAGGTGATGGTTTATGTGTACAGGAAGCCAATGTAAATATTATATTTACGTGTAGTTAAAAAAATAATAATAAATTAAAACAATAAATAAGTGATGATTTATGTTAATTTATTTGTAAATAAGTACAAACAAGTATTATAAAAAACCGTTGACCTAATTATTATTATATCAAACACAACAAAATTATTTTAGTTTCTTTTTAATTTAGAATTACAATGAATTTAAATATGTTTATACATATGTTAAAAACACAATATTCAGTGAGAAAATAGAAAATGAATTTCCTTACAATTATCTATTTTCCCCCTTATACAACATTTGCTGTACAACAATTTGTACGCATTCTCTTTTTCCATCGCTTCCATTGTGTTGTAGCGAAAAGCTTTCCTTTCGTATTGTTCGTTTGTGAAGCAAGGTCCCATAATGTTAATCCATTTGTTTATTTTATTATTTTCATTAATTTTTATTCTTAAAGTTATATTTATAATATTGTATGGTAACTATGCCAACAATTTAACGTTGTACAATGGAGGTTTTTCATATAAATATTTCAGGAGTTTATTTTTAGCTATGGATAGTTGCCTTTATGCCAAAAATTGCTAGTCCTCGAACGTGAATATACTCAATTCGAAACTTGTCATGTTTAATATATTGTGGAAACTTGACTTTTTAAAATCGCCGTGAAATACGCGACTGCAAAAATCGTTAGTTATGAAGTGACAACTGTGCATTTTTAAATACCTTCAAGATACATACTTCATATTTCCTCCTAACATAGTGAAATCGGAGGAGTAGAGAAAATGTTATTGAAACAGAAATATACAATACCGTCGAACAACTAAATCTCTATTTATAGGAAATAGCACCATAATATTATGTCTAAACCTAATCTACAGGGACAACACACGAATAAATGTAAAAGTATCATTACCAATTTGATCATACTTGTTTATGAATCTTGATTTACAATAATAGACATGTAGGAGAATAGCCTTCGTAAGCCTGAACGAAAAATATTGTGTGTTATAAGATACTTATTTGTAGTTCTTTTTAGAAGAATCAAAAAGACCTCCAGAAAAATGCACGTATTATTTAGTTCTAGAAGTGTATATTGGTAGACCTTTTCATATTTGTTTTGTGTTTTCCTTTTGAAACAATAAACAATGGTGTCAATACTACAGGTATTACAGTTGCAAAGTGTACAATCAACTGTTTTGTTCAACCGTCTGCAAACCCAGATAGAGAAACTGTATGAACAAAAGGCAAATAGTATCTAAATGACATTTAAGCCTTTTGAACAATGAAAGTGAGCTGATAAATACTTTAAAATAAATAGATGACTAAATTAAAAAATTCATATTTTATAGGCTTAATCATTGTACTTCAAACTCTACATTTGGTCTGTACCATACCTAATTTATGTAGTTCATACTTATTACATATTACTGTTTGTTATGGTAATAGAATTTATTACGTTTAATCGACTATAAACCTAAAAGTACAGCAGGAACATATTGAAGCTAAATTATAGTAATTAATATTTTGCAGGGGCTCATTATATCTTTTAAAGTCCTATTTTAAATGCTCCCTCTTTACCCAGCCTACCAGTCGCCACAATAAACACGACTAGCCAGGTTGTTCTGCAGTGCAAATATTTCATAATGTTTGTGGGAAAATGATAGGGAAATGATGATTTAGAAACCGAACGACATGAACGATTGACGTTGATTTCACTAACATGCTATAATGAAGTGGATCGATTTGACAAAGGCCAGCTTTAGATGTACAGACATTTGACATCTGATACAAAAATAAAGTCAGCTATAGCAAAACACAAACACCAACACAGTGACTGAGTAATTTCTAACACATAAACTCATATAATTGCAAGGTCGGCAAAATTCCTTTTACTTAATTGGATCTAAGCTCTTTCTCACACCTAGTTATACCACAGGAATGGCTTTATTTCCAAACGTTGCTAGATTACTTTGTAATAAACGGAATTATTTCTGACAATTGTCTTAAAAACGTTTTCGCTTATTACTGGACAATACATTTGTACTTTATTCAATTCAAAATAATATATTGAGCACAAGATACCAAATTTCATATTTTACGGGAATCTCTAGGGAAAGTTAGGCAACATATTCCTCTCAACCTTTATCTAATAGGAGTTCATATCCGTTTGGTTGGGTTTTACAGTTACAAGAAATTACACATGATAAGGTATAAAAATAAGTGAATGAGAGCAATATGACACGGTTAAAGTGAAATTTATAATTAATTGTAATTTGTAATTTGTAATTAATTTTAAAAAGAAAAATTGTTAATTAGTATACAATTTATTTTGCTGTAGTCGTCACTGTTGCTATTAAAATAATTTTAAAAAGTTGTCTATATGATTGAATTTTTAAAATATTTTATTACAAATAATGTCCCTCAAAGGAATGGTTAATCAGAAGTAACTCATAACTAACTCAGGAACTCATTTTTGGCCATGGAATTTCCGTAATAATCTCTATACAGTTTTATGGTTGTTGATTAATGTCATTGAGAAATGGTATTCGAGGCTACTATACACAGTTTTTGATATTCCTGATTTGAAGTTGTTAATATTATTGGGTATTTGCACAATTGTAGTAGCGACATATATATTCATTGCTTATATTATTTTAATATTGGCTGGAGAATATTGTGCAAACTAATTGCCCTAAATTACCTGTGTTTCCAGGTATAGTTGTAACGGGTGAGCCTTTTTTTCCTGGGGTAAGTATTTATCAGGGCTTTATTAAAAATGTGTGTTAATTACTAATTAACAAATTAATTAACCTTACTTACCAGGGGCTCCTAGTTTTCCGTTTTCAGCCAGGCATAATAATGTCTTTCTGTAAACGATATTCTGATATCTTCGGAAGATAGAGCTAGGTTACTTGAAATGAAAATTGAAAGTTTGTAACGTTCAAGTTTACTTGTGAAATAAGAATTTAAATTTTTAAAATACAAAGTCATACAATTTATTAATCAGTGACAAATTACAAAAGAACAAATGACACCAATGTGTCGAGTAATTTACTTTTAATTACTGCTAATTATTCCATACTTTTTAATTACTTATTAACCTTTAAAATTTATATATATCGAGAAGGTAGTAACATAAGATTTACAATTAAATTTTTAGAAATGAATATTCAAAGGACAATTTCTACCGTTCATGTGTTAACCGTTTATCAATTAAAAATTCATCAACTTAGTTAACATTAAAATACATTTCCTTTATTATCATCTAAAACGTACCTGATTGTGCACATCACTTATAAAACACTTTAAAACATATTAAACATTGAACATGGCTTTTCGAATCACTAAACACTTAACACATCGCTCTTGCAAATCAGCGCACTTAAACAAAAATGATATTAACTTTTACTCATTTGAAATACATAAACAATCGCTTCTGATTTCTTATTTTGCTGAGTTAAATAAATTTGGTACAGGCCTTGACATCTTAATTTTTGAATACTGGAAGCTTATAAATTTCTAGGTTACGTCCGAAAATGCCATCACGTCTGTTCTGTTCAAGAACCTCTGGAGGAGTGGGGTCGTTGCAAGGACACGCCAACGGAATTTCCCACCCTTGTTATTATTTCGAATTTTTCGATTGGTGCATTGGAACTGGCGATATCAGACCATGCTTACGTCACATGAGGTGATGTGGGTTAATTACCCCAAGTTACCACTCGTACGATATTTTAAATTTTTACCCGCTAGGGGCGCTATTATCTATGCTAGCTTCACAATGTAAACCAATAAAACAAAAATTTTCTTTTATATTGGAATGATATAATTATAAAATAAAAATCAAATATATAAATGAGTTTATATGTAAAACCTTATTTTTAAGAGTGTTACATAGTCTCACCACAGATAAGTTGCGCATGCGCACATTAGGGAGAAATAGATAAATCCTAACCCGGAGTGACTCCTCCTACAATAAGATCCTTTCAGCAACGTATTATATCTGATATAATTGTAATACAGTATAATTTTAGGGATAAATTATAAATACTCTAATTATGTAAAACCGTCATAATAAATTGTAAATGTATTACATAATTAACGGATATAGAAATAATGAATTTTGTATTAGTTATAATTTAAAATCAACAGTTCTGCAGTCCAGGTTTTTACAACAAATATTATTACGGTTAGTAATATGGTTGTCATGGAAACAATTGTTACGGTTAGTAAACTGTTTAACCACAGAGTATTACAAATATTTGGATAACCAAAATGTTCCGACTGACTACAGAATGTTATTGGAATGGACCTTTAACTTGAGTGGCATTTCTTTTCTGACGGAATATTTAAGTTGAGTTGTACTAAATCCATTCAGGTTAACAAATATTCGGTTTTCACCTTTCGTTTTAAGTTGTGTGTGAAAAACGAGCAATAGTGTGAGTTACGTTTATTTCTTTTATTGAATGACTATTTTGTAAATGTATTCAAATCTATGTGTAGATTATTTTTCATTGTAATGTTCTGTATTCCTCTTATTATTGATGCCCAGAATACAAAATTAAACTCCGGTTTATTTACTTTATTCTTTATATTTCCTAAATTGCCAACTATCCATACTTAAGGCATACTTAATAAAAACATTTTCAGCACATTTATTTCCTTCTATTTCCCTCTGTGAGAAATACCGGTACTAACATGTAGACAGTATAAAATAATTTACTTTGTGATAACCAATTTCATTTTATACAATGGCAACAGAACTTGCAGTTTTTGTGTTGTACATCTTGAGGTTTTTTATACAAATTACTACTTTTGTTATTATTTGGCAGACAACCAACTACTTACTGATATTTTTCACCAGACGCGTTTCAAACTAAATTAGTGCATTGATCAATGCTGTGAGTCACGGTCAAGACTGTACAGTCGTGTCCGTTACTCACACCATTGAAAAATGTACTGAACTAGCACAAACGCATCTGAAGAAAAATATCAGTAAGTAGTTGTTTTTGTTTAAGTGGTGCCAAAAGAGTAATTTATAGCAATATAGGTTACATATAATTCTTTTATATTTTCGATTGAGTAAAGGTAAGCTTTATCCGTTATAGGTTTAAAATATAAATTTACAGCATTACTGGGAAAAGTTGGTCAATGCCTACTCTCAACAATTTTTTACATGACTAAAAGAGTTTGTTGAGTAACATAGCTGCTAGTAACGGCTGGCATAATAAATTGCCGATTAAGGTTAAGAAATTTACATAATTTAGAAATTAGTTCTACCTCACCATTACAATGTAATATCACGCAATGATTGTATTCCATTTATGAGAGTTAAACCGAATTTATTTAATGAGTGATATTTATCATAAATTACAAGATTTGGTTTTAAATTCGATTGTTATCACCTAATTAAAATATTTATTTATGTACTACATATATATATTCTTCAAAATTTAATGTTGTGTAATTATATGCTGGATCAAACGTAAGATTTTAAGATCTTATAATAAAATAATAAACTCTGTAACTGAAATTAATCGGGATATTTTATACAATTTATGCCATACAGCTTATAAGTTATCTCCTCTAATATCCTTATCTCTTGTATAAAGAAGAGGAGGGGGGCAAAAAGTATAAGAATTAAAATTTTCTAACCTTAAAATCAACATAATGTAAGCCCTGCATACATATTAAGATAGATATACTTTTTAAAGACATATTGCATCAGTACTTAATTGCTTTTTGGTCAAACCTTTTGTATTATGGTTTTTTTGTATTATGAAAATCAGAATATCCAGCTAAATTGTTATTTAAACAGAGAATTGTTTTGGAATGAAATTTTAAATTGAAATTATTTGTTTGAATTGTTTTAATTAAAACTTGTCTTCATGTCAAACTGCGGCGTAGTTTTCCAATGAACATTGGACGAAAATATAAACTAGCAACGATAAAATAACGATTACGTTTACTACTGGCAACAAATAAACGTAGGCAGAAGTTCTTTTCTGAAATTAAATTTAATTCATGACATTTATTACTTATGTAACTAATTAAAGAAGGATTTATCCCGCATAATATTCAATTTTTACATAAAAAGTTCAATTAAAAGGGAAAAAAATTCAATTATTATTAAAATTCAATTAATAGTAAGGAAAACTATTACTACCAGAATAACAAAAACCTAAACCGTTTAAAACTCAAAATAATAACGACGCTTATAAAAAGTATTGAGTCACTCCCGGAGAACCGACCTGCCTAATGCTCATCATGATTGCTTCCAAGAACTCCCTGAGACATAACTCTACCTCATTTTCCAAGCACGTCCACGGATCAGGAGCTCTGAAGTACAGCTCTCCTATCAAATAAAAACACTCAGCACCAGAATGGTTCAAAATTTACACATGCTTGAATCAGGCGAAACAGGTGCTTCATGCTACTGGCCATATTGTTTTGCTTTCGGGCCCCACCTTAGCAATACGACGTGAGGTAGCTGCCACACATGCTACCTGACTTAATTTGATTAGTATTTCTATTAAAATTTTTTTTAATATTAAGAAAATCGATGAATTTTGGAGACAATTTTGATGCCAGAGAGAAAACAGGCAACGTTCTAATTAAATTCTTTCTTGCAAAGATTGTAAATGTCTGAAATATTTTTAGATGTGTATATTTTACGCGTCACAATTATTTCTGAGCCCTCGATAAAGTTTAATAATGTAAAGATATCACATTTATTGTTAAAGAATCAAAGCTTGCTGTAAACACGAAGAGAATGAATTCTGTTCACTGATTCGGTAAGTTTTCCTTTGATTGAAAGAAATATCTGTTGACATTGTCCAGACATGCTTTCTTCTAAAATGATGTATATTTTTGATCTAACGACTATAGAGTTTTCTTAAAGCACGAGTGGTGCTGAAACATTCTTTAAAAATCCCAGAAAGTTTTCACATACACACACGCATACTCACACACACACTGTAACGGTCTCATATACCGTGACAAATAGGAAATAAATAATTTCCTGGTTTTAAGTAAAAAAGTTGATTTTTAAATTAATCAAGTTTGGAGTTATACAAATAATAAAGAGTGAAAAATTAAATAAAACCTTAAATAGAATAATTAAGCTAAATTAAAAAATATTAAAGAATAAATTTGTAATAACTAGCTAAATTTGACCATCGGGAATGAGGCAAAAATTTTCTAAGTGCTTTAAAAAGCTATCTTAAGAGCCAAACCACGTAGAACTTTCATCGACATTTTAAAAGAACCAGAATAAGCCAGAATAAACATTAGTGAAAACAAAATTTGAAAAACTTAAAAAACAAAAAAGTTACAGCAGTTTTAATAAAATAGACCTTTTTCAGTGTTCCAAACATGATAATCAAACTCTGCAAGCTAAAACAGATTCGTTGCCCGACTTGCCTGTACAAGGAATAAATCCAAAGATAGCAAGTATTGCAGGCGGGGTGAGGTAGGTTAAATTCACCGCTATATATACTAGGTCTCTAAGACTTTAGAGACAGTCTGAAATAAATTTTAATACGAGGTGCCGCGGAACGCTATGCTGGACCGCGAGTAGGACCTTCATCAGGCCAGATGGACCAAACCTCAACGCTTTCGACGTCCAGGACTACCAAGGGATGAAGGCTCCAGACTCAGCCTCCAGGACGCGGGAATAGAGGAAAACCACCACCGACGAACCAGGGATGGCGACTTCCGATGTCCAAGGACCAGGGAATCCAGACGAGGGACTCCAGGACCGGCAGGAACATCTTTGGCAAGTCATTTTCTCTATTCGATACCAATTACGTCAAATTTAGTTAGTTAATTTTATTAAATTCAAATAAATATTCAAGCTTAAACAATGACTTCACTCTTTATAAAATTTTAATAAATTGTATGCTAAATAAAATGAATTTATGTGATCAGAATATTTCAAATGATAAATATTAAACTTACAAAGGGTTTTTGGCCATAAGCCATTTATTTTAAAGGAAATAAGAATTTTTCGAATATTATAAATTTAAAAATTAAGTGTCATAAATACGAATTTAACAATTCAATATAGAAGATAAATTTTTATTATGTGTAATTTGGGAAATAATTTTATGTTTATGTAAATGTAATTGACATATATGGAAATTATAAGTTTTTAAAGTATGAGAAACAACAAGTTATTTAGTGAATTGTTTTGTCAATATAATTGTGTTGTATTTGAAAGGATAAATTTTCTTTTTTATTTAAATAAATAAAATTAAATATGTTATAAAAATCAACAGTATTTGCATTTCATCCTGTGTCGAATAATCAATAAAAACTGTTTAGCTTTTTCCAACTAATATGAAAATGATTATTAAATCAGTAAACAAGTTTAATTAAATTTCATTAAATGATAATAGTTAAAGCCTAATGTTTTTAAAGAGTTTCTCTCAACTAACTTCATGAGCTAGCCTAAAGATTAGTTGGTTTTTTGTATAAAAGTCCAGAGATTTATCTACTGGCAGATTGTGTTTAAAAGGACACAGGAGCCTTTTAAAATAGGTAATTTAAACACGATCATATTTTGCACGTTCCCTTGCTGTCTCTGCAGATCATCATCAGGTGGTAAGACTCTGTGAATATTTTGTGTATTATTTTAAATGTGTTTCTTTCCAGCTGACTATTGAAATGACATGTGTGACTATATCTAGACCATACATAATTGATAAACCAATTTTGGAGAGTTTATACTTATTTTAAATAGTAGTCAGCGGGAATAGGCTTGTTTTGGGCCTGGCCCTACGAGCGGGAAATATACACGTAACTCAGGGAGTTTAGCACGGTTTAACAAGCGGGGTGATTGGCAGATGTTTGGTTTGTTTATAAATAAGTTTTTTAAACAACAAAATTTTGGTATTCTGCGAGAAGGGATATCAAATAAAAGTAGGGTGGGACGTTGCAACACACACACACACACACACATATGTATATATATATATATATATATATATATATATATATATATATAAATATCGCAATATGTATTCTTGTGAATTAATAAAGAGCTAGTCAAAATACAAATACAAGAATTATAATTGAATTTACAATTCAAAGCTTTTCGTTGGCTAACAGTACCAACATCATCAGGAAATTCGTGTCTCATATGTCTTAAAGTACGTCAAACATTTAATATAACCAAAGAGTGCAAAGCCAAATTACGGAAAGTCAATAGACACAGTTCGTAAAGTCACTTCTATGTACTACCGTACATCATTGCATCATCAGAATAAATATAACTATCTGGTTGCAAGTCGGATCTCGGACTTTTAGATTAAAAAATGTGGCGATTCATTTATCTATATCCTGTTTGACAATGTCCTTGAGTGGCTGACTGATAACCATCAGATAGCACAACAAATAGCATTAATGCTAGGAACCTGAGAGTTTTTGGATACATTTCCATCATAACGTAGGGGCGCATAAAAACGTGTAAAATAAGATAAAGTATTAAGAAAAAACATTCAGATGTCTGTTATCTCTGAACACAAATACGTTACAGGATGTAAATATTTAAGTAAAAAAAAGAATAATAATTTGGAAAGATGCAGCCAGAAATCGAAATTTTAAAAACTGTTATTAGGTAAAAATTGGAAACTTGCCAGATAACATAGACAACACTTCAACGACCCAACTGTCGCTGGGGTATATTTGGTTATGGCAGGACAACAATTTCTGCAAAGGTATATCTTTTATTTGTACCAAATAGTCGTGGAAAAAAATTAATGAACAATATCTTGTTTCTTCACAACGTATGAAACATAATAAACGCATAATAATACGTGATTCGTCAAAAATTCCAAAAATGTATATATAATTTTACACTTAAAAATTTAACAGAGGTTACTTTCGTTAAACAAATATATGGACTGCGTCATATTAATTTAAATAACTAAACAAGGAAAAAGATAAAACATAAATCACAAAAACATGATTTAAATATTTGTAGCCCTGAACCAGAGATTTCATATTTACTGAATAGCCCGTGGGCGAAGCCTCTGCTGGTCTTCCTTGAAAAATGACATGAAGACGAACAAAACTTTCAAAAACGTCTTTGAATTAAAACTGTTTTTACTTATACAGAATTTGAGTCATTTTTTTATAAATGTTCAGTAAACATTTCCAATTATTTAAAATATTTAAAAGCTAAGAATACTTACGTTTCTGAAAAACTAAATATTTTTAAAACTTAACTAAAATGCATTTACCCGTTTAGATAAATAAATTGACACAGTTCTTCTTAATAACCTTACACATTAAACTTTACACTTAATTTATTTATGATATTTTAAAAATTAAATCTACTTCTCTCATTATTTACTCTTATAACATGTATTTATGTTACTCTAAAGCTTATTGGCTTAAATTTTAGTAGAAGCTTTTGACATGCTTGTGATACGCTTGAAACTCGTACAAAGAATAAGGGACGAGGAACCAGTGCAATTGCAGGAAAGCATAGATCGTGACAAAGCTAAATCTGTTCGGTCGTTTCTTCGATATTGATCTTGAAAATATTTATGGAAAAAATAATTAGCTTTGAAATTTTCAGTGGTCATATCAAATTTAGTGTAAGTAAATATTTTACAAATACAGTAGATTAGAGCATATTTACGGTCTGGAGTTCTCCTATAGAATCATTAATTTCTTTGTAAAACGACGTACTAACGACGTCCTGAAATAATATTCTGAGTAGTGCAAACTTTTATATTGTGTGTTTTTTGCATTTAATTATTGCGGTGATTTCTCAATTCCTAATTGCTCACACTCTTTTTATGTACAACTTTTCAATCGTTAGTAAAACAATTTTATTCATTCAAATACGTTCACACAGGCTATATTTTTGTTAACATGTAGGGGATGACAATTGATGTAAAAAGTTTTTCAAGTATCTATTCAATAAATAAATTATAAAAATTTGGGGCTGACTAATGTTGGATTCAAACTGAGTATATTCACACTAAAAATTTAGCGCTTTTGGCACTGATCCATCTATTAAATAGCTAGAAGTGTATTTTTCAAGAAGTATATGAATTTTTCTTTTGCTCCTATCTGGTTGTCGTCGAAACCTCCATTGCACAACCTGAAATTGTTGCCATAGTTTTTGTACAATATCATAAATAATGCTCAAGAATTAAAAATGATAAAAATGAATAAAATAAACAAAAAACTGGATAAACGATATCGAACATTGCTTCACAAATTGACAATGCAGAGTAAAGCGAAAAGAAACTACAACACAATGTAAGCTACAAAAAAAGATAAAGCGTATGAATAGTAACAAACAAAAATAATAGTCCACCACCATACATAGAAAGAAAAATGGCAAATTGCAAGGGAATTCGCTTTATTTTTCGGTACTTAATATTGTTATTGTAACATATGTAAATAAATAATATTATTAGTTGTAATTATAAAATAAAAATAAACTAAAATAAAATTTTAGTTTTGATTGTTAACTTAAAACAGGAACTGACTTTAAAAAAAGTTTATTGCTTGGAACCATTAATGTTATAACAGTTCAACTGTGATAAATTTAAAATTAATCTGCGTCTAGTTTTTCCTTGATGACGATAAATAACTACTATATATATATATATATATATATATATATATATATATATATATATATATATATATATATAGTTGTATAATCTTTGAATAGAATAAATCAACAATGACGTAATTTTACAAAACATTTTATTGCAATAAAATAATTATCCACGAGGTGATATTTCTAATGTTGTAAAACTATTTTTCGTAATCCATTGAAATACAAGCATTTCCTTTTAAATTTTTATTTCAAAACTTAACTACCCTAGCACGCCATCATTTATCTCATCCTCCAAGTAAAATCTATTGTACCTGTAAACTCTTTATATTGTAACTATGTAGTAAGTTTTGAACAGTCAACACGTGCGTAAACAAATACATTTATATTATATTATCTAACAATATTAAATAACAATAATATTTTGGCTTTATATTATAGAGAGATAAATTAAATGTTGACTTGATTTTAGAAAAACAAGATTATGTAAATTTATTGAAGGAGTTAAATTTAAATTATTTTCATGTGAGCTAATACAGTATGACATATATTGTTATATACGAGTTTGTTTTTTGCCTATTAAGGTGTAGGAGTTTAGCTACGATAACAGAAACGAATTTCCTGTTCATAAAATACCAAATTCAAAATCTACACCTAATGTAAATACGAATATTACATAAGATAAATTAAATACCATGAACACATCCAGTTACTACACATCGTATTAATATAACATAGCAGTAATGTAGACTTTACATTACTAATATACAATTCCACGCGAACAATTGTATTTAGTTAATACTGAAACAATGAAACGACTTACTAGAGACTAGTTACCTTCCTCTTCGTTTGCATCATTATGATCGATTCCTTAGTTTTGTTTTTCTTATCGATTTCATTAAAATTTTTTCCTTATAAAATAATCTTATAGTTTCAATGTTTAAATAATTTAAAAAAACTTCCAAGGAATTCCAAATTTTAAAAATATTTTGCATAGATTAATCTAATAATTTCAGAATTTAAAATATTAACATTTTGTAAAAATATTCACCATACAGTCCAATAAAAAAATTAAAATAATAAAGTTATCAATTCATTTCTCGATTGTCTCAATCTTCATGTAGGAGACATTTTATAAAACATTGAACTTTGAAACTTATTAAAGAATGTCCTTGTGAAACATTATTTTATTTAAAAACATTGGTAATCCAAAATGTTAGATGTAAATCACAGAAAACCTTTGTAACTTTATTAACTAATTCCTAATTAATAGCTACAAGTCAAACTTAATTTATGGTAAATGAGAAAAAACAATTTTTAAGTTTATGAAGCCCTACTATTAGTTCACACTCTGCCTATATATATATATTTATAGAACTTGTTGACTTTATCATTCATGAGTATAATACTTTTGATTCATCCTTTCAAGTTCAAATAGATTTTTTTAAACATCTAGCGCATAAAATTAATATGTTAATACAGATTTTTCAAATCATAATTTGTTAATTAAATTTAATTAATTAACTTTTATAATTCATTTCGCCTTCTATTTCCCCAATTACTATTGTGATTCTGTCATATATATATATATATATATATATATATATATATATATATATATATATATATATAGGCTACATATTTTATTAATTGTAATTATTTAATTAAAAGTAACTAATATGTTTTTTGTTGTTTTTGACCTAAGACAGAATTGATTTATTTTTTCCAGTATCGCTTTTTGAATTTAAATTAATTAACTCCTGGAAATTAGTTTTATCCTCACTTTAACAGAAAACTAATATGTTCTTCGACTAAATTAATTAGAATTAGCAAATTGAATTGAAATAACTCAATAAATTTAATTAGAAAAAGTTCAAATTTCAAATATATATATATATATATATATATATATATATATATATATATATTGCTTTGTAAATAGGAAACAAGGTTGTAACTTATAACCAATACTTTCTACAACGTATTCTTGATATAGCGCTAACTTCTGTCACACCTGAAGCTTAGCTTCACTATAAGTTAGTAACTCATAACAAGATGATCCTCACTCTGTCGCAACAAATTACAGATCATTCGATTTTAATATTACCTGTATTAAAATCCTACAGTATGCAGAAGAATATTTGATAAAACATATTTTAAATTCAGAGAAAAAAAATTTTAAATTTTAATTAAAAATCTCGGATGCGGAAATTTAATTTGCATCCTGCAATGCTGTTTACCGCGTTTGATAAGTTTTTCAGATAGCCGTTTCTAAATACATCTTATTGACGAAAAGTTTATAATACTTTTTTCTTGGTAAAAATAACCTAATCTTTTTCCTATTCTAGTGTTAGTAATAGGCTTAACAAACACTGGCTTTACACTTATGTATGCCCTCTGCATTGAATTGCCTGATATTCCTTCTAAAACACATTCTTTTCATTCACATATTTATATCGAAAGATCTATAAATATTATTTACGAGTTTCGTCATAATATTTGGACGATTCTTGGAGACATTCTTTAGTGTTTATTTTCCTAAGGTAAAGTTTTTTGTACAGTATTGGACTTTTAAGGCCTGTTTTAATGCTATCTACCTCGTCGAATAAGTAGTCTCTTCTTGAACTATAACCTACTGTTACAGAAATTATTTTATCTCCTTCACAAATAGAGATGACCTAAGATAAGATAAGAGTGTATTTTCTGATAGGAATAAATATTCTTGTCTGATGATAGCTACATAACATCTAATTATATTTCTTTTGTATATTAACTAAACAGAAATTTAGTTTTTAAAACTATATTTGCTATTAAGAAGCCAGATAGTGTAAACATTTTGGACTAGAGCTCTGACTACTGGTTTTATTAATGATGTAAGTTATTGTAGGGTAGGTTTTTCTGATAACGGCGCCTTATAGTTCATAAACATAAAGCTCAAACCGAATAATAAATACAAAAATTTTACTACCATTCGATTATAAATATTCTATAAGCTTGACGTTATAAATAAGATATTTTTAATTCCGGAATTAACAGCAGGATGCTTACTTAATTATAATTACGTGGTTTTGGACCACATCTTTTTTATTGTTTGTCTAAAATGGGCATTAACTTCAATACCTCTCTTAGTACACAACTAACCGTGGACAAAAATGACAAAGGAAAGGAGAAAAGTTTCATAGAAAGAAAGGAACCAAGCAAGTCCGAGTGATACAGCCACTAAGCAGAACTTACTGTTTGGGGAGACTTTTCTTTACACTCCAACGAACTTTAGAAAACTTTCTTTGTTATGGTCTTTATTTTGCAGTTAACTTACAGCCTGTCAAATTAGGACATAGAGACGGAAAATAAAATCCAACACCCTTCCCATAAAACATTTTAAACATTAAAAATAAATTTCAAAAAAAATTAAGAATGACCTAAACACTATTATTATGTCTGAGATCAACAATTTTATAAAAACTTTGCTTCTCTTTAAGGGTTACAATAACAATGTTACGGCTTTGAATCTTTTTTGTCGTAAAGGGTAATATTATAAGTAATCAAATTAAGTAAGTAACATCAAATTATACTTCTTTTGTATATTAACTAAACATAAATTTGGTTTTTAAATGTATATTTGCTTTTTAGAAGCCAGATAGTTTAAACGTTTTGTAATAACGATGTAGGTTAATGTAGGAAAGGATTTTCTGATAAAGGTGCCTTTTAGTTCATAAAAATAAAGTTCAAACTGAATAATAAATACAAAAATATTACAACCATTAGATTATAAATATTCTTTATGCTTGACATTATAAATAACAAACTTTTAATTCCCTAATAAGTAGCAGGATACTTAGTTATTTTTAATTGCGTGGATTTGGACCACATCTTTGTTATGGTGTGTCTTAAAATACCATTAACTTCAAATCCTCTTTCAGAATACATTTAATCTAGGACAATGGAAAGGAAAAAAGTCACAGAGAAAGAAAGGAATTAAGCAAGTCCGAGTGATACGGCCTCTAAGCAGAACTTGCTGTTCGAGGAGTCTTTTCTTTACACTCCAACAAACTTTCTTTGTTTATGGTCTTTATTTTGCAGTCAACTTACAGCCTGTCAAATTATAAAAAAAGAAACGGAAAATAAAATTCAACACCCTTCCAATAAAACCTTTTTAACATTAGAAATAAAATTCAGTTAAAATTAAGAATGACCTAAACACTATTATTATCTCTGAGATTAACAATTTTATAAAAATTCTCCTTCTCTTTAAGGTTACAATAACAATGTTATGGCTTTGGATCTTTTTTGCCGTAAAGGGTATTATTCATAAAGTAATTCATTTTTTACGTAAGACTTTATTAAACAATAAAGGTAGCGTTAGGCCTAATACTTAGTATAAATAAACAATTCTTGTTACACTTTTAGTATTAACTTTGCAAAAAACAACTACTAACTGATATTTTTTAACAAACGCGCAATTCGCAATAGGTCAGTGGATTGTTCAATGCTGTCAGTCATGGTCCGTTAATAAATGAGTTATGATAAAATAGTGAAACTTGGACAAACTAACAATTGAGCTGACAGCATTGTCCGTGACTCACAGCATTGAACAATGCGCATGATCTAGCGTGAAAAATGTCAGTAAATATTGGATTTTTTGCTAAGTTAATACCAAAAGTGTAATTATAGAAAAACCTTGAGTTGTACAAATCAAAAAATACACCTTCGTGTTGTTTGAGTGATTGAAAATAACACATCGTGTGTTTTTTCAAAAGTAAATTTATAAAAATAAAATGAAATACAATTTCTTTCATATTGTCGATCAGAAACGCAAAAACCAATTTATATTATTAAGATAAATACGAACACTACAGTACTTCGTATAAAGAGGTGTGCAACGGATTTCTATTCATTTCCCCCTTAACTGTAATTGAAACCACAATTTTTCGTATCAATATTATTACATTGTTCGTACATTGTTTTGTAAACAAAATGATTTTAAGCTAATATTTGATATATATTGAAATAAGTAGCTAAATACAACGCCGCCTGGTAGCAGTACCAAGAGAGAGCTATTGCAGAGAGAATCTGTTCCTTATTATGGCGGATTCAGAACACCCGTAAATTAAAATAGTGTAAGACGTGATAAAACACTCCTGTGCTGCAAAAATAGTAGCAACGTGGATCCAAAAGCTCGTGATTCTAAAATAGAAGTCTTAAGGAAAACGTACACGCAGAAACCGAAGCAAAATAATCAATTTGTCTCTTTGAGTGTACTGCTTCAATAAGTTTAAATGGCTGGCCTTGACCCTTTATTTTAAGAAGTCAACAAACTTCGGTTGTTCAGATTGTGTTACAGCTTGAGTGTTTTTTTCTTTGAAATACAATGCGAAAGTTTAACCTGGGGTTTCTGGATATTATTACATTTCATTTAGCAGTTTGTATTACATTTATTACAGTGAGCAATTTCATTGACAACTTGGAACACAGCTTAAGCTGTTCGTTATTTTATAAACTTCTGATATAAATGCTGAGTGCGATTTTGCTAAATTTTGTTTAAAAATGAGATAAATTAATGCTGATATTTTTTTTTACCTACAAATATTTGGGTTTAAATTTCATCTGCATTTTCTTAAAATAATTGCTCTGAAATTAATTCGAGGTCGATTTATATGGTTGCGACTGTTTTTCGACTCATTATTAATGATTTAATCATAGAGCCATCTGATATTTCCTAAATTTATTTAAGTGACGAACATTTATTTAATGTGTTTATGACATAAAAATTTTTCCTTTGGAAGAGAATTTAAAAATTAATTAAATTCTATGCCTATGTAAATTTCCTGCTTTGGAGTGCTGCGGTCCTTTTGCTGGTCGATGCACGGGCAGTCCTCTTCGCTCACTGGAATCCCTAGGGCGTAGTCATCATCTTGAATTAGGTGTCAGCGTTCCTCCGAGCAATTTGGTAAGCTCCGAGCACACGTAACTTGTTAAAATAACACTTTAAAGAACACAAAACTACCTCCCTTGACCCTTGACCCTACTACTTACTAGCGACCAGATATTACTTGAGGTCTGACACTCTTATCATGTGTTGCAAATCCTGCTACTACGAATGTACACAAGACATGTCCGGTTTCTTCGATTCGTAATTTTACACGAAATTTTAGGTTATAAAAAGTCACGTAATGAAAATTAGGTTTGTATTTCTCTCTTTATAAGATCCACTTACGGGACGAAATTATTTGCTGCCCTTGAAGGTTTCTTTCGAGTAGGGTGTATAGGTTTATTGACAATATAAATCAAATTTTATTTCTACAAAACTCCAAAAGGATTTAATTGATCTGGTGCAAAGGTCTCGTAGGAGGTAACCTCTTCACGCCAGCATTTATGGAGGTAACTTTATAATATGTGCTAAGTGAAACTTGTGTATGGAAAGCATAATTGTTAAGAAACTATACTTTATAATAAATAACGGAAACCAAAATCAGCACTAGAAAACTTCTGTCGTTTAAAATTAGAGAAATATTAAATAAAACGTTACGTTTGTCTAAGTATATATGTAAGTTTTGAATGTTATATGAAAAAAAAAACAGTAATTTCAGTAAATAAAAGTAAAATTACATGTTTTTACTGCTGTTAAAATATATTTTTTTTCTATATAATATCAAGACTGCAGTGCTATAATATAATACAACAAAAATATTGGAAAAAACCTCAATACCACAAAAATCTCAATACTACTAAATAATGAATGTTACCTAAGATAAACCCTTATTTACATTTCGATGACCATATAATCATCCTCAAAGGGTGGTATTACAAAACTTCAATCCCGCCTACAATAATTTTCAATTTAGACAGACCTAAACTTAACTTACTAAAAACGTTTCTCTCAGCTGACCTGGAGGCCATGATAATATACAATATCAAAAGCGCAGTGGTACAATATATTAAGTGGTAAATAATTATTTTCATAATTTTATAAACATTGGGCCATTCTAATTTGTTAAATTTTGTCTTCTAGATTGTAGTTTTGTAATAACGTACTCTGATGATGATTGCTTGGTCATAGAAATGTATATAAGGGTTTAACCTTTATGTGACATTATTTTTCATTATTGTAACTTGGGTATTTTTCATTATTTTTGTGGTTTTGAGTTTTTCCCAATATGCTTTGTTGTAATACCTTTTGTTTTCATTACTGTAAATGAGAAATGTGTGTCACTTGACGGCTGAAGAAATGACCATCTATTTGTTAAGTAAAATAAATGTAATAATAAAGTTGAGAATATACGAAGTTATTTAATTAACATTCAAAGTAATTTACTTTTTATAACATTTTAGTTGTCTGGTAGATTGTATATTCATTCTTCTACACTGAGTAGCTTTTCAGGACAAATCTGTCTCAAAACAGCACATTTTCCATAAAATACAAAATAATAAAAAAATAATTTAAATTATAACAAATAAAACACCTGGAAGTTGTGTTATATTAGACGAGAGCAAAGCCAGATGCTTTCAAGGTTTCTTATAAGCATGTGCAAACAGAAACCGGTGCGGCATGCCGATGGGCTTGATTTGTAAGAAAAGGTTTTAGCGTAAAGGAATAATTTCATTTCAATTCAAAATTAAAATAGAATCAATTTTAATTATTTAAAGGAAATAAAATGAAAAATAAAGTTATATAATGAAAAAACCACCTGAGAATAAAGTTTTGAAAACTATCTGATTATTATAAACTAAAAAAATATGTAGGCTAAGCACATGACTTTATTTTAAACGATAGAACAAAAATAAAAGTGGAGGAAATAAAATAAAGGTTTCTCATGTATAGAATGACAGTTTTAAGAATATTATTAAAGTTATCACAAGGCAGTTAAAACGAGAAATATTTCAAGTCATTTTTAAAATAAATTTCTCAATATTTCTAAAAATTCTTAATTAACATTTCTTAAAATTCTAAATTTAATTAAATTCAGCCAATGTAAAGAGCAAATAAAGTAAATAATGACAAATCATAAAGTAAAAGTGTAAATATTGTAAATTTGGTTTTTAGAGCAATCCATGAAATATATGTTTGGGCACACAATTATAAATTAAAATAAATTCACTAGAAAGTAATGTCGTCAATTCTTTCTTGAAATATATTTATGGGCAGAAAATAATTTTTGTATAAATTATGGTCATGTTGTTTTTAAATATGTATGTCATTTCATGTGTGTAATTTTAAGTATAATAAACAAAATGTTGTCAAGTAACGACAAATGCTAAAGATATATAAATAATAGAGTCAACAATGGAAATTATTTGATGAACTTTCTGTCAGAATTCTAAGAACATTAGGTTTATTTCAAACTATATAATAACTTTTCAAAATTATGAAACGTATTAAACGTTTAGTAAAATTATGATAATTTTTATAACATTTCGAAAGAGAAATTTTACTTTTTTATTTTAATAATTATTTAATTAAAACACGATAGAAAAATCAATGTTTAAAGTTTAAATTTAAATCAAATAAATAAAATCTCTGAAATTTTCCCAAAGATCAATAAGAGTAGAAGTCAAAAATTTCAAATAAAGATTTTTTTAAAGTGTTATTGCTGCAGTAGCAAATTAGTAACCTAATTTTATAAGTAAATAAAAATTATTATTTATAATATCACAAAATTGTAATTAAACATTTTATTTGGTGTTCAAATAAAGTCCATGGGTTTATCCACTGACAGATCACGCTAGGCACGTCACAGGTACAAGGATCTGGTAAGTCGGGTGGGATGATATTCTGACCGCAGGAAAATTGGCGCGTCTCAGCCCAACAGTAGTCTTCATCACCACAAAGAACTAACATGTGAAACGCATGAATGTGGTTACGTTTTATAGAGAAGCGGAACGTGTTCGGGGGCAACGCCATGGAGACGAGGAACAGGGTACTGACAGCAACACCAAGTTATAGATCTCAGCGATATAACTTTATCCCCTCCTTACTGTCGTTCTGTAACTAAAGTCATATTCTCAAATAAATCAATATGTTTTGAAAATACACCGTATTTAATTGATTTACCTTTACGAAATAAACAGAAAATATTAATCATTCGACTGTTTGAAATATTGTATTGTTTTATTCAAATGGTGGCAATTGATATCTTGTAAGGTAAAAACACTTCTTATTTTTTCCCTGGAATAATGAAAAGAAAATAATGAGTTACATAACAAAACATGAAACACAAATAGAGGTAATGAATTTTGGTTGTAAACCAAAATAAGTACTAGAGTCAACCTAAGATAATATTTATTAAAAAATACATATTTTCTCACAAAATGTATTTAAAGTGCACAGATATTCGCAATACGTAGTAAGTTTAGGTTGTATAAAACACGTAATAACCCTTCCGGGCGTGATGAAATTTAAGTTTCGTTTAAGTTTAAAAAGATTAATGATATTATTTACGTAAAACTATTCGTTAAGGCTTCATATCACTGTTTACTGCATTAGGATATAGCCTTAAATAGGATAGCGTGACGTTTAGTGTCATTGAAGCGAAAAGAATCGGCGCATCTGGGCAAATTGCACTCAATTACGTCACCACTCCGTAACATGGTGCCTGTCTGTTTAGTGTCATAATAGCTGTCACACTTTCAGACACTGTTTTAAACAAATTATTTTCTGCTAGATCTGAGAGTTCGGTTATTTGTATTAAAGATGGAGACGTGACATTGTACAACGCAATGGTTGTTAAGTGTGGAAAACAGAAGCTTTAAATGGTTGAAACGATTTTAAAAAAAATTTTTATGTGCATGATTAAGTTAATTTGAAAATTGTTTAGATCCGCATTTTGATACGGGAGGCAGCGCTAGGATCGCATTTGAGTTATTTTGTTGCTTAAAATGAGGTAGTACTCTGCTAATCATGCATTAAGTTATTTAAATCTGCATATATAATTACATATCTGCGAATATTCGTCCAACTTTACTAAGGAAACAATGAGACAGTTTCGGTAACATTTAAAACATATTTTGCTGACACTTAATATGATTCCATACAACTATGTATAAGAAACAACAGTATGTTTTAGGTTTGTTTGCATAATAAGGTGTAATAAGTTGTAGATTAAATTATTTCATGAAATCCTTGAAATGAGGTCTGTAAGTGTGTGAGTTTTCAGTAGATTGCATGTTATACAATACAGTTGAAATGGAAGGCAAAACAAAACCAATATCCTCATATATTGGTGAACAAAGTCGCCGGGATTTAGCTAGTATATATATAAATGCTGTATTAATCTAATAACATATTAATTATAATTAATTCAAGTTTATACTACATTTCCAAGAGTACTGATAATGTTCCCATGAAGAGGCTAGACTTAGGCCTAAAGTTTTACTATAGTAAGCACAAGTTTTACTTATTGGGCATTAAGTTACAAGTTTAGACGCATCGCTCCTATAAATTAGTAATTATGAATTTCTACTTAATTTATTTGTATTTCATTAAAAATTGATAATTAGGAATTAATATTTAGGAATTGTTTTCGATAAATATTACCAAGTTACCACATTTATATTTGTTTACTGTTTTACAATTTATTGTGTATTTTACCATAGAAGATAAAAAATAATTATTAAAAGCATGTGTGAAAAGGATTTAAAGTATACATGACAAAATAACTTTTTTGTGCAATAACTCTTTCTCTCTCTTTGTTATATATATACATACTTATATAAATTTATAATATGTTTCTTGTATACAAATCAAAAACAACTGAGTCTATTCAACTACAAGCATTATTTACCAGTTTTTATTTAAAGCTTTGATAAACAGTACCAACATCATCGGGAATGAATAATACATACTCAATTATTATTATTATTGTATTATTCATTCATGATAATGTTGTTACTCTTTATAAATGAAAAGCTTTGAATAAAAATTTATAAATAATTCTTGTATTTTAATTGAGTCGTTGTTTTTTATATGTATAGTCTATATATATATATATATATATATATATATATATATATATGTGTGTGTGTGTGTGTGTGTGTGTGTGTGTGTGTGTGTGTGTGTGTGTGTGTGTGTGTGTGTGTGTGTGTGTGTGTGAGTGTGTATGTGTGTGTGTGTGTGTGTGTGTATGTTAGTGTTTTGTGTGTGAGGGTGTGTGTGTGTGTGTGTGTTTTGTGTGTGTGTGTGTGTGTGTGTGTGTGTGTGTGAGTGTTTTGTGTGTGAGGGTGTGTTGTTGCAAATGTCTAAAATGTCACATTTTACCGTTGCAAGTGAAATTTTTAAATATTGTATAGTCGGAATAGGGAAGCTAAAACAAAATAGAAATGTCTTAGGCATAAAGTATATTTAATTTAACAAGTTTAAGGTGTAGTAACAATGTCATTCGCCTAGAGAAAAGGTTTTGATTCGTATTTGAAAGAGGGATAAAAGCTTAAAATCCACCTAGAAAGGCCATCGACGAAAGTGCCTAGGAAAACAAAAGTGCCGAGACCAAAAAAAAAAAAACAAGAATAAATGCCTACAGAAAGAGTTAAAGCATAATGAAGAATTTGGTGCAAAAATCGACCAAAATAAATATGTGTGGGGGTAGAGTACACAATGAATGATGAAATACCCAGGATTCAGCAGTAGTCATTCAGGGAAAGACAATGCGTGGGAAGACACAATGATTGGTTAGCGTGGTTTCAAACAGCAAACAGTAAGGTTGTGTGTCCGTGCTCCGTTTTGGGAACGCCTAAAGACAGTTTCAAAACGTAAAGTGACAAAAATACCAGGCTAAAAGGGGGAGAGAAATCGCTGAGATGTAGTGTCGTGTGTGTTAAAAAACTTTTGGGGAGGAAACTCTCCAATAGTGGTTTTCGTCGTTTAACCGCAATGTCTCAGCGTCCTGGAGAAAATTTGTTGCAGAAAAGTAAATAGAATAAAGTTTAAGTAAACAATTTAGAATTAAAATTAACTAAATTCACTTATAATATTAACCGTGAATAGGGTATACAAAAAAAAAAAAGTTAAATTAATTTGGAAAATTTAGAGACAGTGTTAAAGGAGTATTAAAGGACTAGATCCAAGAGTTTAAATTAAAAACATAAATAAAGAGCTATAATTTCATGTGATAACTCGTAACGCTTTGTTTCGGCCAGACGGCAACATAGGAACAAGGAAGAAGACGCCAACTTTGGACGAGCCCAACATCCAAGATCACCAGCCACAAAAGGGGAAGACATGACATCACGCCATCAGCGGACCAGGAAGAAATTAACTCCGGAAAGGTCAGATTTTAGCTTCTCTCTCTCTCACACACACACATATTGTATAATATTAACAGAGAAAGGATTAAATTTAGTTAAAAATTAAAATGAAATTTATAGTATTTTTTTTAAAAAGAATGAGGATGAGATAAGGTGATATGGAAATTTATTGGTTTACAAAAGAGGTTAGAAATTTTATATTGAAAGGTTAAAGATTTATCAAGAATTTAAGAAGAGTTTAATATATAAAATAATTAATATCTGTGCTCTAAAAGAATATAAATTAAAATAAAATAAAACAAGGGGTTTTTACTAATTTGCAAACAAAACAGTGATTATATTTATTTAAACAAATTTTTTATATAAACCCAAACCAGATGGTCAGTTAGCCATATATGCCTTCAAAAGAACTAATTCCCCGAATACCCAAAGGGTTAAATCTCAGCGAGTGAGATTTTTAAATAAAGTCCAGTGACTGGTTCTCTGCCAGATTTTGGCGAACATTGCACAGGGTATTGTGGACCGGACCGGCTTGTTTCAATATTTTTACCTAGCAACTGAAGGTAGGGCTGGCGGCGGCGCTTGGAAAAAGGGTTGCGGGCGTTACGTCGTTGGGCCGGTCATTGCAGTGTGTGTGTGTGTGTGTGTGTTATAACGGGGTTAAATGTGACATTAAAGCGTTACAATAAAAAGTATACAATTTAAACTATTTAAAACTCATTGAACCGAGGCAGGATGACGGGGGTTTAATACCCGAAACAACGGAATGAATAACTTTAGCAAATAAAATTAATATAGAAAAAGCCTTTAGCTGGGAAAAGGGGTTTTATAAATTTGAAAGAGTAGCTTTGAGATTGGCCAAGGGTTTACCAAGGGTGGAGGAGTTAAGCGTTGGAAGAGGCGATGAGGTTAGCGTGGTTTTAGAGTTCGAACAAAACAGAAATGTAATTTCGTTCCGCTTTATAAAAGGTTATAAATTATATCAAGTTTCAAAAAAAGGCCTATGAATTAAAATTGAATTTTGAAAATCAAGCATGTGGGATTTCTCAGTTAATTAAAGTTAGAAAGTAAGTTAAAGAAATTCAAAGGGTTAGTAATAGGTTCAATTTCTGAAAGAATTTGATAATTTGTGTTTGTCCTAAAGTTGATTTCAATTGTTTGTTTAGAATTTTAGGATTATATATATAAATTTTAATAATGTTTGTTGGAAATGGTGGTCTTAATGTTTAAATGCTGTGTTTATTTGGTTTAAAATATCAAATATAAAAATGAGGGATTTCAAGTTAAAATGATATGGTTGTTTTCATAAATTGTTTTAAATGAAATTGTTTTAAACTATCAAAAATATAGTGGGGATAAAATAAAGTAAGTTTTGTATAAAAGTAGAAGTTTTAAACGGCAAAAAATAATCAATGGTAAAATTTATGTATATCTTTTTAAAACAACAAAGAAGGGGATCATTTTTAATTTGAATTAACTATTAGAAATTAATTTCATTGATTACAGGTAAGGTATTTTAAAATGTAAATTTCGTTAGAAAAAGGAGAAAGAAAATTATTTCGACTACAGAAAAAAATGTTTTATTGAAGAAGTAAAGAAAAGTTTATTGTTATAAAATTACAAACTGTGTTGTAATGTAAATTCAATCTCAAGATGAGTAATAACAATGGTTTTACAGACTCGCAACAAGAATTGTGATTATATTTATTTAAACAAATTTTCTTATTCAATCCTAAACCAAACGGTCACCAAGCCGACTTTGTTTCAAAAAGAATCCATCTTCCGGAAACGGATACCCTAAGGGTTGAATCTCAGCGAGTTAGGATATTATGTAAAGTCCAATGACTGGTTCTCTAACAGATTTTGACAAGCGTTGCACAGTTTTAAGCTCCGGGCCAGCCCGGTTTGTTTCAAAATGTTTACTTATATTTACTCAGCTCTGGCGAAGCTCAGTGTCTATTTAGTAGGTCTTTGTAATACGTACCCACACAGTCTTGTACAATGACGAAAGACGTTACCTGGAGCTAAGGCCCGTTATCACTATTGTCAGGTTTTTACGGTGTTAAAGTCGTGTCGCTAAAAGAACATTGTCGGAAAGATATGTACGCAATGTACACGCTATTCGTGATGGGTTTATTTTGTCTTTGTGGTGCAGTGGTTGTCCCCAGCTTTGTGTTCAATGCAGACGACGTCATTACAAAGGTGTTTGCAGTAGCAATAAATGCCTCATATCATAGCTGTGGTATCCATTTATTATGGACAACGTATAAGAAATATCTGTATTATCTTCGTATATTTGAGGATCTCACAAGTGTCGACAAGAAGCGCACAACCTTGGTCATCCCATTATTCACTGGAGACACAGAATATTGGCCGTCATCCTTTCTGTCTCAAACGTCATTTCACTTGTTACTTACTCAGCTCTGAGAAACGTGATCAACTTCCTAGACAATACAGTGGTGTCCTATGTAATACATTTGGACCATTTGTACTCAGTGGGAATGATTTGGGCAATGAGTTTTAGCTTTAGCTTTTGGCTCCTGGCAGTGCATAACCGTTTGCAAATGGCAAGACGATGTTTGCTAGAGCTGAAAAGAAAGCTGCAGAACGAGGACACAAACATCTACATAATCCAAGTACTGCCTCCTGTAGAGTCTACCAGTGGTGCTCTTCCATTAGAGCACGATGTATACAAACAACAGCTGAAATATGTCAAGAAGCTTCACAACGAGATATTTCACTCTCTACGGTTGACCATGGACTACTACATTGATGGTTGCACATTGAACATTATAACCGTGGGGGTATTTATAGGCTTTAGTTTGGGAATCGACGACAGTTTCAGTTCTACGATGCTTATATGCCTGATGTCTCAACCTGTTGTCTTAATACTCGTCTCTTGTACACTTGTGGAATCGGAAATACGATGTGCTAGAGAAGACTTTCTGGACGTTTTCGAAACAAATAGGCGTGAGAATTTACAAAACCAGTTGAGGTATATGTACTGGTGGATCCGGGATGAGGTGAATATACTTTCTAGTGGTTACCTTATTTTAAATGTGAACTCGATACCGTTCCTGGTAAATGCAGTTTGTACTATTTACATTGCTCTATACGAAAACTAAAACTGGTTCATATTAAGGAGTCTTTTGATTACTATGATTCAGAAACTAAATTGTGACTAAATTTAGGTGAATAATAGCTTTATATATCAGTGTGAACTCCTCTGCAACTATATTTTTTTAAATCTATTTAAGTGGTTTAATTATGAATTAATCTGTAGAATAGTCGTTTAAATACAACTTACAAAACTCTATATTTTATAAGGAAATAATAAACAGGATTATAGTTTAAATATATACACTATGATATTAAAATTGTTAACATTATTCAAATTTTTTAAAATAGCGAATTTGTTTTATTCCTCACTTATTAATATCAAAACTTTGTAAATTCAACAGTACATTTCTGCATTATCTAGTTACACTGCATTATATGTCGGAAAGAAATGTAAGTTTGATAGATACACACACACAAGCATACACCCACGCCCCCACGCACAAACGCATCCACGCACACACACACACACACACACACACACACACACGTGCTCTAATAATTTTAAATCAATTTTGTTAGTGCATTTTATTATATTTAATATTGAATTTATTTTCTAATTTCTATTTTCTATAATCTTGAGTTGTCATACAAGTATTACCGTTAACATAATAAAAAAGTATATTTATTTTAGGTTTTCAGACTTATTTCACTGACGTGTTTCAGTGACCATCACAGTTACATAGATACAATTTTTCCCGACATTTTAAAAACCAAAAGCTTTCCTGTTGAATTCCCAGGTTTGTTGATTCACTTAACAATCTGCTGGCTTCACTCACGTTCAAACTGTTAGTTAATATTTTATTCCTAGAAATATAACAATTGAACGTTAATTACCTGTGGTTTTAAATCTGAGGTTTTACATTCACATAAAATGTTATATTTTCATAACAAAATCGGCTGGTTATTTGATTAGTTTCAAATTTGTAACCAGTTTCTACCGAATAATAACTTTATAAGTTTCTCAAATAGCTTTTTATTATATTCTGACTGTTATTGTTCAGCAACAAATAAAAAATAAGGCAGGAAAAACGGGATTTTATATTTCAGTTAATCTTCGACATTTAGGTAATTATGAAATTCATAGATCTAAGTTATATTAAATGGAATTTTAAGGGTTGTGAAAAAGGTTAACAGAGACATGAAAAATAATTGGGGCTGACATGTAAATATTTTTCAAATTAATCATTTAACAAACGCAGAACTAAAGTTCATAATTCAAGTCAACTCTTTATATTTTCCATATAAAGTTGCACAATATCATCAAGGAGCTTTTTAAACATCATCACACGACGGCAACGAACAAAATTCATTGATCCAAAATACACATTTGTATTAGTTATTTCTCCATAATGGTGTTCGTTATTGGCCTAAAGTAAAATATGAGAGGTAGGCTTGGCTAAACTTAACACTTTAGTGAATTGCGTAAAACAGAAAACAATTTGCTTGGAAACCTTAAAATTATATACAGTAACTAGAAAATTTAGATTGTTCAATATACAAATTAAGTTTTTTATAAAGTTTGATAACAGAAGACTCAAAATGTTTTTATAATTGTAAATTAAGACTTAATTTTTCTACCAAAATGTATCCTAACTGATAATCTATAAACATAATAAAATAATTTATCAAAGATGTAATATTTTAATTAATGTAACGTAGTATAACCTAGTCTTCAGTTGTCGGTTTCTATGTGGAGGTGTGTATAACCGGCCTTAGTTTGGCGTCATACAATTTACGTCTTGCTATTGCGAAACAAAGCCTTAAAAGTTTGGTTGTAGTTTCTTATACTTTAGGCTTTGTTATCCTGTAATACTCTTTGACAAATCTGTTTAATTACATAGAGAAATTTTCTTTCGAAAATGTGAGAAATTTCGTAGAGTACAAATTTTTAATTATTATTAAAATAAGTTCAAATACATTTCTTTTAGCATATATTGGATGGCAATTGATGTTAATAATTTATTTTTCAAATATTTATTCAAAAATTAAATTATAAAAACTTGGAGTACTATCGGGATTCGAACTATGAATCTTTATGTTCAACTTCTAGCGTGCTTTGACAATGCGCGAACTTTCCATACCGAGAAATTAATTTCTCAAGTAGTACATAAGTTTTTTCCTCCATCTTCATTGTACAACCTTATACTGTTACCATGGTTACAACAAAATATCATAGTATTGATGTAAGATTAAAAATTAATGAACCGAATAAAAGAAACTGGAAGTATGCAAACAATTAAATTTTTTTTTCTTGACCTCAGTAGAATTTACTTTTAAAGAAAAATGGTTTATATTAATTGTTTTTGTTGAAAAATATTAAATTATTATGACAAGTTTTATTATTATCTCTGTACTCCTATGGACATACTACATTAGCAGGTAGGCCTCTGTTTCCATACTTTTATAATAAAGGAAATCTGTGGCATTTCGTATGCTTATGTATCTATGGAAATAAAAAGTTCCCTTTATGAAGTTTAGATATACAATTTAAATAAATTTTGGATCCAGACAAATATTCAAGTTATTAATTTTATTTTAATTTATACAATAATTTCCAGAAGTGGAA
This sequence comes from Prosapia bicincta, assembly GCA_036971475.1. NCBI lineage: Eukaryota > Metazoa > Arthropoda > Insecta > Hemiptera > Cercopidae > Prosapia > Prosapia bicincta. The sequence goes on from JBAIZL010000001.1 coordinate 372,592,379, forward strand.
AGCAAATGTTACTATACTCTTACAATTGTTACGGAATCTTGTTGTATTTCGTGAATTTATGTATCTATGGTAATAAAATGTTTCCTTTATGAAGCTTAGATATAAACTTGGGTAAAGCGGTAACGAGCGAATTTTCAGTAATGAGAAACTGCAGAGGGTTGAGTTCAGTTTATCAAGACAGGCAAATGCTCATTACCCCGCTCATTACTTCCTTCACCTAATGAAACGTTTTTACCTAACATTAGAATATTTTACACCTTATTTTATCCATAAAAAAGAAATCATTTTAAATTTTAGGCTTTTCTAATGCCCAAACATTTGTACCTACTCCCAAACGTTGATAACTTATCTATCACTTTACAGATATAGCATTATCACAGTTTATTATTTCAATATCGTGTGACTAAAAATAAAGTATTTTATTACATTGAATATGATAAATATCTTAGACTTCCGTAGTGGATAGGAGTTTGTGTATTAGAAAGAAACACTAGGCTTGCTTTATTAGGTTTACAAAGACAATGGTACGAGTAAATGTTGTTTACCACAACGGTTGGTTTACTCACAAGTGATGTGACTAACATTGATTTCACACTAACACGTCAAACTGTGACTCTTACTTTAAAATAACCATGATTTTAAATAGTGATTGTGATATTTAACTCTGTATGTCAGTTGCAGTTGGGCATTCAGGTTAGCTAATGACATGTCAGTTGACCATGTCAGTATGATTGTTTTATATTAATTAATAGTGGTGTTAACAAATAGGCTATGTTAACAATTTGAAGCTTTTCCTTTAAACATTTACCAGCAGTTTTATTTATCAAACAACCATAGTAGCTTATTTTATTTGGTCAGGAAGTGCAATAAAATGCTTTTTTCATAAAAGAATGTATTACTGGAGTTTGCACCCGTAATATCACGTATACGCCTACAGAGATATAACAAGTATCTTTGTAAAGCTTCTGTTTAGTTTGTTGTATTTTATCTGTGTACATAAAAGAGAATAATGGGAGAGTGTTTCTTACTTAGTTTTTATCGTTGCTGCAACACATCAGTTTCAAGCTTAGTTTTAATGCTATTTAAAATACGTCAGGAAAATACCCCCAGACGCAGCGAAAAAAGCATTTAGTTGATGGGTTTATGCTTTTAAAGCAGATGGATTTTTCTATAACAACAGGTAGTTTACTGTGTCTCTAACAAACTCACACAAAAATCAAGAGAATTTAAAATTGAATTCACTAACTATATCCATCTATTAGATAGGTTTATTTTTTAAAGAAAATCAAGTATTTTGTTTTAATACATTTTGTGTTTTGCTGTCTTGCAATTGGAACTTTACGTGGTAACATTATCACCCTAACGGAATCTAACCTAATATAACCTCACATATATGGGAGGCTTAAAGCTCCCATAACTGGTTGCTATGAAAACAGTGATAGTTGTATTGTGATAGTGTATTGTGGTGTTGTTGGAAGCATACACTACAAATCTAACCACCCCTGGACACACAAAATTAACACTTACAGTAACATGATAAATAAAGCAATAAAATACACACAGGATAACAAACAAAAATTAAATGAAGAATTAGATAACATTACAAAAATAGCAATAGAAAATGGATACAACAAACACATTATAAAAAATATATACAATAAATTCACAAAAAAACCTAACCTCAACACAACACTACAACCGGAACACGAAAATAATGAAAATAAAAAAATCTACCTAAAATATAAATACACCAATAACAAAATAGAAAAAATAACAAATATATACAACAAAGAATACTACACTCCAACTTACAAACCAAACAACAAAATAATAAAACATCTTAATAACACAAACCACAAAACAAATTCAGAAAAACATAACCTATCAGGAATTTACAAAATCACATGCAACAACTATAACGCTTTTTACATAGGAAAAACAACCAGAACATTTAAAATAAGATTTGAAGAACATTATAGAGCATTCAAAAACAAAAATTCTAAACTATCAAATGTTGCAGCACACCTAATATCCCATAAACACGAAATAACAAATTAAGAAAATAACCTAACCATACTTGAAATAAATAACAACCCAATAGAACTAAACTCACTAGAAAAATACCACATTTATAAAAACATACACAACAATTTAATGAATCTACAAACAACATATACAGAAGACATACTATATAGAAACATCATACACACAGATCAAGAAAAAGTGCACGTAACGTCAACAAACACCAACTTCACAGACCGAACATCTACAACAGAAAAACATCAGTGATTCGACAATGGTCAATTGACCGAAAGGTGCCTCATCACTCAAGGTAAAATTATTGCACTTAATGGTGGATAAAATTACTTACATAGTAATATATTAACTTCATAAAGTCAGTGCAACGGAAAAACAATGGATAACGTTAAATATCAAGAATATATATATATATATATATATATATAAGACACTGTGATCAAAAATATGTAACAAACAGCAGTACAACTAACACATTTATATTACAATCACAATGTGAACAAAACCACCACATAGTTAAACACTTTGAGTTTTTCATTAGAGTGTGGTGTTTGTGTATAATTCGTAATTGGTAAATTACATTGTTTACATTTATAGGGCTGTCAATATTTGAGGCACTAATGAATATTTCAGTTAATGAAACTTCAACCTAAACCAAACGTCTATCATAAATGCGGTTTTATTAAATTGGATTTATGTTTTCATAGTGAGCTTGGTTAGAGTTCTAATTTGGTCGACAAATGTTTTATCGAGGAGTCAGGGTTTTCTCTAGTCAGAGATACATTTCTTAATTTAAGACAATCTTACTTAACATTGAGTATTCCACCAAACGTTTTTGTATTAAAATGAAGATTACTAAAAAATATCAGCGAGCGACAATAATATGTTACGGAATATGAAATTATCACATAGAATTGTCATATATTTTAAAACATATTTACTGGCTAAAAATCTTTTGTACGTCCACCAAGGTTTTGTATAAAAAAAATTATGGATAATTTTGTTCACATTGTCCTCGTCGTTTTCGTTGATAGAATAATATGCTGAGGTTTTGTATATGCAGCAAATAAAATCCTATTAGATAAATATGTAATTCAATACAAAGAGCGAATTTTTTTAAAATAAATACAATATTTAAACAAAACACTAACTTAATTTCAGCGGTAAAAAACAGAAAAGAAACTCTTCAGAAGTAACAATCGTTTTGCTCAAGCCTCATATTATCTTAATTGTTTTAATAATATATAATTAACTGAATTTATCCCTAGGTGAGAAGTAACTGGATTATGGCTTGTGTTTTAGAAATTTAGTTTGTTGGATATAAACATTTATTTTGGAATAATTATATTAATAATTAGTAAAATTGTACTTGAGTAGATTTGAGTAAGATTGGTCGATACTCTGAGTCTTCGTGCACTTGGTTTTCAAGATGACAGAAGGACCTGTTCCATCTAAGTCGCTCGAACTTTGCTGCTCCGGAACTCATACCTCTCACGAATTTCCGATTCCATCACCTCTCTCATCCTTAAATCTCAGATGGGCTTTGCTCTTCATAAATGTATCTGTGTGCTGGCAGACGGATACACAGTTATCTATTGCCTACAGATGTTTACAAGAATTCCTATTTTATGCTAGATCTTATCACAAAAGTAGGTTCACACAACGTTCATTCCTTACCAGCTATATTTCAAGATACTTTTGTAATATGCATAAAAGGTGGCCGGATATGAATATATATACTGCAGACGGAAGCAATTAAAACTCAGGCGCCGATTAGGCAATTTAATGTCAGGTTTAAACGCGGTAACTAATGTAAGCAAAGAGTCAATAAATAATTATTAAAAAATCTTTCTTTTTAATATTTCGACAATATATGAAAGAACTAAATTTCCCGAATGCCCTAACTATTACGGAAAGTTACATCTTGAAATAGACCTATATATATTATAAAATCAGAATGCTATTAAATTTTATTTGTTGCATGCCATACAAAGTTTTTATTTACAGCAATAACCAGTAAACATAGGTTTCTTAAATTTTTTAATTGAAGAATAATATTATAATTTAAACTATTAAACGTTTTGAAAGTGTATTTCTGACGTATTTCTGAAACTGAATTTTAAAATAACAAAATTATTGTAATATTTTGAAATGTTAGTGTTAATTTTTTCCTGATATTACAAATATACCGGCTTTGCTAAAAATACCCCTAGATAAACGTGCATCAATCTTATTAGTATAATTCTTACCTAAATCTACATGGGTCAGAGGTTATTCCTTTATACACATTCAAGCACATAGTTGGAAAGAAATATTTATTACAAAGAATAGCATACAGGCATAATTTATCCTGCAATATAATTACATAGGCCTATAGCTTTGCTACTAAGTTCTACTTTATACTTACAGAATTGCAATTCTCTGACATTTACAACGATACTTATAAACACAAACTCCTTGCGTAAGTAGTTACTAGAATAAAAGATTATTGATTTCATTATTTGTTATGAATTATTCTCACACTCTCTGTTGATGCTACAAATAATGTTGATCCTAAACGATAGATATAATATCTGACATTGCCTCCCTAGCTACATACTTCTGCATAATTTTCACCCAATGTAAAACAAATGCATTTTTTAATACAATTTTTACCAAGGTTTTAGTAGAAAATCTATGAATTTTAATTAAGGTTCCATAAATGTGAGGTTAGATTTGGTTAGGGGTGATAATGTTACCACTTGGAGTATAAAAGTAGAAGATAGTAAAAATTCATGACTTTTTAGAAAATATGATACTTGAGAGTTACTTGATAAAAAAAGGGTAACAATCGATAATTCCGACGGTCAAAAGGGTTCGATCGATATTGTTTGTGAATTTTATAGTTTTATATTATCTATATTTTTTTAAATTTTTGTTAGTAAAATATTATTTATATGTTTTAGTACAGTTTTCTGCCATTCCTAACGTTTCAATACTATCCTCTGTTGACGCGTTTCGGAGTAACTCCATTTTCAAAGCTTAAATCGTACTGTTCGCCAAATGTTAGGAATGGTGGAAAGCTGTATCCAAACATATAGGAATATTCCTAACAGAAATGAAGATGAGTATATTATTAATTTCGAAATATAATTTGTTTTACTTGTGTGTTCTTATTAAATGTCAATACCGCATATAGTAAATGCATACTGCCGTTGTTAAGAAGGGGATATGTTTGACATCATTAAGTGCATATTATTATTGCCAATAAATGCATCTTATCATTGGCAGTAAGCGTATGTTGTGCGGCCCGAGTTGTGGGAGGGTTACTTTCTTTTGTTAATGATTTCGATTTTAGACATGCTAAGGGGTGCCAGGGATTTTAATACTTTTGTAAGCACTGCATGTAACCTGGTTACAAAGAAAATAACAGCCTCAAATGTTTCTCGTCCAAGAGTTTATAGAGAGCAGATCTGACCTATCTAGTCTTGAGCAACTGGTAACTTATAAAGTTATCCGGTGAGGTGCTGCGCTCTTGTGTAGCTATCAGAACTAGTACTAATTATTGCAGATATCTTTAAATATAGAAGCCTACTGAACCACTGCTCACACTGATATTAACTTTCCCATGATTATCATGACGATATGAGCAACACAAACTATATTCTGTGGGTCACTAATCAGTTAATACCTAATCTATAGCCTAACACAGTATTGGTTATAGATAATGCAAAATACCACAACAAGCAATTTGATTAAGCTCCGACCTCCAATAGTAGAAAAGAAGTCGCATAGCATTTTGTATTTCATCTACTGAAGCGCCTTCACGATGGTCGCTAGGACAAATGATGCAACCTGCATGACGACAGTTAATGTTTTTACTTAGGCTAGTTATATAGGTCAAGTGTAAGTTGAGCTGAGTTCCTAGAGAACAATTCTCTAGGAGGTACTGATACATGGCGGTTAGTTTCTGGATAGCCCTAGTATTACCGTACTTGTAAACGCACAGTTACCGAATTACGACTAGAGTTAAGTTTTACTCTAACTCAATAACATCTCCGATTAGTTGAATGCTCCAGTATTCAACGTTCAGAGTTCATCAAAATGGTAAGTGCCACGTTGTTTCTGATTACCATATCTGCAATATCCTTCACATGAACAGGTAAAGAGTTGACTCTCAAAAACGCTAATTTACTTCCATTACAGCATCAACCTTATAGAACATCCAATAAAGGAATGTTATAACTGAAAGTTATTAAAAAAAATAATTTTTATTTCATCTCTCCTGGACCCTTTTTTTATATTCATTTGGAAATTGGTTTATGAAAACAAAAAATCTAATGCTAATCTCTTCATATCCATCGGACATTATATTCTGTGTGAGAGAGTAAAATATTTTCCTGAAAGACTTAAATTTTATCTACAGTATTTAGTTTTGCAGTGATATTTTCTCATATAATAAAATTATTAACTCTATTTAGTTAATTTTAATTTTATTTCAGGCGTTAAAGAAGGTTTTTACGCTTTTATTTCATAATGATATTATCAATAAATTATTTTCTCAAAAACGTACTGTAATAGCAGTGATGAAACAATGGAAGCGAATTTGTATTAGCAAATACAACTGTAGCAAATATTTTACAAGAAATACTCCAGCAACAAGCATTTGCAACAAGCAATGGTTCCGAGACATATTAAACTGTTCGGAACTAATTGCAAAGTTACTACAAATAACCTTGTGCGAATAACAAGATTACAATGCAGTATAACAATGAAACTTCTTCCTCCCCACTATTATTTTATTTGTTAAGTGTTCCACTTCCATGAATTTTGTAATCAAAGTTGCACTTTGTGAAACGTGAATAAAACATACTTGTGCTTATATGTAAATGGCTAGTTTTAAACTACAAATGTTTTATTGCATTCCATAAACCTACATTTCAAAACGGGTAAATATTCTAAAGTAATAAAAATCCTTATCTATAAACAACGAAGAGCTCCAATTTTAGTTTAAAAATCCGTCATTTAATAATGTAGAGAAAATTATAACGACTGCATGAGATGTAGCAATCAGATTGAAAATGTCATAATCTCTCAATATGGATTCGGATTGTTCAAGGTTAAATAGAATTAAAATTTCCAGATTATTTCTAGTGAAATTGTAAAAATGAAATGTATGTACCAATATTAGGAATATTTAGAGATATTCATTTTTCCATGAAAACGGCAACCTAATTTTCTATGATAATGCGCTGATAGTAAAAAAGATATATTAAATTTGATAAAGAATTTGTATTTAATATAGAGAACGGCTCAGAAGAACGTTCCTGACATCTAAAGTGATTGTGAAAAATTACCTTTGGTAGAATTATGTGAGGGAAACGTTTTGGAATACACTTGCCATCTGCAAAAACGTATCTGCCAGGATTAGTTACAACTGTTTGTTTAGATTAACAACGGTAGAAGATTTACAGCAACCCAATTGGTTTATGTAGAGGCAGTGTCCGCACAGGCTGTGCTTTACATTGCTGACACTGCCCGAAGTCGTCATTTTTATAATTACAGGTACCATGCATATGGAGTTATACAATCAAAAGAAAAAAACAATTGATATTACATTTGGGGCGAAACTATTTTAAATAAGCTTAGTGGGTCATTCGGTGTAGATTAACTGGTATACAGCAAGGGTAGCATATAGTGTTTCTGTGTAGCATTTAGAACACGAAAAGAAGATAAATGAAACTATCTAGTTGCGATTACAGAACAGTATCTATTAAGATGGAAAGACATAGTGGAATTTAAAGGCAATAAAAACAATAACCCACATTAAGAAGAGAGAAAAAAAAATGTGGCACACATATTTCTTGGAGGTTTTATGCTGATACAAAAGGATCAGTCACGAAATGGAACAGTGACTTAACATATTTCGGTAAAGCTGTAAAGTAACCGAAGTGTGCTCGTAACATGTGATCCAAGTCTAATGGTTAGGCATTAGCTGTCAAATCATAATTATTATTCGTTTTCTTGATATTTATACTATTGTTATATCCTCATTATTTTATGAAGTGTGTTAAACTATGTTTTATGAACTAGCGCAGTAGTAATGCAATATTACTTTTCTCGGCATTAATTTATTTCTATTAGCATTCATTTCTTAAAATAAATATGTTATTAATATAGTCGATTTAAAAGATGTACAGTATATTGTCCACAAAGTCACTACTTTAATAAAATCTCTATCAACAACAGACTTTAACAGACAATTTTAATACACCCTAAACTTTTATACAATGTGTTTTGCCTGGATCAGTTTAAAGTACATATGCGTGTTTATTACAATTAAAATAATCTTGTCTACATCAATTACAAAGTATTACATTTAACACAATGTGAAAAGTAGAAATATTTTTGAAACAATGTTTCCTCCTTAGTTAAAATATATTCCTTTAGGAAATAAACACACCTCATATAATAGTTTAAATAATAATATACAACACGAAAAGTAACAGGTATATCTTACGAGTAAACCAACAGCTGTTATATACGTATACCATGATTTATTACATAACATAATCGAAATTTAACAACATATTCCTGACCATAAAAAAAATTTTGCATTTGAACATGATTCAAGCATAACTTCAATAAGTGAAGATGAAAACACCGAGTAACACCAATCTACCCTCTATTTTTGTTTAGAGATCTTAGTGACAACATGTTTGTTTATGGAATTCTGGTGAGAAAAGAATCAGAAATGTGACGTCTATTTCTGCAGTTTTGCTTCAGAATTGCTTGTCAGTGTACCTCAAAGAAGGTAACTCGTCGAACATTTTAATGAAATTAGTCTACGTCTTGGATTATTATGTGTGTACGAGGTAAAGAGTAGTTCCGTACCATTACTGGGTTTTGTTCACACGCCCGCTCTGGAGTCATCGACTTCCTTAGATATAAAATAAAAGAAAATCTCAATTAAAATATGAAGTTCGGTTTTTGTCTGTTATTTAAGCAATGAAGAGTTTTTAGTGAATCGTTAGAGGTCACACTTTTAGGCGGGTCGGATAATGCATATTCCTTATATTTACTGCACCAAACCCTAACAAAATAATATACTATTATACAATATAGTAATTATTACATAATATATTGTAACATATGAAATCATCCATAATATGAAACTAGTAGCTACTGTTCCGAAATAATAAGTTAGAAATATTACAAACAGAACGATTTAATAACTTTGTAAATTTCTTATACATTTTACTTCATACTCTTCAAAGATTTAAATCACATTTTGATAGACAGATAATAAAAAACGTCCCGTGAGATTTAAGAGATGAAAACTGTATTTTAATAAGTTGTAACAAAGAACCAAAGGACTAATGAGTCCAGCTATATAATAAGATTTGCATTATTATTCAATCAAAGATTTGTCATAGATGCATCATAATGTATTAAAAGCTTAAATTGTAACTCACTGAATGTAAGGGAGAATAAAATAGTCAATATTAAATTTATATGCTCGTTTTAATTATTTTACATTCTAAAGATGTGGCAATAGCTATTGTAAGGGCTTTAGAAATTAGAAAATAATCTATATAAAGTATAGAATTAAAGGAAAAATATATATATATATATATATATATATATATATATATATATATATATATATGTGTGTGTGTGTGTGTATACATATATTTAAATTATTTCACAAATAACAGAGTGCAATAATTACAATATAGGTATGAAAAGATTCCTGCAGGAGCAAAGTATGATGTATTCTAAATGTAAATCGACAACGGCGTAATTATTAATTTATTACATCACACAAACTTTTCCCTGCTGTTATCTAATAATAGCACATAGAGCGGCCTTAGTTACTCTTTAATCGATTGGTGAAACTATGTAGTTACTTTAATTGAAAATTAAATCTAAAATTCTTTATGGTAGGTAAACAGTAACTCTGAGTTATGAAAGGGGATTTAGACCTTGTGATTGGGAAGATCAAACATCTTTGATAATTGCTAAAACTAGCGGAACTACTCAGTGGTATTAAAGGTAAGAATTGAACTAGCAATATCCACCATCATTTATACTAAAAACATTTTGTGTTGACGTAAATTGCTCAACACTAGGAATAACTTGCTGCTAAACACGGGAGGGATATATGCAATTAACAAAGACCTTGTTCAGATCTGCAGTAAAGGGAGTTACGTTGGCCAGCATGATAGGTTAATTGCATGAGTAATGTTAAAGAAATAAATTAAATTGAAAAGGACGAAGAAGCTTTTTAATTGATTCTTTATTCAATAATTGTACTATTTTTAAAATGAATTATAGTAATTATTAATGAATAGATATTTACTAGGGTTTGATACATTGATCACAATCACTAAATTATCAGATTATTACGAGTCCCTTTTATGTCAGGGAATTATGTTCCAGCTGAATGGATGACAGCTGACTTGTGGCGACGTAATCACATTGCATGAAAGTAATAGACACTGGCGTAATGGAACATGAATAATGTAATTTGTAGCAGCTATTCATTTGTTAATGTTGCAGATTCATATTGATAAAGGCAATTTAATTTCACTTTGTAACAGATATTAAACATGAAACCTAACACAGATAAATCTGGAGCGATTTATAGTCTGATTAAACTAAAAGTATTCTATGGTTTTCACTTTATTTTGTACTATGTAAACACAGTATTTGCTCAAAATATGTGATCTCATTTATTTTTGTTTATAATCATTATTTTGTAGAAACGCAGTAGGATCTATGTTGGTTTTCAATTTATTACAAACAATACATTTTATGATATTCAACTGTCTGTTAATATTTTGAGTGCAATATGTAAAAAGCATGTTTTGTTTGTTTAACTCTAAAGATATACCTACACATTTATAGATTAATCTTGTGTGGAAACATTTTGCATCTTAGGCGACTGACTAGGTTTATTTTTATGATTTACCAGCCTGCATATCCATGTCACTTTACCATAGACAGTAATAAATCTTGAAAGGCACAGTATAAGACGAATACACTAAACAGAAAATGTTTGTAGGAAAACAAATATTATTTCTCGAGGCTAAAGGCTAACACCAGAATGAATCGGTAAAGAACGATCCTTGGCCTAGGACCGCAAGGCGCTTTATGTTATCATGGCCACTACGCATACGACCACTTGCTTCTTACAAGAAAATTTGAGTATAAAAAGATATCGTTTTCAATGAAATTCCCATGGGTTATTATTATTCAATCAAAGTATCTAGTCAAGGTGATACTAAATTGCAAAGACATTTTCCAAATACATATTTAGTTAACACTGGAAATCATATCCTGAAGTGCTATTCCTGTGTTTAACAAGTGTGCATGAAAATATAGTATTTAACAGTATTAAAAAGTTGTCGGAAGTTTATATAAATTATTTGAACATATATCTATTTTATTAGATATTTGCCATTTAGAGTCTAGTAAATCAGATATAGTTTTTAGGCAATGTAACACAAGTAGTAGAGTAAATAAAAAACTACAGGAACATGAAAATGCTTAGATGAATGAACAAAATCATTACGGATTCATGGAAATCTACTACCTTTACGTTCAGAAGAGATTAGTAGAAATATTAACATAGTTGGTACCGTAAAATATAGAGAGACTAATCAATAACACAGAGAAGAGTCCAAAGAAGCTACTTGTAGAGTAAAGAGGGTAGAATCACCTTGGCACTCAGCCGGTAAATCTTCAATAGGAATAACAATATATAAACCTAAGTTAAGGATTAAAATATAACGAATTAAACGATTTGGAAAGAAACTACATAAAAAAGTTGCCAACTGTCAAGCTCCGCCCAGATGTGACGTAATCAATAGTAGCCTGAAGTAATTGAACTGAACAAAGTTAATGAATATTATAATAGTAATTTGGAGACAGAAAAATTGTTATCGTACAACCGTTTTCTAAAGTTTGCAAGAATAATTTTAGAATTGCTCGACCCTTTATAAAACATATTTTAATTCTATATGAATTATAATTTGATTGCCTTTTTCCAAAAACTACTTGTAAAATGATTCTAAAATATTACTACTTTTATAAATTTGAATAAATAAAGTTACTCTCAAATTGTCCAAAACGTATAAAAATTGCAATCAAATCAAAACCATTTCCAAAAAACAATTACATTATTATTTAATATATGCACAAACAGAGCTAAATACAATTGATAGAAATTTGTTGTTACAAATATTTCAATCCATATTCGTATTTCAAGATCTCTTCCATTTCAGAACAATATTAACAATCTACTTCAAACTTCTTCATTTAACTTTACCGAACTTGAGCAACACTTCAAAATGTTTGGTTACTTCGAAAATGTCTACGCTATTATGATAAAGTTTAATAATATCTTCAGCTTGGTGCTTAATGTGAAGCAAAATAATATACATTTTGGGGAAATTATAATTTTTCTTAAACTATAAATTTATTATCGATTTATGCGGTCTTTTTACTCTTTAACAATCTCCTATGATCGCGTCGTACAATTATATAGGTAAGAAAATTTATTAATTTTATTACCATATAATATAAGAGCACACAATTATTCATTTAAATTGACTAACTAAAATAAATATAGGTTTTCGCTAGAGCAATAACTGATTTTTTTTGGTTTAAACATTTTATTAAGTTTTAGTAATCGATGTTGTACAAGAAATTGATCACATCAATAAATTTTTCTTCAAAAATTATACGATAAAATATACATTTCTCATGAAAATAGACTCTTAATTTTTTTATTTATTTCTCTCAAATCTTATAGAAAGATTGCCTACCTTTTAATAAAACACTTACTACTCTTACATTATTGAAAAGTCAATGATTTTAAATGGTACTTTTAATTAACTTTTCGTTTCACCAAATATTTTTTTTTTAATTTCAATTCTCTTTATTTAATAAATTGTGTAAACATTTACACAAGTTGTTGACGAAATTGAAAATGACGCTTTTGTTTAATTTTCATGAGTTTACATTTTAATTTTTTATAGAATTTTAATTTGCATTATTTCTAAAGTCGTTATAGGTTAGTAGATAGAAAACCGCCGCTTCTCCCCAGAGGGTAAACGTATTTTTTGAAAAACCGTTAAAAACCGTTAGGGGAGGTTTTTGGAGCGTGACTGATATGTTGGGGCAAAGGAAAAACCGTTAAAAAGGCGCGCTTGTGCACGTGTGTGTATGTGCGCGCACTTGTGTGTATGTGTGCGTGTGTGATGCGCGTTTATATGTGCGTGCTCACGCTTGTATGATGTAATTATAAACATGTTCGGAGATGCTGGGGCAGTGTAAAAACCGTTGGTTACAGAGAACGTCAAAGCTAATGACCTCATGGGGAATGACGTCGTTGTGAATGACGTGATTGGGAAGTGGTTGATCGTTCTTCCCATGACGTCATTGGGAAGTGGTTGATCGTTCTTCCCATGACGTCATTGGGAACTTGTTTAGATGATGACGACTACATACTTGTGTTATAGTTGTGGGATAAGTAGTTGGTTAGTAGGTCAAGGTCATATGAAGATGTTTTTAAGAAGAGTCGCAAGCAGAAGTGCTTGCGACATTATTATTAATTTTTATTTTATTTTTACACAAATACAATAGCATCTTACAATTACATCGCTATATTATAACAAAAATACAATTATTTTTTTCTTTAGACTAATACAGCTACTGATGCAAAGTCAGTTCGGTGGACCCACATCCGGACGGTCCGTTGGAGACTATGTGAAATTCGCCGGCACCCACCTCATCCAAATCCATGTTCGCCAACAGCGTGATGAAGCGTCTAGGAAGGAATATCTGGAATGTCGGGTCTTCTCCTTCCTTGTATGGGAAACCTCCGAGCGCTGCAACAACTGCTTCCCCGTAAGTAGTGTCGACTTTTCTGAGGTAGTGCACCGAATACTTTTTACCTTCCTTCAGTTCTGAACATTTCTTTATGGGCAACCCGTCAGCTTTAGACTTTGAGTTGAACTGTTGAATTATCGACTGTAAAGTTGCTTCGCGGTTCATAGTTATGGAGGAGAAGTAACTGTATCGTGTAGCTCTGCCTTAGGTCTATAAGGAAATGATGTCTAACCACCGCTCTCGTTGGTTTATATAATGCGTTTCCTCCTCCCTTATTATTGTAGTCATAGTCTTAAGACTGTCGCTACTTTCATCGCACGTAGAAGCGCGCAATTAGTTTCTTTGTGTTGCGGGTCTATAACGCTTTTACAAACGTTCTGGATTCCTCTCAGGAAAGTCCATTCTGTTGAGGAACCGTAACTTCAGCAGTAGTGAAACCACGAATCCATTTCGCCTTTTCGTCACCCGTTGTAAATATCAGATCGAACTGTTTCACGTAGTGTAACATGACGTTACGAAGTTCTACGTAATCGGTGAACCCTGCTTCCCACGATATGTGATGATAATTCTTACTCAACCAATTGTTGGTTTTCTTGTATTTATTGCTCAAGGTAGAGTATTCGAAAGGCGGTTTAAACAGGAACGTCTAGGTAGCGTTTGTTTGTAGGTCCAATAATACGAGTTCCTTCACTATAAACGCGTTACACTCTCCTTTAAAACATTGCAGCTCTAACACGCAAGCGAATCGTTCCATTATTTGTTTTTCCTTGTCCTCTAATCTCCAAAACGTCCGGACGCAGACTGCAAATAGGTCTCGATCCTTGTCGCCTTTTATACCTCTTCGTGCTTAGGAAGAATGCTCGTAACGTTCTCATCTTCCCCCGACGTTATCGGTTCAACGTTCTTGATATCTTCCTCGTTTCTTGATCCAACATAAGCAAAACCTGTCTATTGAGTTCAACCTCTTGTGGCAACCGTTGTATATGCTATAATCAATGTCCCCGTACTCTGGTGGCTCACCAATCCCACCTTTTAAACAATCCTCTACATATTCTCTAATACTTTCCTCAGACAACTTCAATTGTTCCAAGTACCTTTCAACGGCAGGAACCACACCAGTACGTAAAAAACTCTAGGCGTCAACATAACCTTTTGCCCGTTCCGTTGATAATCTTTAATACGAACGTAGTGTTTACCCTATATCTTTACGGTGTCAACTCGATATCTGTTCCGGGTAATATCAAACGTGTCTTCTTTCCGCTTTCTCGACAGGCTAGGAAGGTTTCAAAAACGCCCAAGTAGCCGACAAACGTCTTGAACGAATCCGCTGTAAACAATATGTATCTTTTGGAGTGGTTGATGAGCACGCCTGACGAAAAAGACAGAGACTCAAAAACCCCTACGGTCATGTTCTTTCCCATGCACGCAGTTGAGGGTACAAAGCACGGAGATAGGCACCGATAAAAATATCGCTTATGTCGTCTTCAAGATCGTCTTCCCTGTTCCTTTTCATTTCCGTCAGACGTATTGCGTTGTTTTAGAGAGAGGTTAGAGCGTTGTCAACGTCTTTAAACTCTGGTATTTCTACACGAGTTTCTTTTGAATTTTCATTAGAAACCCTATCATCCACGTTTTCTTCCAACTTAACACCACCCGCTAAAGGTGCGTCCGTCTCACTACATGTGTTCATTATGCGCGTTCAAGGTCCTTTCTAACTATGAATGTCTGGAAAGTGTTCTTGACTGTCCGAGATCAAAGTTTTCACTGAAAACAACTCCATTCGACTTTCTTATATACATCGCCACCCCCTCCCACTGATCAAAACAAAAAACCTCTACGACACTCTCTCTACACTCCCTGTGAGAGGCGTATAAGTTACTATCGTATCGTGTAAAATCAAACAGTAAGCAGCCGTTTTGTCAGGAATATTTTCTGCTGTCTCAAATTCTAACCTGATATCAACTGTTGAGCTCTTCACAGATTCGTTCTGTTTCGAACAATCAATAACCACTATTGGTGAATATTCTACATACGAATCCGGAGAAAACAGAGGCACGTTCTTACGCTCGTAATACGATGATTGAAACTTAGCGTACATCTTGTACAGCATTGAATAACGTTTTTTCGAAAAATCGGCGCTAACGTTGTCGTACGGGAAAAACTGCGAGTTTAGGAACAGTTTTACGTTTTTAAGATTACAATGATCGAAATGACTTGAATATCTTGTAATTACGTGTTTCCTGTTAGTCTGAAATGTAAAAATTACAAATCTTAGTTTCTCCATTTGGTTCGATGTTTTTATCGTCCATGAATGTCTCTGAGTTTGCGGCAGTACGGGGTATTCGTGCAACTCCCAACTCCGAAATGGTACCACGATCTCGTGGTCATCGTTTAGCTCTCTCAAAAGCCTGACCCTGTGTTCATCCGACAATCTCACGTGTGGCACCCGCCATACTATCTTTTCTAAAACGCATTTCCAATCCAATGTGGCATCGGTTGCACCGGTAGCTCCTATTATGCAATCGTTGTCTGAAGAAGATCGTATCAAAACCAACTCTTGACTTACGTTCATTATTATTCTACGCTAGTCCTTTGCAAACCCCAACAGCAATTGAAGTGGAATACAAAAGTCAAAATTCCCTGTTGAGTTCTGCTTTTCATTAATATCGGTAGGATACGACCAACCGGACATTCTTATAATGTTGCGATCTGGAGCCGAAAAAGATACTAGGTCTTTTAGAGAGCTGGTTATTCCCACGCGTTTCCCAGAATCTATCGTAACACCGGGAATTTCATATCTGATCTCCTCGAACAGATACGACATCGCGTTATTCACAAACGGGACTTCCGTTCCCACCATCCCATCTTTTTTCGTCACCTTTCCTTCGATGTACAGGTAGCTCTCCGACGGCAGAGTGTACGCATCTTGTGATTGAATAGGAATACGGATTTCGTCGTTATTTCCTAATCTGGATGAAGCGTAAGGGTTGTGGCTGTGATACTCCTTCTCCCAAATCGTTTCACGAACAAATCGTTTCGTGGCCTATGTCTAATATATCCATCGTTAAGAACTGTGAAACCTATTCTTTCTAGAAACGCCTTGTTCTCACTTGTTATCCTTTCTATCTGTTCACAAGAACTGAATTTCGTTCCCCCAAGAGTATCGTTAATAAAGTCTAATGCCATACTCATACGCGTTTTATATGCAACCTAATTTATATACAACAATTAAAAATAAATCAAGTTTACATCACCATAGTTTCGTAAAATCATTTTTGCTCGAAAGAATTTTCGGTTGACTGCAAAAAATGTGTCTCAGAAAAGTTTGGAACTTTTGTAAGTTTTCTTAACACAATTATATAACTACTATGATAATACACGAAAATATTTTAGCCTTGCGGTCGTATAATAGAAAAGACCCATAATTTAACTATTCAAAACTTCGGAAAAGCACTTTTGCATGTTGCGTTTGTCCTTATTCTATGATGGGCTGTCTTGGTTTGAAGGACTATACGTCAGAATGACCTTAACATATAACCTAACAAATTAATGCTACTTACCCTCACCTGACATCAATAATTGAGACGGTTTTGATAGAAACAACCAGTTTTTTATTCAATAAAGTATATGTCTAACATTATTTTGCAAAATATTATGTTCAACAAAACAATACCTGTATTCTACATAACTGTACTCATAGGCAACCATTTCTTCTCCTAAATATCCCTGAAACCGAACCTGCTAAACTCTTGATGTTTATGTTACAGTAAAATATCGATAGGCCTAGTAGCATATCTATAATTTGTAACATATTCTTTGTATAATCTTTGTATTCTCTTCTAGATCATAAAATAAGTTTTCAAAAGCCCGTATATTTGATTGTATTCTTGAACATTTGAAAATTTTCAGGTAAATGTTGACAAACACGAACAACCTACTGTGAGAATCAGGGAAGCTTTGTGTATTGTAGACATTTACCTACAAAATATCGAATATATCATAACCTAAGCAAATTAAAAGCCTCTTGCCAATATATCTGGCAATTGTCGACATCCTCCGGGGTATATAATCATTTGTCACAAATATGGGACTTTGGCAGTCTCACTTTATGTTAGTTCGAAATGTTTGCTTCCTAAAAAAAGGTATATGACGCTTTTCGTCGCGTTTTCAATGTAAAAACAAAATATTATATCGGGATTAAATATCGATTTATACACTAAACGGACGCAAAGCAAAGATGATTATATTAGAAAATATCTGATAAGAAATATCTTATGTTTAAGGTATATTCAAAATGGCAAATTCATTATTTAACAAAAGTATATATAATTATATATACTTGGTAAAAGTCTACATATATAAAAGTCTATATATATATATATATATATATATATATATATATATCAGAATAATAGTGGTAGTATTCTATTAAAAGTAGAATTAAATTCATCTCTTCCTAAATATTTGTCCATGAGGTTTCAAAACTTGGTTTTGTAGGTTACACACTCTGAATTTGTTACATTTTTTAAAAGATAGCTGTCACTTAGGCCTAATCTTAGATCTCCTTAAATAAAATATATCTCTTAAACATATGTTCTCTTGTTGTCATATGTTCTCTGCCTACATTTTATTATTCCTAGCCAATTTTCTACAACAGTATCACCTTGCTTTATCTGCATTCTTTTAACATATTTTCACTAATGATTCTATCTATCAGATCCATATAGGTCAAGATATCACCAGGTTTATTTTTCTTTTAAACTGAATTTCTCTTTTGCTTAATAATTTTCATATTACACCCTCAATTCTGCTCTAGTAGGCCGCTTAAGCATTTTCCCTAATTCATGTTCTTTTGTAGTCTACTCTGGAGAGATTTTTATTCTACAATATAACTCAAATGATTAACGAGTAGTTAGTGTGGAATAGTTTCTCTCTCTCTCTGTCTCTCCTTTTCAATCTCTATATCACTCTCGTTGAGTTAACTCCATCTATAGCCCAACTCTTCTTATCTCTTTCCTTTCCTCTCTCTGTCTGTCTATCTCTCTCGTTATTTCTCTCTCTCTCATATATATATATATATATATATATATATATATATATATATATATATATATATATATACTTGTAAAGTCTACCATATTTAAATATATATTTATTTATCTGTTTATTTTACCCTACTGTGAATCTATCTCTATCTATCCATCCCATCCAACTCTCTATCTCCCAATCTCTTTATTTCTTCATTTTCCCATGCCTCCCTCCCTCTCTGCTACATTTCCTTCCTCCTCTATTTTTTCCAATATCACACAGACACAAATATATATTCCAAAAGAACCAAACGATCGTACATTATATAACTTTTCATGTAAACAAAGAATACATTTGTGCAATCCTGAGTATGTGTAGGGGTGTGTGCGTTTTTATATATGTGTGTGTATGTTTGTGTGTGTGTGTGTGTGTGTGTGTATGTGATAGAGAGAGAGAGAGAGAGAGAGAGAGAGAGAGAGAGAGAGAAATAGTTTGTGTTTGTACTTGTTTATTTTTAAGTATCAATATTGTAAACTTAATAGATGTTTTTCAGTAAATATGAATGAAAATACAGTACACACAACAAGATAATCTTTAACCAACACAAATAATATTATACAATTTGATCTAATATAATAATGTCCTATATTGTTACAGTCACGTGCTGCTTCAGGACCAATGCGAAGGAAGATGAAGGTAATTATTTGTGGAATGTTTCTAGCTTAAATTAAAACTGGTTCTAGAATGCAACAATGCCTTTCTTCGCTATCATTGCAATCGTATTTCAAGGAAAAAAAATAATTAAAAGAAATAATATAAACAAAGAATACATATTATATAAATAATCAGGTTGATACTTTCTGGCATAAAGTTCGGACTTTCATTATGTTTTAGAGCCGTTCCCCTGTCTGTGCTACAACTACACCACACATACACTGTTGCAAATTAATATTTCCCCTATTGGCCTCATGGTACACCAATGACTTATATTCTAAAACGTAAAAAGTAACGATTATTACAAATTAAAAGGAAATTATTATAAAAATAAATTTGGCCCTTTGTTTAAAAAATATTTAGTTTTAAGTTAATATAATTTACACTCAAGGAACCCCAAGGAATCATAATTCCTTTCATTAACTTCATTATATTTTCATGTTTTAGACATATAGGGTATATTTCATGAATATAAACCACCAAAGCAATAATTTTCCTCCAATGTCTAGTCTAATTAAGCATCACCATCCCTCCTCAAAATCACTAATAAATCACTTTATTAAATCATCGCTCCCCAATAGTCTTGAGATAGTTGTTTTAAAATTAGAAATGCTAACATCAGGTTATAAACCAGACACAAGTTGTCGATTATTTATTTGGAAGCCAGTCACAGGAATACTATGTTCAAGGTTAGGCAGAGGATTATTTTGTTCCAAATAAAATAATAATTTTTTGGTGTTTTTTTAATGTAACTTTAACGTCTTTTTATAAACAAGGAACTTTTGAAAACTAATACTGAAAAAAAATTAGGTTTAAAAACGAAATACTTATAAAAAAATCCGATGATCTGTTCGAATAAAATTTTTCCGGTATTGAGTTGAATACGAGTGATTTGCCTTTATTGTACGATGTTTAAGTGCATAATGTTTTATAATAATAGTTCCATATTATCTTTTGACAATGGAGAATTTATAGGGAGCTAGTTTATAAAATAGTCATCGTTAAGAAGGGACATTTAAAAAAGAAGCACTGCACAGTTGTTTTTGCTTTAGCCTATAATTTATTTTACAAATTCTACTTTAAATTTACGTATTTTGAGATATAACAAAATTAGCTTCTACATACTGATAACAAAAAACGTTATATTCGACTTCTCAACTATTAAACGTTTTGCTTTTTAAACTATTTCCCGTAATATAGTTTACGACAATACTTTAAAATAGCCTGTTAGAAATGTTTTAAAGCTGACTAACGATTGGAATAAAATTGTATTTTTGAATGTAAAGCGTTATGAATATGAATGAGATATGAATCTTAAGCAGTATGTGTTATATTGCTTTCAGTGGAGGAGGTTGAGAAGGTAGTGGAGTTAGTGGAGCTGAACGAGATGGCTGAAGTACGAGATGAGGTGGAGGGGGAAGAGATATTGGAAATGGAAGTACGAGATGAGGTGGAGGGAGAAGAGCTGTTGGAGGTGCGAAATGAAGAGGAGGCGGAGAACGAAGTAGAGGATGATTTCATTGTAATAAAACCAGCGCCTACATATCACGAATTCGGTGAGTAAAAATATGCCACCAGTCTTGATCAAAACGATAACAATTTTCAGTTACGATTTACAAATAATATTACTAAACGCTATTAGTCACCACCATTCTATAACTCCAGTTTCTTCGATGTAGAGGGGAACCTATCACATTATAATAATTTGTAATAAATCATTTCAGGTTTGATGAAATAACGGATTTTTAATTTGCCATTTAATGGAAAACTCTGATGAAATTAAATTAAATTTAATTATTCATGGTCTATATTCTCCATTTCAAGTTTTGTGAGTAAAATATATAGAAACTTCCGTATTATTGTGAACTCTAATAAATTGTTGTCGGTTTTACTTTATTTCAGAATGAAAAATTTTATTTGTGTCTTGGTATAATCCATAGTTATTCAATTGTCGTTCTGATGAGTTATACTTTCATCCATATGCTTACGATCTCTATGAGAATAGAAGAAGACTTGAAAAAATGTCATCAGATCTGCTGTCTTTTGGTGTCATAGCCTTCTTGTTTCGTGCCTTGTTCGAAGGAAATGTTGATCGAAAATATATCTAACTTTTTTCCTCGAAAAAATGTATATTGATATCATTGTTTTGCTCACGATTATTTTACATGTCCGTATTTTGATATTTGGTATAGCCTATTAAACCTCAAATTTCCAACTCAGATTCATTTTGCTATTTCAGTGTCTTCCCGCATGAGCATTCCGAGAATACAGCTCTGTTTGTCTTCAGAACAGGTATAATTCAGGAGAGCGATCCTGTCCACGTCGGCCATGATTTCTCTTCAAAGATCTAGGGAAACATGTTCTTTTTCTTAAGCCTACCTTCATTTCCTCTACGTTTCCATATTTTCCTACACAACAAATGTAACAGGAAGACACCGACCTTTCTCCGAGAAAGAGAGAAGGCCTAACATTGGCATGCATTTCTGCATACTCAAACTATAACCCCTCATATATCTTAGATTACATAAGTCTTATATCCTAACTTTTTCACAAATTCTTTCGTAAATATGAGATCATAAATTTTATTGCTCTAAACCAAGCGCGCGCACGCACTCTGAATATCACAAAGCTAATATTCATGAATTAAACATTATTAGGTTATACACTTTACATGATTGATTGATTGACGAACAACCGTTTGCTCTAACTGAACACTTATGAAACAACAATCAAATTCTTCGTGACTAACAAGATGGTAATATTTCGTTATAGCCTATAGGCTATGCTTCATTTCCTCAGTCAGGACTGGTACATTATTCCTCGTAGTCTCTCCAAGATCTAATTCATTTGTTGTGTTAATTTCATAGGAAAAATAACTTCTAATTCTAATATTTAGAGATGGTATCTTATTTAAAAATAAATATTTCACATTAAAACTTCATTATACAGTTTCAGTTTACGCGGAGAGTAAAAACTCATTTACACGGATAGTTTAGTTATTTATATGAATTAGATAATTATAAGTTATTTTTGTTTTTACAAAACCACACATTCCATTCCTTGTTATTACCGAACAGTGCAATACACGTTTTTACCAAACCTTATATAACTCGATGTGAAACAGCACTATGAATCCGTAAGCTTCTGTGATAACTCCAAATGTATAAAATCATAAGAAGTAGAGATAAGATTCGTCTTTGGATATTTCTAATACTTTCTATGAACAAGGAACACAAAATCCTGCATGATTCAACCAATCCAGGATCTCCTGTCATAAACATTCTTCTAGGTAACCTCTAGCGTTGCACAAGCATCATGAGTGAAACATTATGCTCTCCCACCGTGAATATTGGTCTGATTTAAATGCAAAGTATAGTTTATACATTATATACCCAGAAAACAAGACGCAAGCTAGCTACACACATTGGGGGAGATACCATGCAACTTCACCCTTGAGCACACTCGTGTCTAGATTTACGTACAATTAATTCACATTCTAATACTCCGATTAGATTAGTTGATTTTAAGGAGAAAATGAATGACCATGAGAAATATTACAACAAAATCAGTTAAATTACTACATTATATAGAATTGATTTATTTAGTTAGTGATTAGTTTACTGAACAAAAAAAAGAACTAATAATTGATCCAATTCAAAAACAAAAAGTAAGTGCTATAAGAACACAACAAAATAATTGCTATTTATTCTTAGCAATATGCGCTCTCCCCCCCTCTCTCTCTCTGTCACTTTCTCTCTCTGGATTCATAAAAACAATGTTACCTTTTTAAAATTATAAAAAAATTTGTATCATAAATGATAATTGTGTTTTTCGTGTATTTGAAAATACATAAAATACAAATAAACGGAAAATGCATAATTTATCCATACAAAAAATATTTGTATAAATAAACATTATAAATACATATATGTATATATATATATATATATATATATATATATATATATATAAAATTTATAAAAATAAAAAAGTACATATTTTTTTAAACTATAGAAATATTATATCATTATTTTTCTCATTTCAGAGAGACGCAATGAAATCTATACCGCCTCCATTCTAGATTTACACAAACATTTCATTTATGGTTATCCCAAATTAAGATTTACTCCTACCCTCCCGGTAATTGCCGAGGAGGAGGAAGAAGAACAGCTGGCCACCATTCTTAGAACCAAATTGATGTGCTTTAGCGACTCGGAGTTACTGGGATCAAAATTTGGGGACCTTCGTAGGTCCCGGTCATTTTGTGAGTAATTTTAATTTTTTCCCTATATAGTTTATACACACACACACACACACACACACCCACACACACACACACATATATATATATATATATATATATATATATATTTGTCTGAATGCTTTTTAAAACTTTTTATGGCTCTCAGGATTTCTTCGGTTTACAGTATCCATCTGCAATAATTTCCTTTGTAAAATAAGGAACGTTTACGTCATATTTATCGTTTAACCATTCACTCTGGTTTTGTTTCTTATATAGTATGTTCGATGTATCAGTAAATCCACTTTAAAAATGCCCACAGCCGTCTTCACTTGGATGTAATGTCCAGTCTCTATACTATCGTCTTTAAAAGTACTTTTGTAAGGGCAGTGATTTATTCCTAAGCATTTACATCATCCCTTGGCTACTGCTAAATTGATTTGGAATTCCTAATTATAGTAATGTTAATACATATGAACATGTTATGTTTCGTATATATTACAAATTTATAAGTTTATTCAGAATTGTTTCTCGTTATTAAACAGATTTTAAAAAAAAGTCTTATTTAACACATGTTAAATGCGTTAAATGTGTAATAGCCGGTTTTATGCAATTCCTGATAAGGCAAACTCCTGGTTATCCGCGGGATGACGGTGAAGCGGAACAGCGAATTATTCTACAGACAATTCAAATATAGGACGTAAATTAAGCAAAGTTGCTTTTGAAATTAGTTTGGGAATTTATTGAGTTAAAAAAAAATATTATTTTTGTATGCAAATATTTTAATAGCTTTTATGGTCTCCATATTTACAATAAATGCCAAGTAGATGAAACTTGAAATAAATGAAGACAAAAGAAAGTGTCTCCGGTGTGGCAACTCTGAAGTAGACCAACAGCCAAGTGGGTTTGTTGAGCTGGGACCCTTCACATTTGAAGTACTGGATCAATTCATTTATCTGGGACCCATTGTAAGCTTCTATAATAAGGTTTGCTATATAATAGCCAACTTTAGGTTACGCAAAGACCTAAGCAGCTAGTAAGTGAGAAAACAAAAATGATGCTGCATAAGATAAAGATTCGTCCGGTACTAACTTATGTGTCTGAATCTTAGGCATTAACGACGAACTAAGAAAACTACCTGGCTAACTTTGAAAGGAAAATCCTTAGGAGGACTCTTGACCTTGTGAACAAAGGTGGGCAGTGAAGAAGGAAAGAATTGTGAGCTTTACCAGCTGTTTAGTAAAGTCAACATGGTGAAAGTAATAACAATTGGAAGACAAAGCTGGACAGGGTATGTGTCCCGATTGGAGGATGGGGATGTATCCAGAGTTCTATTAGATGTAGCTATCTACAAAATGAGAGCAATGGATGTCCTAGAAATTTCGTCGCTAAGGTACCAGAACCATGATGAATGTGAGGAACTGGAAAGCAGCCTCACAGGTTTCAGGTACCTGCCGAAAGCTGATTGAGAAAGCCAAGATCCACACCGTAATGTAACACCACGGAAGAAGAGAAAAATATTTTCAAAAAAAAGAATTGTATTTTTCGACACAAAACGCCTACTTTCACCTGAGATTGAGGTTATTTCAGCAAAATGTCCGAGAATGATACGTCTTGCCCCTCCAGATATTGAATGGGGAGTTCAGTATGTGCTACAGCTTCGTAACGGTATACATTTTTTCTCGTCCTATCCCCTTTTCGTAATCGTATTTTCCTGTTCTTCATTTTCCTCCAAAACCATACTTGATTCTCTACATAAGATTCCATCAGTAAGTTGTTCTAAACCTGTGCCCATCAAATTATTTACTTGATAATGTTTTCTTTACCGACGTCCATTCCAGTATCGGACTCAACTAAACTAGCTAAATCACATATAGAAGTATCTTCTTTTAAAGACTCTACCAAATTATTGACTCACTTTTAATTTTTTTTTCAGAGTTTCACAATCGCAGGTAAATCTCACTTTAACTTTGTTTATGTCATAAATGCTGTCAGGAATTGTATAAGCCTTAGAAAATCCCCGACGATCAGCCCCTTCATTAGTAAGATTGCTCTGTATTTTTTACTTGAGTGTTCCATTGATTGTATTATTGAGAGGTAAAATTAGGGGCCAAAGACATAACATATTACATATCAGAAAAAAAATGTTTTTCTGTTGATCGGTGAGGATTTTCAGTAAAATATATAACTTTCTGTAGTATGACTTAGACCTCAAATGTTTTTTGATTTGAGGAATATAATTTCTTTAAAACACTCCTTAATAGTTGTTGGTCCACAGAGCATTTCTTTTGGTTGAAGACCTCTACTAGGACGTTTGAAGCTCTAATCCTTTTTTAAAAATATTTTTTAATAACGAACAGGTAAATTTCTGATATCTCGTTGGCATATTTCACGTCATTATTGACATTACAAATTATTGCATATTAATTCCAGAATTTACATCCGTTCGCTCTCAAATGATAGTGTTTGAGTAGGATAAACGTTTCAACAACTGGACTGACTCCACAGTATTGTAATTTCCTTCTTAACATATTTTGGTAGTAATTATGTCACCGCTAGGCCCTCCCTCATTACCTGTTTGAACATCGTCAACCACGATGATGAATAGAATTTTGTTTACCTAGCATTTAAAAAAACCATGTTTACCCACAAACAAAGATTACCTCACTTCGTAAATGATTGAAATATTTATTTTTATAGTAGGTCTCCTTTTCAAGGTTATTAATTTTGTTTATCCATGAGTTTACTGATTTGTATGAAAATTTTATTAATCTATGTTTTGTTTGAAAGTGTTACTAACATACTGAAAGTCTAGTTCTAACTAGCATATAGAAAGTCTTCTAATCCACACTGTAAATTCATTTCCTTCTACGCCGTTCAGTTTTAAATATTTTTACTCCAGTTCATCCTGAATTAATAAACCAATGCTTTCCTCTTATCAGTCATTGTAAACGTAAAATAACCCCATACAAAAACCAATGGTTTAAACACACAAACAAACTACTACTTGGCACTAAGTTCATAGGAACTAACCTGTTGCGTAAATTGTGAGAAAATGTGGTAACAGAAGGTAAGGCGAGGAAGAGTGGAGTTCTACCAAGTTGTGAATAATGCTTCGGGTAGTAACACTTCATGGTCTTCCCACGAAATGTCCTTACTGTAGACCTAAACTGAAATAACTAACTCTATTACTATATACTATTATATATATTAAATGTATTATATATATATATATATATATATATATATATATATATAATATTTCTGTTCTCAAACCTCTTTTTAATAACGATAGCAATTTCCAAAAATTTGGTTTTACTATTAAGGGGAATATTTAAATTGTTACTAAGATTGAAAATAATATTTATTTATGCATTTCTTTAGAATATATTTTAATGTTATTTTACAACAACAAATGTTGAAGCCTGTTTTGTTTTCTTTTTTTTTCAGAAGCCACGTTCTGGCTTCGAGGTTTGGATCGGTTTCTGGTGGAGGTAAGCACAAATTCATCATCATTGTTAATAAACACTACCTTAAAAACTAAATATATTTTCCATCCTTCAAGCACTCTAAGCTTAAGTGAGAACATTAAAAGTGAGACACCCTACACTAAACTTCCCCTACACCTTTATTGATGACCTTTAGTGATGCCTGGTTTTTTGCCGGATAATCAATTGTGACCTATCTTCTCGTCGATTACATACACATACAAGTTGTATTGATTGACTTCCTAGCCTTAAATATACTTAAATGTAACTCCAAAGCAATCATATTAAAGAAAGTATTTTGGGTTTTAAGTGTGCACGATACACTTTCATTGCACCTAAGATATATATAAGATTATCCTTTCCTGCATTGTTGTCTCACTTTCATTATAAACACGTTGCACCTTTTAGCACGCCACTTATGTCTTTACTAATGAAATGAGATTCATTGTCTTTTATGACACCTTTTGTGCTTTTAGCGCTTTAATATTCCTAAGACTTCTGGTTTGTTTCTTTTTCTTAGAACAAAACCAACACAAAAGATTCTAAACATAAACAAGAGATGGCATCTATTCACTTTATATTCGCAACACAATACACTGTAAAAACCTTTATATATCACATTTATGAAAAACTCTACATAAAAATAATATTTAAAACTCAAGTTTTTTACAAAAAGGGTAAAAAAGAAAACTCCAATAAGCAACAAAACTGGCATGTTTGCATTTAAGTAATAAAATTTAAAATATCTCCAAAACATGTAATAGAAAAAACGTAAACATATAATTCAAAATCTACAAGCTATCTCCAGTTAATGAACTCTTGTATATAATGGGAAACAGGTACCCTTTGAAATTAATACCTCTCGAAATATATACCGTGCAAAAAGGTATTAAATTTAGTCATATACAAAATCAAATGCAATTTGTCATTAATAATATAAAAACAAACAAAAAGGTGTCGTAAGTAATAAACCTATCCAAGGAAAAACTAATCTATTCAAACTAAACCTAGCTACTCATTAATAAATAGCAATAGAAAACCAACAGTAATCAACATACAACTGGTAATGCGTTAAAGGGATTAAAAGTTAAAACAAATCAAACATGCAAATAGATAAATAAAAAACTAAAAGTTGAGGCCTTTTAACAATATTGTTAAAAAACGTTAATGACAATCGAGGAACATATAGGTCTAAAAACCAGAAAAAGCCCGACTATCTAATAAACATATTAGAAACAATAAACCCCAAAGGCTTACAATCTAGAAACCATCCTGTGGAATCTAGCTCTGTATGAACTGGAGTAGTAGTTACCTATATTACGATCATAGGTAATAGGGTTTTGTTTCAATTGCGAGAGAAAAGGATTGTGACGTATACAAAAGAAAGCAAATCTTATTAGTTTCACTTTACTACTGCAAATATGAGTTTATTTTTTAAAAATAATAATAATATTGAAGAGCAGCTAAATATTACCTAATGTATTTTTAATATTTATTCTTTCACACAGGTCGCTGAAATGAGCGTCTACCCCTAACTCAAGTTCTTCATCTCGACCAATCTTCGAAATCTTTCCTCTCGACACAACCTTTGCAAAATCTTCTGAAGAACAGGGTCATTTCAGGTACATAACCTATGAAATCATTTACTTATCATACAAATTCCTGTATTAAAATACTTCAAACTCAGGTTTAGAAATATCAAAGAAAAAATTGTTTGTGTATTAAACTTATTATTTATAGGTTTTGAGAGAAATTTTGAACGATATTCACTCAACTTTGTTTGAGTTTATCAAATCATAAAAAGTCTCGTTTAGCAAGGAAAACCTTTGAAATCATACAGTAAAGCTAGTTTCAAGTAAATACCTAAATTATATTGAAACCTTTCCTTAGAAGAGTGTAACATGAAAAAAAATCGAACATAAGATCGATTTTTAAATTTTTTACTTAGAAGTATAATTTACTGCTGTTCCACCAAACGTTTCATGAGCTCACTTGAAATAAGCCCCACCGAGAACACCAAAACTAATACTTCCGAGGTCAAATTATTCATCTTTTTGGTGAGTTTTATTAGTCAAATTAGAGCGCCTACCATCACATTATTTCTATAGACCAGACACTATTCCAAGGCCAGACACTATTCCAAGACCAGAAACTATATTCCAAGACCAGACACTATTCCAAGACCAGGCACTATTCCAAGACCAGACACTATTCCAAGACCAGACACTATTTCAAGACCAGAAACTATTCCAAGACCAGACACTATTCCAAGACCAGACACTATTCCAAGACCAGACACTATTCCAAGACCAGACACTATTCCAAGACCAGACACTATTCCAAGACCAGACACTATTCCAAGACCAGACACTATTCCAAGACCAGGCACTATTCCAAGAGCAGACACTATTCCAAGACCAGACACTACTCCAAGACCAGACACTATTCCAAGACCAGACACTATTCCCAGACCAGACAACTAGACCCAGACCAGTAATATGACAGTAGTGCTGCTACATTGAAGTAAAATGTGAGCTTATAAGTTTGAGGTATTTCAAACTTTTATTATCAACATTAGCAACTACCTCTTCTCTACATAATCTTTTACGTTAGTTTGTGTTGGTTCGTGGTGTTAATATTCATACTAGAATTTTTTTAAATAAGAGTAGAGCTAGTTTGTGTTATCAGGCTAGAATGTGTCCTCGTACAATCCTCGTAATTACCTATTCTGTACTTAGTCTTTTACATTTGTTTTTGTTCGTTCGTAATGTTATTATTCATATTGGAACTATTAAACTAATAGTTTAGCTACCTTGTATTATCAGGCTAGAATGTGTCCTAGTACAATCCTCGTAATTACCTATTCTGTACTTAGTCTTTTACATTTGTTTATCTTTTTTCGAAATGTTAATGTTTCGCAATGTTCATATTGGAATTTTTAAACTAAAAGTTGAGCTAGCTTTTATTATCAGGCTAGAATGTGTCCTAGTACAACCAAATAGCTACCTCTTCTGTACTTACTCTTTTACATTTGTTTTTGTTCGTTCCTAATGTTATTCATATTGGAGTTTTTAAACTAAACGTTGAGCTACCTTGTATTATCAAGCCAGAATGTGTCCTAACTCAACACATGCAATTACCTCCTCTGTACATAACTTTCACTCTTGTTTTTGTTCGTTCTTAATGTTAGCGTTCATATTGGAACTTTTTAACTAAAAGTTTAGCTAGTTTGTATATCAGGCTAAAATGTGTCCTTATGGATTCTAAAATGGAAACTACGTATTCCATAACTATAAGTTATTCCATAAAGCAATAAATGATAGAAAATATTTAAATATTCCAAACCATCTTATTGGGAAATTTGTTTGTTTTACTACGCCCCGGCCTACTCAGCGGAGCCAATGGTCTTTAGATTGTAATTAATACAATTTGCAAATATATAAAATTATAAATGCATTATGTAGCTTAGTAATTCAAACGTAATGATTTTGTCACGAAAATATTCCTATACGTCTAAAACCTAACTTACACAGTACTGAGAGTAAATGTTTAAGATTTATAGTCCTCAAAATTAAGATTTGGTCCAATTCTCTTCAGTAAAATTAAATGAAATAAATGAAAGAATGGTTTAACAAATTATGTTTTGTTTTAATTTAGCTGCCACCAGAACCATCAAAATTCTTCTTGCTCTAACCGCCGGCCTAGGTTCGGTACCTTTTCGGAAACATCATCAAAATTCATGGGATGTAACCAGCCCGCGTCCGTGCCCCGCACACGTGCATCCTGGGAGACGGCGAAACACCGTTTGCAAAATGGGTTCGAGCTAAAATAATGAAGGAAATCGCTAATCTTAAGAACAGAAACGAATTTCCAGAAGTTCCAGCAAGAAACATGAAGTCCCTGAAGTTGTTCAGAGCTATGACACTACATTGTATACATAGATACACATAAATAAATAAATACACACAACTATAAATTTGTATGTGAAGTTATAACATGGAAATAAAGATAACCTCCCGGGTGTACGGAATATTTGGTGCGGAAGGAAACAAAATTTTAGTGAATTTTCAAGAAAGATACAAAAGGTCCGACCAGGCAAACAAAATTCCAGTGAAGGAGCATTCTTCAAAATTATTGTAATCAGCAACTGAAGCAGCACATCTAAATTATTGCAAAAAGGAAATGAAACACCATGTCGAAATTATTGTAATCAGCAAGTAAAGAGGCACAACAATATATCTGTAAGAGAAAGAAATTAAAATTTTCCGTTTTCAATGTTATTTCTCGTTAATTTATTTGTCTTATACACTATTTTTAAACCGTATGTGATTTTTTGTAGAATACTTTATTGAATAATTTATATTAAACAAAAATATAGAAAATAGTTTCCAAAATTTGATGCATTGCTCCTCAAAATGAGCTTCTTGAACTTTGGTTAGGCTCTCCGTCCATTACGTATTGAAAATGTGTAATTATATTTACATTTATTATCAAAATATGGTGAGGCCGTGTTATTATTTTACTACTTTAAATGCATCAAACATTTCAAAATCTTTACATCAATGAAGATTATTATAAAAAATGTATGTTCAAAAGCCTTGCCCTCCCTCCCCCACTTAAACAATGCTCTGTTGGTAAAATAACTTAATTTAACATTAAAAATTATATCATAATTATAAACCGCCACTTTCAAAATGGCGTTTCACCAACATCCCCTGTTAATTTGAAAACGCCTTTTCAATCCCGCATACTACTATAAAAACAATGTTTTAGCTAATGAAACACAATCAAGTCAATGATTTGTAGCTCCGGTGTCCATATGTATTAAGAAATTAAAACGCGAGCAATATATTTGAAGTAGCCACTTCTAACGTAAAGCCCTTCACTTCTGTTGAATACTTTAGCTTATATAATCAGGACCTTTGTCAAATTAGTGACGTCTGTGGCTGTTGAATACATTCTACCAATAAAGCATTTCAGTACAACTATTTAGAAACCAATTGCGACAATACCAGTAAAACTATTTAGGATTCTTGAATTTTGTAGTCCATTACGTTCGGTGAATCTTATTAATCACTTAACAATAGTTTATGAATATCCGAACTTTAAATTTACAAAATTTAAAGTTCGGATTATCATAAAATATTGTTTAAGTGAATAATAAACTATTTAGGGTTATTAGTTGTGAAAAATACTTTAAATTTAAAATATCAAAAAAAAAAAATTTGTAGAAAAATAAACCAGTTCAGAGCAACTGTTTTATTATTTTTAAATAAACTACAACAAAATGTCCTTACGTGGTAGTAACAGAATCTGCAAGAGGTGATACAATCTATGCTCCAGAACATATGATATAAATATTATTATTTTTAAATAAACGCTCTCTCATACACATTCACACACCTGTTGCATTGCAAGTAAAATTATTACCACCTGTGTAACATGCTAAAGGAAATATGTATTAATGGTACTATGGTAATGTGATAAAATTCCTAGATTTGGGATTTAAGGCAGAGCTATGGCTCATGTGTGCATGACCGCAATCTGAAGAAACCTACTCTCTATCGTGGACTACCCGTCACGCCAAGGTGTATTGAATATAGTGTATTGAATAGTGTATAGTAAAAGTAAATATTCGATACTGACCTAATCTATGCGATTAGTAATCTTTTAAAGACGCCTATCAAACTAGACAAGCTTTTAAGCACTTTTCAAGCTTTAAAAAAAGAAAAATATTGAGTCTTACGTACGTTATTTTTTTGTTAGAATATGTTTTTTAATTGATTTATTTGTTTTTTTACTAGACAGGAATTTTGATAAATATAGATACTTATTGCAGATACAGAAATATATAACCAAATCTATCCTGACTGGATACTTCGTAGGTATATTTTAATATTTGTATATAGCAATTTTGTATAAAATTATAATTAAATCTATCCTGACTGGATACGTCATAGGTCTATTATAATATATGTATATAGCAATGTTGTATAAAATTATAACCAAAAGTAAAGTATTTACATTTTAAAGTTTAGTATAAAAAAAATTGACTTTAATGTAGTGCAGTGCGCTGTCGATACTGCGCGGCCGGTTTACACTATACATGCCATTACAGACTAACATTTAAAAACCTCCCGAATATTTCGCGGAAAAAATTATTATTCATACTCTAAATAATAAAAAAAGTAATTAAAAAAAATTAACAATGTTTGACTCAATATTTACTAAAAACAACACAATTTATAGGAATAAAAGCTCAATAGGAATTGTTTTCTCTACGTAATATTCTAATAAAAAGAATACATAATCGAACACAAAAAAATTATATTCTTTATTTTTTTCTTAGTATAAAATTTGAGGAATAGGAAATTTTAATTTATCGGCGAACTGTCTGATTTAGGATAAACATGGAGATCACAGGTAGTGCAAGAAAGAATAATGCAATTAAATCTACTTAAGTCGTTTACAATATTAGAAAAGATAATAAAACTTACATTAAGTATTACAAATCTATATTCTTTGCTATAATTTGCTAGAATGTAAGAAATATACTCTTTTTTGACAATATAAAATCCTATAATAGGTTGACAAACGTCTCTAGTTTGTTTTTAGAAAATTTATATTAAACTTGAAAAAAGCATTCAACTAACTACTAATTTCTCTACTATTCAAATTGAACTTATAGTTGATTTGTTGTAAAAGAACAAATTTAATGAATTAATTTAGGTAATAAAGGCCTAATTGTATTTGATTAAAATCGTTGACAGATGAAAATCAATCTGCTGGAGTTCAATTTACTGGAGCAAAATCAAAAACCTTTATTTACAGTTATTGATTTAAACTTTTGTTTAAAATTATTTCTTTAAATGCATCCAGGCCTAGAGCCTAAATAATATCAACGAAAATTAACACTACTAACTGTTATTGTTAATAAAAAGACATTCATCAAGTAAAATTATTATACAAATCGTAATTCCAAATGTTTACCAAATATGATTCCTTTTGTCGTTACTGAGAGTAAACGTCCCATTGAATAACAGCCTGAAGTCAGTTGACTATTTCTTGATAACAATTTATTTTATACGTCCCTGCTTCATGTGAAAAATAAAAATGTTTGTGGATCATAAACCTCAGCGAGACATTGGGGTGATGTCCTTTTGTCAAGGGACATTGTAATGAAATAGAAAAGCTCCTTTTTCCTTCCTTCCCTCAAATATATGTTATGACTACATCGAATGGGGCCAACGCTTACTTCAACGTATTAATTTAATATATTGAAGGGGATTACATTGTTATCCATTGTTTGGTATTTTACCTGATCTCATATTCTTTCTATATTCTCTATAAAGCTCGAGGGTATGATTTATATATTTTGCCCTTTACTTCGTTAAAATGTTTCTCGTTGATAGTAACAATTACAGAATCAATAATGTTATATAATATGTACCAATATAGTCTAGGTTAATGCGTTCAACAAGAAATAGTAAAATCATAAAAATGTATTTTTATTTTTCTTAGGTATAATTGCAAAAATATTGTGTGAATAATTAAGTTGATGAAACATAATATTGTTTTTTTTTTAAATGTAAAAGATGTAGCAGATTTATTTAGATTTATCAAAAATTAGATAAGAAAAATTACGGAAATAATTCATTTCAATTATTCTGAAATGGTATTACAAATTGATGATAAATTATTTCAAAATGTACTTTTACATAAACCAAAACATAAATAGATCGATATGGTAACATTTCTGAATAAAGATTTAGGGTTTACAAAAAAACAAAAATTACCTTTTCCTAATATTTCATGATATTCTGAAACTAAATGAAAATATGTTCCATTGTTGAATTTTTTATTCCATATTTTGGCAAAAAAAAATAATAAATTCAGTATATATTAGACAAATATTAGGCAAATTTAAACAAAAAAATGGTTTTCCACAATAAATAATGTTTGTAGGATTTGTGTGCATTATTTTGTTATTTAGTTAAATTTAGATATTTAGACAAAATTCCACATCCACTCAGTCACTGAGGTTCGTCAAAGGTCTCCGAAACGTTTAATTTTAAATCTCCGAAACGCCATCAATAACTGAGGGAACGTTAACTTGAAATGTATTGAAATCTTTATGAAACAATTGATAGCAAAGTCAACCCCTACTCCGAGTAAATTTATCATTTTCATTTTGAATTTGCACTGAAACCTCAATTGGCAGGAGGTATGATAATTCGTTAGAATTGACAGACCGTCTGCCAAAGTGTGATGAATGTATCTCATTTGGTAGCGATGAATTTATTACTTTATGTCGTCAAAGTTTAGTGCTTTTAATTAGTCGTAGAGAGAGAAAAATTAAAATTTTACGTTGTAGAAATTACATTTCAAAAATATCTATATGTATGAAAAAATATTATTAAAAAATAAATATAATTAACTAAACCTTTTAATAATAATCATAAACTGGATCTTACGAATTCACTGATACTAGTAATATGTTAGTAAAAACATACAATAGTACTAGGCCTACTATTTGTAAAAATTATAATAGTCTATTACTCAGTTCTTAACACAAATTTAAGTATTTCCTTTGATAAAATTTACATATGTACAGTAATTGCCAGTATAATTTTCTTTATTGTATTTTTTTAAAATTGTTATTATGTTTTGTAATATTGTAAATAATTTATACTCGTATGTAATTATTACTTTATTATAGTATGATTGGAGATACATTTTTCTACATTAATAATTAATTATTTTAGTTTAATCCAAAATTATTCATCAGACTGTAACATACTTCATAGGTTGTCAATATGTATAATATAGTAGTATATACTGTTACTCTACTGTGTGTAAAATTTTGTATTGCTTTAAAATAAGGTAACTCTAACGCCCTGAATCACTTTCGGGTTATGGCTGAACCTGGTTTATCGTAATTACTGTAAGGAAATATGAAGATGACATTAAAATCGAAATACGAGGTACATTGGTATGAAAATTAAAGTCACATTACTTGTTATTTATTAAAGTATTTCAATGTGTTTATTAGTTGCGTTCACTGGGATATAAGTGTTCTTAACTATTTCATTTCGAGGTTTGTGAGTGACTAAAAATGTATTCATATTAAACACCTCTTGTGTAAAGGTTGAAAACGTTTTAGTCTAAAATACTCTGTGAATATACAATACAATTAAAAAACCCAGATTAAACACTACGTAAAAATTTGATTATTACAGATTTCCCAAAATAGTTAATACAAATTTAGGTTATACATGAAGCAGTAATAAGAAGATCATCATAAACAGCCTTCGAATATATATATATATATATATATATATATATATATATATATATATATATATATGATGAGTAGTTATTATCTGGAGTACATCCGTTGATTCTGCAGTGCATAAAATCGCAGTTCCGACGTTTCGCTAGAATCTCATCTATCACTGACGAGGTGAACCCAAAAACAGTTGAAGAGCTAGAGACAACAGTTGTCATATTTATATTTCTTAAAAATTTGTAACAGTTGTTATAATTATAGATATAAAAGTATATCTCTTTTTTTGGATAAGGATGTAATATGTGCCTATGTAACTAAAATCGAGTAAGATATTTTCGCTGCAATAGAAATTTTTGAACAAAATTTTCTTAAAGAACTATTAGAGTAAAAGTCAAGACATTCCTAAATAACGGAAAAGGGGAAAGGGACAATTTTTGGTCTACATTCGTTTGGAAGCATTGGATCGTATATTTTATTCTGATCGATGGTCAACAGTTATTTTAAAATTTTAACGAAATTAGCAAAAAAGTACATTCATAGAATTTCAAACATAGTTGTTGCTGATGGTTTCATGAGGCCCGAGCCTCATACAACGACTCATATTAGTGTTTTATGAATATAAGACATTTGTATGTAATCAAATTTATTTTATTATCGAAAGAAGTATTTAAACTCCCAAGGAAAATTTAATATTAGTCTACCAATTACAAGTTAGTATAAACATAAAAATATCCGCGTTGGGAAGCTACATTTGGCTAATTTCCACAGAAACAATTTCATTCAAATAAATTAAAGACTACAATGACTATTACTATAATAAAGACTATTATTATTTATAATAACATTAATGAGTATTGTAAAAACTATAATTTTGCTAGTAAGTAGAATCGTTATAAAAGACTATTTAATTGCTAAAAACTTAGGGTAGCTTGTAGTCTGTAAAATATAAAAGACATTTAAGAAAACTAAACTGAATTGAAAGCTAGTATCAACTCTTGTTCAAACGTTCTACCTGAAGAGTTAGTTAAACCATCAAGTATCTTTAAAAAGGGTAAATAAGGTTAGTGTTTGATAAACAAATGATTTTATATAGTTTTAATAGTTTTATATTTACCCTATATTTTAGAAGTGTTTGATTTTCTCTATGTATATGCATGTTAAATTTATTAGGGTAAAAGAAAATTTATCAATTATTAATTGAAACAGTTTTTTAAAAAGTATGCATATTTAAAATGATTCAAAAAAGATTTTTTTAACTATGTGGAACTATGAATGATTAGGAAATGGGATTTAGGTGTGTTACATTTGTATGCTGTGTATAATCTGTTAAATTCTTGTAACAAAAATTGTATAGGAACACAAATCGTAAATGGTTTAAGTACCAAAATATGGAACGTTTAACTTGTTATTTTTGCAAAGTAAAATATTAGGGGACATAAAAAGAAAACACGTGTTGGAATAGGGCACACAATAGGCAAACGTTCACATAAAACACGTAGGGTAGTTGAATTAAAATTCAGAACGTCATGCATTTTGTAATAAGAGTGCATACATATTGTTGTTTATTATTTTATGGTTTCAAATGATTTTTAAAAATCTCACCGTATATTCTGCAAATTACAACAAATGATAACTTGTCAGTAATGTTTTTCAAGAAAAAACTAAACAATTGCTACTTTAAATTACTACTTTAGAGAATATATTTAAATGATAAATTACAGTTCAATACAGTGTAACCAACTGACAAGGATTAATAACACGAAAAATATTTAAATGTATAGTAAATATCATATTTACCAGGATATTAGATTTCATATAAGTTTTTTTTCATTTATAAACTTACTCCAGTTAACGTGTTTATACCCGTATTATCGATATTTTAATATAATTAACTAAATATCGAAATCTTGTTGCTGTTCACGAGCTGGTTGTAATTTATTTATTACACTTTTGCTATTACTTGCGACCAGACATTTTTTCGTTGAGGAACAGTAGCAGAGATTATACTGAATATCAGTGTGAATTTCAAGCAGGTCACAATGACTCGCTCTTATATTTACTGTAACGCAGCGGTAGTTGGTGGCATAATACATATCCTGTTTATAGGCTTGTCAAAGCCTATTATAATTCATCTAAAAATTATGGCATACACTTTAATAGTCTGATATGAGTTGCAAATTTGTAAGAAGATTCGTAATTTTTATGTAGAATATAAAGCCCAAGAGAAAATTAGCAGCAACTACCAAAAGGATTATAGAACAATGAAAGATTCCATCAGAGACTGTGTAAGTAACTTAATCTATCTGTGGTACACTTTAAATAGGCTTTCAAAACGTGTAAACAAAAAAAAAACTTATAAAAAGGGGTTGAAGTTAACGACACAACACTGTTTACATTACATTCTTTAGAATACGAGCTGGTTGGCGTAGGTAATGAGTGAAAACGTCGTAAAAAATAATGATAATAAACCAGTAATATAAAAAAAATTTTAAAGTCAATTAGTACTTAAACCAACAAATGGAAATTTTATTTTAGACAATTTGATTTAATAATTACAAATTTATATATATATATATATATATATATATATATATATATATATATATATATATACACTTGCCAGAATAACAATATTACGACACAAAATAGAAAGAGAATTTCCTCGCAATTTTCCATTTTCCTTTTCGTGGATGGTGTTAGATTATTATTTTAGTTTTTTTACTATTTATAGGATCTTACGAGTATTTTCCTAGCTTGAATTGTGTTCCGAGTCTGTTTGTGAAGCAGGATTCATTATCGTTAATCCAGTTTATTTTGCTCATTTTATTAATTTTTAATCCTAGGATATTATTTATGATACTGTGTGGTAACCATGGTAACAATTAAGATTTCTTTTGAATGGAAGTTTCGACAATAACCAGACGAGGGAAAAGAAAAAACTCATATACATCCTTGAGAAATTCATTTCCACTTATGAGAAAGTTGGCTCAGTGCCAAAGCGCTATGCCAAATCTAATCCTAGCCTGATGCCCAAATGTTTATAATATATTTATTGAAACTTTATTAATATTAATTATTATAAAACTTTATTAACATCAAATGTTATCCAATATAGGTCAAAAGTAATGATTTAGAACTTAAATGGATAAATAAAAACGGATTTTATTACCGATTAGAAATTTGTACACGATATATATATATCGGGAGGGTGTGCGCTAATAGAAAGAATTGAATAAATCAAAAAATTTAACAAATTTAAAAATTACAAAAAAAACATAAAAAATTCAAAAATAAAATAAAAATTAGATTACAAACCTTATGTCAACCCCTTATATATATATATATAAGCTAAATATGAACTATAGTTATATTTTGGAAGAAGCTGAATTTTAAAACATTTCAAAATTATTAAAAAACACAAACAAAAATACAGTCTTCAAAATAAACAATACAATCGCTAGTAGAATAAAAAATACAAATATTATTAGTACACATACCAAAAAATAGAATCTTATATAGTTAAATGCAGCGATCGTATAAAGGTAGGCTTACTGTATAAACAAATACTTACATAAAGTAAAATGGGAAAATCTATCTATATACATTCGCCAATTT
Source organism: Prosapia bicincta (assembly GCA_036971475.1). Classification (NCBI taxonomy): domain Eukaryota; kingdom Metazoa; phylum Arthropoda; class Insecta; order Hemiptera; family Cercopidae; genus Prosapia; species Prosapia bicincta. Next base: position 372,632,667 of record JBAIZL010000001.1, read on the forward strand.
ACAAATCGTATAATAAGGAACAGGTAGAAAATAGTAAGAAACATAACTCATATTTTAAAATCATAAACAATGTGACAGCATGGGATTCCCTGGCCTTCAGCGCTTGTACCGTTATCTTGAGAAAAATAGGCAAAGTGTGAGAATTAATCTAATTAATTAAAGCACTCAACCATCATTGCTAGACCGTCTTATCTTAGTTTAAACGGTTTAACCTTTTTAATTAAATGTATAAACATAATTAAAACATTTTTTGAAAGCTTCGTAACTTATAATTGAAAGTTGAAGAGTTATATCTTCATCTAACTAAATGTTATAATTGTTAATTTAGAAGCAATATACATATTTATATTCCACCAGTAATTAAGTAAGGTTTGGGCGGTGGTTTTATTCAAAAACGTCGGTTTCCATTCTTCGTAAAAGGTTTATATAGACCTACAATCTCTTTTGTCCTGAATTTAATTAGAGCGTTTTAATGAAAATATTAAAACTGCTTTCACAAGCAATTTTATTAAAGTAAGCCTGCCTTTATCGGTCTGTAAATTTATCATTTATCACTTTTTATTACTCACCATCCATTTCATGTTTTCTTAAAAAAATATTATATAAATAATTAAATTGTCTCTATTACCGAGTATTATTCTATTATAGAACATAGAAACTTGTTGTCGTAGTAGACGAATTTTGGGTAAATGTCAATGTAGCATGTTATAAATTATACATTTTCAAAGTAGGTCTACTAACGTTTACAAATATTTGAGGACAAATACGTCACGCAGAACCCTATATGAAAACTTATAATGTTTTTACGTAGTTATTAAATAGCTTCACAAAGAATGTTATAAAACTTTATCTTTGTAATAAAGCTTCAAATGAAAAAAAACTAAACATAAATAAAAAAACAACATTAATTAGAATGTTTCTAAGCTTACTTCTCTAATTTATACTTCTAATAGGGTTGCTTCTCCTATTTGTACAGTCCAAAATAATTTTTATTCTCTTAAGAATTCCTATAATTTCTCTTCATTTTCCATCTCCTTTTCGAAACTTAAATTGCCTATTTGAAAATTTACTGAGAAAGAAGAAAGTTTGTTGATTAATTGAAACAGATGATGTCTCTCGACTTTTCACTACGCTGCCCTAAACCATCTATAAGTTAATCTGTCATTTATCAATGTCAACGCTGGCCAATTGCAATTCAAACTGCAGCTTCTTTAGCGCATTGTTTTTTGTAACGGCATGATTTATAAGCCATGACGAAATATATTCCAGGATAATTAGAGAATGCTTATTTGCATGCGGTCTCTGTGTTTGGTATCCCTTTAATTGTTCTTTAGATAAATTATTTAATGATTAGAGCACTAACTATTATTCAATGAGTTTTTGTACTTCGGATTCACCAAGCCCATCACTAGAATCCAACACCTTTTAAAAAAAGTGATCGTTAGTTTACAATAACAAATGTTTCAGGGTTTTCATATTTTATTTATTTCGAAATGGGAAAACTATTTATTATTCAATTAATTTCATATTAAAAAAAACGGAAACAGATATATTTTTCTGCCAATTTGAAAAATATTCTTAAATTAAGAAACTATAAGTAAATTATGCACTAAAGATGACAGACATGTTTCGTGCAGAACTATATCGTAAGTGCATTCTGTACATACATCGATAAATGTATCCTGTACATACATCGATAAATGCATCCTGTAAATCCTTAGATTGGTTCAACCTGTACATACATCAATAAATACACACTGTAAATCTTTAGATCAGTGCATCCTGTACTTGCATCGATAAATGCACCCTATACTTACATTGATCAGAGCATTATATACATACATCAAAAGTGCATCCTGTACATACATCGATAAATTCATCCTGTACATACTTAGATAAAGGCATCCTGTACATACATCGATAAATGCACCCTGTACATACATCGATAAATGCATCCTGTAAATCCTTAGATAGGTTCATCCTGTACATATATCAATATATGCACACTTTAAATCTTTAGATAAGTGCATCCTGTACATACATCGATAAATGCAACCTGTACATATATTGATAAGTGGATCATGTACATAAATTGATAAGATACTTTTATTTAAAGGTTCTTGAAGAACCCTGGCTGCAAGAGGGAACTTATCTCCTTCGTCTATAGCAAGTTGTTTCAATGTTCGCAAAGTCAAATAAGGAGCAGATGAAACACCATACGTAATTGTCATGAGTTCAAATTCCTGGATCGACTCGTTGGGGTTTTCCCGCCAGAGAATATGCTGATACTTTCGATCTTGTGAACGGACTAATATTTGCCTGTACATCTTACAAATAACCGCAATTAAAACTACTGGATGCAATCGAAATTTTACCAAAGCAATATTATTTTATAGCTTAGGTCCTGTCAACAGTATGTCATTTAGTGACCTATTATGTCTAGTCTTCATATATGCATCGAACACTACACGAACCTTAGTGGATGAACTAGAAACTTTGATAACGCAGTGATGAGGTATGAAATAGGGTTGTACTAAGGCGAATTATTTGATACGAGACGCATGTGTGAAAGGTTAACATATTCCCTCATAAAGGACTTATACTCTCTATACAGATTGGCATCACGCCCTAACCTTTTCTCCAGGTACTTGAACCTATTGGTTGCTTAGTCGCGTGACTGACCTTAGACGTTATCACTTTCTCTTATTGGAAGAGGAACAACATAACGACCTTCCATATCACGATAGTGTAATTCCTTAAAACTCTCTTCACATTGCACATCATCTGGGTTTGGAGGTATCATATGAAGAACTTCCTCTATCTCCCAGAAACGTCTTAAACTTCTGCCAATACTACTTGGACTTGAAATAAGCAAGCATGATGAATTGAGTGCAAGCTGAGGTTGCTTATCCTTCAACTTTCCTATAATAACCCAAATATACAAGATGCTATGAAGAGCGGAGTTGCAGCCATCCGCAGTACTGAGCTATTCATAGACCTCAGGAAATAAATCCGCAGCTATCAGAAAATCAATCTGAGAGGGTATGTGAAAACTGGGATCAGCCAAATATAGATGTTTGAACTTGGAGACGATGTGAGTGGGAATACGAACGCTAGGCATATGAGCAGTGATTTTTGAAAGTATCACAGCCTCAGTATTTAGTTGAGGAGTTATGGAGTCTCGAGGCTTTAGTATACACTTGACAACTCCTTTAGTACCCTTGGCCTCATTTTGGGCTAGGCCAGCTATAGGGAATGAACATTTTCTTCGTACCAACCCTAAACGCTTTGCACAGGCAGATGTCATGAAGGAAGTTTGGGCACATGAGTCAATAATTGCTCTAACAGGTTGAAACAGGCCGTTTGAGTCTTTGACATGAATAACTGCAGTCCCTAGTATTACAGTAGAATAATGCTGCTGTGAATCTTGAACTAAGCTAGTAGAGATAGGGTTAGTAATTGAATCCTTAATCGACTGAAGAGAAGGATTGGATTGAGGTGATGCAACATGAACCAAAGTGCTGCATGAATCGTTCACAATAGGCTGAGTATGTTCGAAATGAAGGTATGTGTGGTGTCGTTGGCCGCAAGTTAAACAACTTGTCTTGGACAGACAACGAGACACGCTATGTGTACCTTTCAGTCAATTAAAACATAGTTTATTGGCTTTAACTAAATCTTTACGTTGATCAGGGTGAGCCCCTACGTTGGAATTCAGGACATTTGAATATAGTATGAAGTAGTTTGCAGCATGGACAAAGTTTAGATGCATCAGTAGAGGAAGTGACCAAGACTCTATTTGAAAATGGAATAAGATTTTTAACAGCGGACCCTCGCTTTGAAGATGTAACAGTTTTCAGAGCAGGGTTTCTATTAACTTGCTTATGAGCTGGGTGTATATCGTTATCTTGAGATATTTCTAATATACGTGTATGGTTTTGTAAGAATTTCACTAAATCATCAAACTTAGGTATTTCGGAATCAATGTTCTGTAATTCAAACTGCTTGCATGTAGCAACTGGTAAATTTCTCAAAGCAATAGACATAAACAAAAAATCAGCAAGCTCTGGAATACCCAGTGCGTTAAGTGCAATAACCGGTTCATAAAATTTTCTTAAAAAATAATTTAAAGTCGAAGTTGACTCATTATGCTGTGGAGTACAACTAAAGAGTGTGTTTAATAAGGATATTCCTAGCACATGCTTGTTTTGATATTTGTCTACTAAGGATTTCCAAACAATGCAATAATTCTTCTATGATATAGGAAGGCTGCGAGCAATGCTCAACGCAGAACCAGAAAGTGCAGAGAGTAAATAGTGAAACTTTTCAATGTCACTGAGTGACGTATTTTTATGTATGAGAACGCGAAAATTATCGTAAAATGGTGTCCATTCATTGTAAGATCCGTCAAACTTTGGCAAGGGAATTTCTGGTAAACGAGGCCTACTAGAAGTTTTATCCTTACTCCTACTGTCAACAGAGGATTGTTCCACAGAACTGATTCTATTATAGACTACTTGTATTTTAAAATACAACTCGTCAAAGGCTTCGGCTGTTTGAACGGTTTCGTATTGTTTTTCGGGATCAAGTAGACATGAACATTTAAAGCGAATAGGCCTAAGCTTTGCTATACTAGAATGCGGCTTTCGCCTAAACAAACATTGCAAAGATTAGATTATTAACTAACCTACAGTGGACTGTATTAAGCTTTATAATGTACAGTTTTATAACTTAATGTAGCGTTATAACTTGAGAAAACAAAAAAACATATAAATTTTAAATATTCGAATATATTTTGAAGCAGTATTTCAACAGATTATAAACACATTTCAAAACTTGAACACCTTTAAAAACACTCACGGACAGGTATATACGGCCTGGGAGAACCAAAACTTTTGTGCAATAATTAAGTAAAAGTTACTCACAAACTGTTGCTATAATTATATTAACGAAATAATAGTATTTGACGCTAATATACCCCAAAATAGAATGTAGGATGCTAAGGCAAGGCTAGCTATGAAATCTAAAAGAGTTAGTGCGAGAGTTCAGTTACGTGTAGGCGGTTGTCTGTCACAACTATAACTGGTGGTAGTACTCCGTTCGGCGGCAAGATGAGTAGAGACAGCGCTTCAATCGTAGTAAAAATGTAGATTAAAAAATTAATTATAATAGAAATAATTGTTTCTCACTCTCAATGTTGTATTTGAGTAAAAATGAGGAAATAGGAAATGATTTACCCAACAGAAAGAATCAAAATACTAATTGCTAAAATATTTTCAAAAGATACATTTTCTTATAAAGTGTGTTGTTAAATAAAAATTATTTTAGTTATAATTTCAACTAACTTAGAATAAGTTCCCTTTGGATATAATTAATCAAAATGATTTTCTCAAAGTTTATAAAATAGTCTTTCCAAAAAATATGTTTACTATGTAACAGCCTTTGGTCGCTCAAGCCGTGGATCTTCTTTCGATCACTGCAGCCTTTACTTTTAATAAGAGAATGTGTACTACTGGTAAATAGCTAAATAAGGAAAATGACAAAATTTGTGGAAATCTAAAAATAATTTAATTTTAATAGAAGGGGTAAATAAAAAGTCTTTTATTTTATACAGAAATTTATTTAAAAGGTACTATAAATTTTTGTCATATTTCTGGGACTCATCGCCGGGTGTGTCAAATCCAAGTGTCAATCCGTGTGTTACGGTCCGTGTGTCGAGGTAGTGTATGTCATATCCATGTGTCATAGCCATGAGTCGCATCTGTGTGTCATATCCATGTGTCATAGCCATGAGTCGCATCTGTGTGTCATATCCATGTGTCATAGCAGTGAGTTGTGCGTCTGGTAGTTGTGGAAGCCATACAGTTGATTCTGTAAAAGCAAATATATATTAAAATTTCTAGAAATCCATATAAAACCTATAAAACATTTTACACATTTAGAATAAACTGACACAATAAAGTAGCTTGATAAATAAGAAAATTAAAAGAGCCGGAAATGGTTATTGATATCTCTAATTTCATTGAAAACATACACAAAGAAGAACCGATGGAAAGAATATGAGCTAAGTACAAGCAATTCTGAATAAATATTTATTGAGGACACGCTGAAGTGTGACAATTACTTTGTGTTTTTAATAATGTATCAAGGGTAAAGATTTCCATGATGAAATAAATCTAACACCAACGGAGTGGCTATAGTGGCTCCTAGAGCATTCATTCTGTGTTCAGAAGTTTATGGATACTATTATTCTATTAATAAATGAAATATCACTTAGTGATAAAGTCACTGTGGGGAATCTCGATGACGTTGCAAGCAAGAGGCTGTGGTTTTATCTAAATATGACACTTTAAAATCAATTTTGTACGTAGAAATTTCTATATAACGGGAAAAGAAAGGGCAGAATTAAGAACATGTGATGAATGGATGCTTGGATTTTGTATGGACACTTTGTAAAGCTTTCTATGTAAAATAATTCTTTTATACATTTATTTATACCTTGCTACTTTTGAGTAGAAACTATGAGAGTTTAAATACATAATAATTTACTGGAACAATAATTAGTGCTAAACAGATAAATAGATAGTATTTTAAAATAAATGAAATTATATTTATACTATATGAATTTTAATACTAAATCTTGAAGGTTCTAATTGAGTTTAAAGTGGACATAAATAGAAATATTCACTTCCATGTATCAATCATAAAAAGGGAAATGGGAATGTTGAGGCTTTACTTACAAAAAGACTTGGTTCGCCTCAGCCCTGGCCTTGCTACTTCGCATTCTTCCTCCATGATTGTGCCCAGGCCAGGGCTGTATAGTTTTAATGGTCTTGGATATATAATGCCTCTGTGCTCGAACAGGCTGCGGTCTGAAAAAATTGAGTTTACCAGTTAAGCAAGTCACACATCAATAAATATATAGATTTTATTGCTTCAGTGTTTCCACTTATAGCCGTTTACTAATGTAGAGTAAAATAATAAATATGAATAATATTAAAGATGTAAGTTTTAAGGCTTTCGAAATTATAATATCAAGGGGTGGAATTATTGCTACCAATTGGAAGGGATGCGCCATGTTCACGAGACACTAAAAAACAACACAAGACTCACTAACTTAAACTCCTATTCATTAAATCAAATATTACAATATTCTCAAACATGTTTATGCTAAGAGAGAGAACAATTTTCTTTCGCATTCGGAAAGAACTGTGGAACATAACCGCACAAGCGGCACACTCTTCCCAATAACCTAACTAACTTCACTTGCCCTATGCAGATTGTAGATATATGTGTATAAACATAATCTCAGACCTCAACATGAGTTTTGTCACGTGACACGATAGGCTTTTAATTAATTATGTTGTCGACGATGTTTAGACTATTGTTTATAAGTACACGGTCTATTAGATATTTCTACAGTAATAATGCTTTTTCAAGAACCTATATTTAATGCTTTATAATTATAAACAGCAAGATATAGTTAATTATTAAAGATTATACCTAGGAAAATTATATCTATTAACTGTGACATAACTTGTGTATGTGTTTTTTTTTTAGTGAGTTAGTGTGTAAGTGTGTGTGTGTGAGCGTGTGTGTGTGTGTGTTTGTGTGTGTGTGTGTGTGTTTGTGTTTGTGTGTGTGTGTGTGTGTGTGTATGTGTGTGTGTGTGTGTGTGTGTGTGTGTGTGTGTGTGTGTGTGTGTGTGTGTGTGTGCAGTATAAGGCAAATGCATATATGGTTGTACTTATTTCTAAGCTTAAAAATCTATTAAAATTAGTCTTGGCGTCTTACATGGTGTTTTCTTCGCCCTCGCCTCGCTATCCAAGAGCCGTAGCGTCACTGAAAACAAATAAAGAAACTCATCTTAGGATATCATACATTTCTTAGAAAACCTGTTGAAATACATGGTAAACTAGCTATTCGATGGTTAGTTAAAACAATCTGTTATTCCGCTAGGAAAGATATTAAGTCTTAGGAAGTAAAACTTCCAGGGGCCTGTTTAGACGAAAGTAAATATCATTTCACCAGGTAGATAATAACTTAGGTTTGTACGTTTATGGTATGAAGTTCAAGTATAGTTTTATACCGGTTATGCGAACGGAGAGTAGGTTTATCAATACTATCATATCCTAGGAGAACAATGCAATCCTAAACAGAAAATTGGATATACAAACAGAAGGGATCCCATTAGCTCAAATTCTATCTAACCTCTAAATTAAACTCTAAATTATCTATTCTGTATCTTACTGAAGTGTAATGGTCTAATGGAAACAGTTAAAGTAACCAGAATTGTTTAAGGACATCTGTAACATTTTGATTTCATGCCTAATCTCTTAAGGGGCGTTTATTTAAAGTAAGGTTTTACATAGGTCTACAAATATACAAAATTGTCTATCCTATTTTATTTTTCCTAATTTGGAAACCTGTTTTGGAATAGAATTATGGGAATTGAGAAATGAAATATGAAAACAACAACTGTAATAGAACAAAAATTAATTAGGGAAGGTGCACAAGTTTAGATACATACAACCGACACCCTACCCCAACCCTTCACTTTAACAAATAATACATTTATATCATCTGCAATTACATTTAAATGTAGGTACAAACACTCAACATAAATAATAAGTTAAATACTTTGCTACGGCTAGACAAGGTTAACAAATATCCTGAATAATCAAACAAAACTAAATTTAAATAACTTAAACTCATCCACTAAGTATGCTATAAGAACATGAAAGTTTCTGGAACAACCAAGAGTAATACTAATACATGAAATAATTTTACTTACAAAAGTCTTGATATAATTCACGATTTAATTGTTCGTAGTCAACGTATCCTTCTGTAACAAATAAACAGATTTTATTTAATAAAGAAATTTATTATCAAATATTTTCAATAACATTTTGCTAACGTAAAAAATAATGCACAGGAAATTATTTTTCCACAGAACCCACAAACTCTACTTCTCATTCCATGAGTTAGTAAATCATGTAAACATAAACTTCACAGCTTTATTCAAAAAGCAAGAAACTTACCGCACTCCGTGAAAAGATCACTGTCAGACAGGTAGTTACTTCCAGTGTGTTGGCTCGGTTCCTGTGAGTAATCGATGTTGTCGTCTGTAACAGATAAATACAGTAAATAAACATTCAGCAACATTCAGTAAATTCCTATTCTCATTGCAACCACTTTCTGGCAAAAATAATATTAAAATAAAAATAGTTAAAATTTCAAAACACGTAGCAAAATTGTTATAACTGCTACTCAGGGTATGCAAATATTTTTGTCTAGGCTACCACTTCTCGCGGTCTTTAGTAGTCACGTTCGGTGGTGCCTTCAAACAGCTAATAAATTTAAGCATTACAAAGTGTAGTAACAATTTGTTAAATGTAGCTTAGGTAAATGGTCCCTACTATAACATGTTAAAGTAAATAATCATTTGAAGACTCACCAAATCCAGTGAAGGAGCTAAACCCAGAGCCATGCGTTGTATCGCTGTCGCCTAGAACAGGAAAAGTAATTTATGAGGTACAAAATAGATTAATAATTTGAGACAGTTGTTATTAAATAACGTGAAAATAAACTATAGTTTATTTAAAGCGCAAAAAACTTACCGCTCTCTGAGTTTAGCTCAAATTCACAGGAACCGGAGTCATCGTCTGTAACAGATGAATATAGTAAATAAACATTTAGTCCATAAATTACTATTCTCATTACAACCACTTTCTGGCAAAAATCATATTTATCTTTAAAATGGTGTACAAAGTTAAAATCATCTAACAAAATTGTTGTAACTGCTATTCCGAGTTATTTAAATATCTTTGTTAAGGCCACCCCTCATAGCTGTCTATAGTAGTCACGTTCGGTGGTTTCGAACAGCTAATTCATTTTAGCATTACAAAGTGTAGTAAGAATTTGGTATATGTAGCTTAGGTAAATGGTTCCTACTATAACATGTTTAAGTAAACCATCAGATTGGATTTAAAACTCACCAGTTCTGGTGCTGATTGTCCAGGTGACATCTTCTACTGAACTGGTTTCGTCTAGAAAAGAAAAAGTAATTTATGAGGTACAACACATATATTGCTTTGACAAACAGTGTTTTGTAGATCTTGTAGAAGTAAACTAATGAGTTTTATTTAAAAAGCAAAAAACTTGCAACTTTCGCTATATTAAGTAATTCGAAATCTTTTCATAAATAATTCACAAAACTGTAATGTTATGTTAGGCAGCTATTTAGGCTTATATTTTATACACAAGTTTTTATAAGAAATATTTAATTTAGTTTACAAAAATATATAACATACCACGTCCGGTTGCTCCTTGCTTTTCACATCCGGTAGGGCTTTTTCTTGCGGCTAAAACAGAAAGAATGTTTATATTTTAAAAATGTATCAAAACAATACATTTATGTAGCTGCTGCTTAAAACTATAAACGTCTCTAAACTAACCAAGAATTATGTATTGAGTTTTAAAAAATACGACCTAAACACTCTCAGACCTATTAAATAAGTTAAATAAGAGAAATTAAAAGTGTCATCAGTTACATTAAACTTAGTAATATATTAGGATAAAAGCAGGCTTTGTTTTAACTTACCACCATCCGCTTTCCCTTCGTCCTCCTTCTCTGCGGTGCCGCAGCAACACAACACTGTAACACAACAAAAACATATGTTGATATAATAACTTCAGGGTACACAAGCTTTCTAATAGTAAGTTATATTTAACACAAAACTTACGATAAATATATCGAGCTATATTTAGCCTTATTAAAACAGACGTCCATTTCTATTAATTCATTTTAAAAACAATATTACTTTGAGTAAGTATTACAAACAGAAGATCTAATAGTTCTGTTTCAAATAATATATATTTTCAATCAATTTTTAGTGTTAAAAATGTATTTCCCACTTAGCATAAATGTATTTCCCGCTTTGTCCTCGTACGTTTAACTAGAGTTGCTAGAATTGGTTAGAATTACTCATTTATTAATTTGTTTGATGTCAGGTTTTGCAAATTTTGCTCTAAATATTTCACACTATAAATATATACTTAAACAACCTTAGATAAAGTGAACAACATAATTTTATCCCAATGTTTGCACATGTATTAGTTCAAGAGCAGTGTAATACATGATGGAGGAGGTTTAACAAACATTGTTCAGTTCACGCGAACTCTAAAGGTTCCTCTAAAAACGAACTATTTGTTACACACCTGTCAGATATAGACTGGAATTAAGAGCCGATTATAAGACTCCCCTCCCCCCAAAAAAATAATTTTCAATCTCGTTTTTATTTTTTCAGTAGTAATGTACCTACTGTACTACTATTTAAATTATTAGTTGGTCTTTCTATTTAATATTTGAAATAGATAAAAGTTTTAATGAACAGTTGAATATGTTGTTTCTACAAATGTAGCCACAAGGTACTATAAATTATAATAGGTTTATAGCTCTAGATTATAGTTTATTATAATAAATAGCATTTCTCAACTTTCACTACTTGAACTTTGACTTTATACTTGTGTTAAATCGCAATTTTTCTGTCACAAAAGAGTTAACAAAAGAGAAGTAAACATGGTCTAAATTTGGTAAATACACAATTGAACACTATGGAATGGCAGGTATTACGGCAAAACGTAGTACAAAGTGGGTCCCGAAAAAGTAAACATAGCAGAAGTAAACGAGGTCTGAAGTTGGTAAAAAGCCCATACAACGCTGTGAAATGGAACTTAGTAGCTAAACTAGTACAAGGTACTTCTGTAAGAGTAAACAAAGCTGAAGTAAACATGGCCTTAAGTTGGTAAAGAGCCCATACAACGCTATGAAATGGAACTTAGTAGCTAAACTAGTACAAGGTACTCCTGTAAGAGTAAACAAAGCTGAAGTAAACATGGCCTAAAGTTGGTAAAAAGCCCATACAAGGCTATGAAATGGAAGGTATTACAGCTAAACTTAGTACAAGTTGGGCCTTAAAAGAATAAACATAGCAGAAGTATACATAGCCTAAAGTTGGTGAAGATATAATACCACGCTGTGAAATGGAAGGTAGTACAGCTAATCTAGTACAAGTTGGGCCTTGAAAGAGTAACCATAGCAGAAGTATACATAGCCTAAAGTTGGTGAAGATATAATACGACGATATGAAATGGAAGGTAGTACAGCTAATCTAGTACAAGTTGGGTCCTGCAAGAGTAAACAAAGCAGAAGTAAACATGGGCTAAAATTCGTAAAGAGTCAATAAAAAGCAATGATATGGAAGGTAGTACAGCTAATCTAGTACAAGTTGTTCCTTGATAAAGTAAACAAAGCAGAAGTAAACATGGCCTAAAGCTGGTAAAGAGTCAATATAAAGCAATGAAATGGAAGGTAGTACAATAAAACTAGTACAAGGTAGGTTGAAAGAGTAAACAAAACAGAAGTAAACATGGCCTAAAGTAGGTAAGGAGCCCATACAACGCTGTGAAGTGGAAGGTAGTACAACCAAATTCGTACAAGGTGGATTCTGAAAGAGTAAACAAAGCGGAAGTAAGCATGGCCTAAAGTAGGTGAGGAGCCCATACAACGCGGTGAAATGGAAGGTAGTACAACAAAACTCGTACAAGGTGGATTCTGAAAGAGTAAACAAAGCGGAGGTAAGAATGGCCTAAAGTAGGTAAGGAGCCCATACAACGCTGTGAAATGGAAGGTAGTACAACAAAACTCGTACAAGGTGGATACTAAAAGAGTAAACAAAACAGAAGTAAACATGGCCTTAAGTGGGTAAAGAGTCCATACAAAGCAATGAAATGGAAGGTAGTACAACAAAAGTAGTACAAGGTAGGTTGAAAGAATAAAAAAAACAGAAGTAAACATCGCCTAAAGTGGGTTAGGAGCCCATACAACGCTATGAAATGGAAGGTAGTACAGCCAAACTCAATCCTGAGAGAGTAAACAATGCGGAAGTACACATTGCCTAAAGTGGATAAAGAGCAAATACAAAGCTGTGGAATGGAAGGTAGTACAGATAATCTAGTACAAGGTACTTCTGAAGGAGTAAACAAAGCAGTAGTAAACATGGGCTTAAGCTGGTAAAAAATTCAATACAAAGCAATGAAATGGAAGGTAGTACAACCAAACTCAATCCTGAGAGAGTAAACAATGCGGAAGTAAACATTGCCTAAAGTGGGTAAATAGAGCATACAAAGCTGTGAAATGGAACGTAGTACAGCTAATCTAGTACAAGGTATTCCTGAAAGAGTAAACAAAGCAGAAGCAAACATGGCCTAAAGTGGGTAAAGAGCCCATACAACGCTGTAAAATGGAAGGTAGTACAACAAAACTCGTACAAGGTGGATCCTGAAAGAGTAAACAAAGTAGAAGTAAACATGGCCTAAAGCTGGTAAAGAGTCAATACAAAGCAATGAAATGGAAGGCAGTACAGCTTATCTAGTACAAGGTGGATCCTGAAAGAGTAAACAAAGCGGAAGTAAACATTGCCAAAAGTGTTTAAAGAGCCCATACAACGCTGTGAAATGGAAGGTAGTACAGCTATTCTAGGACAAGGTACTCCTGAAAGAGTAAACAAAGCAGAAGTAATCATGGCCTAAAGCTGGTAAAGAATCAATACAAAGCAATGAAATGGAAGGTAGTACAACAACACTAGTACAAGGTAGGTTGAAAGAGTAAACAAAACAGAAGTAAACATGGCCTTAAGTGGGTAAGGAGCCCATACAACGCTATGAAATGGAAGGTAGTACAACCAAACTCAATCCTGAGAGAGTAAACAATGCGGAAGTACACATTGCCTAAAGTGGATAAAGAGCAAATAAAAAGCTGTGAAATGGAAGGTAGTACAGCTAATCTAGTACAAGTTACTCCTGAAGGAGTAAACAAAGCAGTAGTAAACATGGGCTAAAGCTGGTAAAAAATTCAATACAAAGCAATGAAATGGAAGGTAGTACAACCAAACTCAATCCTGAGAGAGTAAACAATGCGGAAGTAAACATTGCCTAAAGTGGGTAAAGAGCCCATACAAAGCTGTGAAATGGAACGTAGTACAGCTAATCTAGTGAAAGGTACTCCTAAAAGAGTAAACAAAGCAGAAGCAAACATGGCCTAAAGTGGGTAAAGAACCCATACAACGCTGTAAAATGGAAGGTAGTACAACAAAACTCGTACAAGGTGGATCCTGAAAGAGTAAACAAAGCAGAAGTAAACATGGCCTAAAGCTGGTAAAGAGTCAATACAAAGCAATGAAATGGAAGGTAGGACAATAAATCTCGTACAAGTTGGATCCTGAAATAGTAAACAAAGCAGAAGTAAACATGTTTTAGGATCCCCAATGTGTTTTATATTATGATTATTTTAATGATCTGCGTAAAATAAAAAGTAATAAACACCGTTAATAAACTAACAAACATATAGTAAAGTAGTTAAAACCTAGTTATTAATATATATATATATATATATATATATATATATATATATATATATATATATATATATATATATATATTAACACAGCTAAAAAACCCCGTGACCACATAAAAAGTGTTTTTAAACATTCATCACTTGGTAAATTGCATTACCTGCAGATTCACATTATATTTATGTTTTAATCGTATTTCAAATTGAGTTGACACTAACACCATTATAGTATTATTAAACAAGGACTAGTTTACATTAAAACACCTGATCGCAATAGTGCAGCAGCTGTACGAGAAAACTAAACTGTTATAAAACTGATCTATACAATTACCATAAATAATTAGTGATTCCGTAACGTTTCTAGAATCTGTACTAATTTTTATTAAAAATATTTCTATAGTGTTTAAAACAATCAAATAAATGTATATTTAGTAAAGACAAAGACGTTAATTCGGAATATAATTTACTGTTAGTATAGTCATACAAGCGTAGCTGGTTGCCTGCATTGCTTCCTAAACATATTCAGTCTGGAATCACGGTAATTTACTAGAATTAGGGGCAGACGTAAGTAGATATATACTTAAATATACTTTATTGTTCTCTTTCTTGTCCACGACAGTATGTTTCAGTTGTGAGTGGAGATGGTTAGCAAATAGAATGGATATGTCATTAGAGTCTCTGGTATATTTGTACTCTGTGAACTTTCAGAAATTATTTGTTAATTTAGCGGATGGTTATTACTCGTAGTTTAACCCAATATATATGTGTGTTTTTAATGTTTGTGCACTATTCAGATATGTAATCACTTCGGAGATTATTATTGATATCAGTCGTACGAGACGACATATTCCGTATTAAATCTAGAACAGAAAACAGCCTATATCTTTAGTCTACGCAAGTATTTTTAATATTAACTTACGCATTTTTATAACTGCCCATAGCCCCATTTTGACAGATAAGAAATGAAAACTGAAACCATAGAAACGGTAATGCAAATTTTCTATTGTTACTTATATTAATTTTTTCAACAATTTTTATAGATCAAATTTTATAAGCCGACACTTCTACTGCTGCTCGTTGCCAACATAAGTAAGTCATCCGAATTTAATAGTGCCTTGATTCCTGTTACTTCCTTAACGGCGTCAAGTACGTCATCAATCATGATGTTAAACAGCGTGCAGCTAAGCACAGCTCTTTGAGCGAGGCCTTGTTTTTGAATACGAAATCTCGACCTTCGGTTGCTGTATTGCACTCGAAATATTCTTTGTGACAGCGACGATTTGATCCATCTAAAAAGGTTTCCGGATATGCCATTTGTTGCCAATTTGTGTAATAGCATTGGCCTCCAGACGGTATCGTAGGCGGCCTTGAAATCCACTAGTACCGCCAGAGTAGACATCCTTTTGTGGTATCTATCTTTGACGTGTTGTGTAAAATTCATTACATGATCCATAGTGCTACGGTGTCTTCGAAACCCGGCTTGAGCATAGTCTAGCACGCCTTTTTGTTCGATGTACTGATTAAGTCGGTGGACCACCACCTTTTCTGCCACTTTACAGCTGGCGCTGGTTAGCGATATAGGCCTGTAACTTTTGGCTTGATCAGGGTGTTTATACTTTTTCAGAACAGGTAATATTTCGGCTTTTCTCCATTGCTGAGGTACATAATGTTTCCAGGTCAGGTTCACCAAGGCTATAAAGGTTTTCTTGGCTTCGTCTCCCAAGTTGACAATGAATTCCGGATATATCTCATCAATACCTGCAGCTTTTTAAAGTTTGGTTTGTGCTAAAGCCAATTCCAGTTCCGTGATTGTAAAAGGTTATAGTAACGGTAATGCGAATTTTCTATTGTTACTTATATTAATTTTTTCAAAAATTTTTATAAGTCAAATCTTATATCAAATCTTATAAGTGTGATTGAAGTAAGGTATAAATAAAGTTTTAAAGGATTTCCAGTCCCGAGAAACTAAGCGACACCTATGTTTACTCTCCCCTCGTCCTCGGCCTTTTGGCAAGGCCCACAGCCTAGGGGCCAGCTTAAAAAATTCAGGTAGATGATACCTAGATTCTCTCGGACTATCAAAAAACTCGTATAATACGTAAATACTTTCCTCTACAATAGAAAAATAGGGGTTTTAATGAACCCTAACACTATATTTAGGAATGCACATAACACGTTTATAGAACTGTATTGATTATAGTACTTACATAAGTATAATGTTGCTTTGGAATATATTGTTTATCACGGTTGCTACATTTATTATGTGTTTTTCTGCGTATACTTACAGAATGTCCTTGATCTTCGTTACTTAGACGTCTTAACAGAAGCACATCTGTTGGCGAGTTGTCTTCGTCAGTTCTTCGTTACTCTTAGTTACTTCATCATTATTAATTTACCCTTCTTGTATTGTCTAGGTCGGTCCTTAGTTTTAATTCTCGTCATCACTGCCATCAGTAGCTTCTTGTACATGGATACCTTTATATTTTATTGTGAGTTCATGGATAGCTTTACATTTTGTTGTGAGTTCATGGATAGCTTTATATATTATTGTGAATTTATGGATAGCTCTATATTTTATTGTGAGTTCATGGATAGCTTTACATTTTATTATGAGTTCATGAATAGCTTTAAATTTTATTGTAAGTTCATGGATAGCTTTATATTTTATTGTGAATTTATGGATAGCTCTATATTTTATTGTGAATTCATGGATAGCTTTACATTTAATTGTGAATTTATGGATAGCTCTATATTTTATTGTGAGTTCATGGATAGCTTTGTATTTTATTGTGAGTTCATGGATAGATTTACATTTTGTTGTGAGTTCATGGATAGCTTTATATTTTATTGTGAGTTGATGGATAGCTCTATATTTTATTGTGAGTTCATGGATAGCTTTATATATTTATTGTGAATTTATGGATAACTCTATATTTAACTGTGAGTTCATGGATAGCTTTATATTTTATTGTGAGTTCATGAATAGATTTACATTTTGTTGTGAGTTCATGGATAGCTTTATATTTTATTGTGAGTTCATGGATAGCTTTATATTTTATTGTGAGTTCATGGATAGCTTTAGATTTTATTGTGAGTTCATGGATAGCTTTACATTTTATTGTGAATTTATGGATAGCTCTATGTTTTATTGTGAGTTCATGGAGAGCTTTACATTTTGTTGTGACTTTATGGATAGCTCTATATTTTATTGTGAGTTCATGGATAGCTTTACATATTATTGTGAATTTATGGATAGCTCTATATTTTATTGTGAGTTCATTGATAGCTTTAAATTTTATTGTAAATTTATGTATAGCTCTATATTTTATTGTGAGTTCATGGATAGCTTTACATTTTATTGTGAGTTCATGGATAGCTTTATATTTTATTGTGAAATTATGTATAGCTCTATATTTTATTGTGAATTCATAGATAGCTTTATATTTTATTGTGAATTTATGGATAGCTCTATATTTTATTGTGAGTTCATGAATAGCTTTACATTTTATTGTGAGTTCATGGATAGCTTTACATTTTGTTGTGACTTTATGGATAGCTCTATATTTTATTGTGAGTTCATGGATAGCTTTACATATTATTGTGAATTTATGGATAGCTCTATATTTTATTGTGAGTTCATTGATAGCTTTACATTTTATTGTAAATTTATGTATAGCTCTATATTTTATTGTGAGTTCATGGATAGCTTTACATTTTATTGTGAGTTCATGGATAGCTTTATATTTTATTGTGAATTTATGTATAGCTCTATATTTTATTGTGAATTCATGGATAGCTGTACATTTAATTGTGAGCTCATGGATAGCTTTATATTTTATTGTGAAATTATGTATAGCTCTATATTTTATTGTGAATTCATAGATAGCTTTATATTTTATTGTGAGTTCATGGATAGCTTTACATTTATTGTGAATTTATGGATAGCTTTACATTTTGTTGTGAGTTCATGGTTTTTTTTATATTTTATTGTGAGTTCATTTATAGCTTTACATTTTATTGTGAATTTATGGATAGCTCTATATTTTATTGTGAGTTCAGAATAGCTTTACATTTTATTGTGAGTTCATGGATAGCTTTACATTTTGTTGTGAGTTCATGGATATATTTTATTGTGAATTTATGGATAACTCTATATTTTATTGTGAGTTCATGGATTCCTTTACATTTTTTTGTGAATTTATGAATAGCTCTATATTTTATTGTGAGTTCATGGATAGCTTTATATTTTATTGTGAATTTATGGATAGCTCTATATTTTATTGTGAGTTCATGGATAGTTTTACATTTTATTGTGAATTTATGGATAGCTCTATATATAATTGTGAGTTCATGGATAGCTTTACATTTTATTGTGAGTTCATGGATAGCTTTATATTTTATTGTGAATTTATGGATAGCTCTATATTTTATTGTGATATCATGGATAGCTTTATATTTTATTGTGACTTTATGGATAGCTCTATATTTTATTGTGAGTTCATGGATAGCTTTACATTTTATTGTGTGTTCATGGATGGCTTTACATTTTATTGGGAGTTCATGGATAGCTTTATATTTTATTGTGAGTTCATGGATAGCTTTACATTTTGTTGTGAGTTCATGGATAGCTTTATATATTATTGTGAATTTATGGGTAGCTCTATATTTTATTGTGAATTTATGGATAGATCTATATTTTATTGTGAGTTCATGGATAGCTTTACATTTTACTGTGATTTTATGGATAGCTCTATATTTTATTGAGGCATTAAACATTCTCTCGAATTAATTAAGTAAGAAGAAACGTTAGATCCATTGCACAGATAAGAGGCAGGGGAGGCTATAATTTGTTAAATCTACTGCCTAGCACCACTTTAACGATGTCGTTCAGATGCTTTTAGGGAAAACAAACTAAAGCTCCATTTCATCACGACATCGCCCCCAATGATTTGTCTAACAAATCTCCTCCATCGATCTCCATCAGTTTTTGCTCCAGAATAGTATTACCTATTAATTCAATAAACGTGCATACATTATCTACCCCGCTACTCGATGTGTTTCAACAGCCGCCATTCGGAAATTGATTGCTTAGCGTCTGGTGGAAATTCGAATGATATTTTGGCTATGACGCAACATACAAATAATGGAATGTTTCAAATACTCTTCATTTCAATTTCAGGGTTAGACGGCTTATAGCTAGGTTAGACAATGGCCACTTATATATCCCCCCTGTTAATCTTAATTTATAACAAAAAAATTATTATTACTATGGTAGTATTTATTCCTACAATGAAGATAAATCAATTATCCCGTAAAAACAATAAATAATATTTTACACGCTACATTCAATTCCCTTCCAAATGTCTCACTTATGTTGTACTTACAGCATTTTTGTAAATAATTTTAACAAATACCATAGGAATAATAATCTCTTTTTAATTACTGATAACTGTCAATAGCAAAAATAAACATTTCTATAAATTAGACTGTTCTC
Source organism: Prosapia bicincta (assembly GCA_036971475.1). Lineage (NCBI taxonomy): Eukaryota > Metazoa > Arthropoda > Insecta > Hemiptera > Cercopidae > Prosapia > Prosapia bicincta. The sequence continues at coordinate 372,652,574 of JBAIZL010000001.1, forward strand.
TACTAGAATACATTTTAATGCTTCTGTTGTTGCTTAAAATTGTGTTACAGTAAAAACTTTGGGAAAAACTCCAATTTAACAAAAATAACTAATAATAAATTACCTAAGATTAAACCCTTATGTACATTTCGATAACCATTTCGCCATTATCAGAGGATCTTATTACAAACTAGACTGACTTACTAGATGATGATGTTGACATGGTCATCGAAATGTACATAAGGGTTTTATCTTAGGTTACTTTTATTATTAGTTATTTTTGATGATTTTTGTGGTATTGTGGGGTTTTCCAATATTTGTGTTGTAAAATAGTGTACCCCTGTGCTCTTGATATTCTTATCTTAAATTTGTACTCTAAACAATTAGGCATGGTAAAGAAAATTAAAATGTAATGTAACAGTAATACATAAAATGAAACAAATTTTGTTTCTATTCCATTTGAAAATTGGTGGTTGAGTTGATTATTATTTATTTAATGAAGACTTTTAAGGTCATTGGGTAAGGTTTTGTGAGTTCTAAAAGGTTAGATTTATCTTTAATTTTAATAATTAAAATAAATTAAACAGTTGCTGTAAGAACTGTTGGTTTACTATAAAAACATATAAATGATAAATAGATATGTTTCACCTATATAAGTAGACAGTATGTAAGTGGCATATAGGAATACTACAAAAGTTTTGATTTATAATTGAATATAATTGCATTTAAATAAATTTTGTTTATACAGATATATTATTTATACCTGTTACTTTTTTTTAAATTATCATTCACAATTTATACTGCTAATGAGCAATGTCAACATTTAAATTTAATTTCTTTTTCCATTTACTTTAATTCCATTAATTTAGTTTTGTAGTCCATTACGTTCGGCGAATCTTAATTCATGGCAAAAAATGTCAAAACAAAAAAAAAAATGATGCTATGAACTAAAACGTAACAAGTGTTTTGCAAAGAGGAACTGTATACAGGAGTATAGAGCTCAAAATATAATTTCCACGGATTCTGCAGCATCTTCGTCTCACAGTTGGAAATCTGATGATTCAACATTGGTCAATACAACTTAACAAACCCCTCCTTGTCACAAAAACCTTGCGTCTTATTTTTCAAAATGTTCCTCCTTATTACCATTATTTGTCAACTTTTAAATCCTTTATATTAAAAAAAAATTATTTCACTTATTATTTCCTACATAATATCTAGAAATGATCTCAAGTTTTGATTGTTTATTGCTCCTAATATATTTTCTTTGATTTTTTTGTTATGTCTATTGTGTTTTGTTATTACGTCTATTATTATTACTCGATTGGATAATTATCCAGAGACATAAATTTAATAGACAATTTAAATTAGTTTTTAAAAACCATATATCAGTAATGTATTTTTTCTGTCTAATTTTTAGCCTATTGATGTGTAGTTTTACACATTGCCAATTAAGATTCTTGATAATATTTTATGGCTGGTTTTGTCTATCATGATTTTGTATATTTACTACTCAATTTTATTTGTAAATTTTTGTATACGCAAATACGTTTTTCTTACATTAGTGTTACAGCGAGTGTTTCTTCAACCGCAACACTGTCACGAGTAATTGAGTACATAGATATAGTCTCCTTAATCCTCTCGAATAGGCTTATATATTTAAACGTCACAGGTTACATCCTGAAGTACTCAACTAACTTGTAAGAATTTTTCCAGATATCTTCGAACAACATTCGGTGCTCCACTTTGTATTCTCTTGCAGCAAATAGTTCAATAACTTGTGACGTTCTTCCAGTTCGTACGCAGTGTAACCACTATGTTCTGACGAACAGTTCTAACATATTTGTAGTACCTCAAGTTCGACAGAACATGCACGCAGTGTAACCGTAGCCTTAGAACCCAAGACCTTATTGTAAAGCTTCTACTAAACACACTCCAGCACCTACGTCGAGACTACTCCAACCAGGAAATAATTTCGCTTTTCCAGAACAACTCGCTTCCAGATGTATTAGAATAACAGGGTGACTGGATGTAAAAAAAGGGTTTAAAAAGTAATTTTAAAGAAAGTTCCTTAATCTTAATATTTTATTTCATTGGTGGCTACTGGATTCTCCACCTCTAGAAGATAAGGATATCTGTCGACCGAAAAAAAACATTTAGATAAATAATTGTCAGAGTTTTATGTTGATTTTTTTTACTTTGTGTGTCTGTGTGTTTGTGAGTGTGTATATGTGTGTGTGTGTGTGTGTGTGGTGTGTGAAGTTACTAAAATGTAAACACACACATACGCAGACACACACACACACACACACACACACACACACACACGTGAGCACGCGTACCCACGGACGCGCATATAATACTTAAGTGATCAGTCCATCTCCTAAGTATGGCACCTTTCTCCTGAAACATACAATTTAGTGAAGGAAATTTCATCAGAAAAAGATGAATCAGTTTTCTGCCTTTTTAATAAACAATTTTCACAAAAGGTAAATATTTTTAAATCGCCTGTTCACAGTAAGTTTTTATAAAACCCATGCTACCATTGAATATAAAATATACTTTCAGTAATTTATTTCCGAAAATGATTTATTTTGGTCTATTAAAAGTAAATAATAATTAAAATATAACATTCTAGTAGTGTTAAAAGTTTTACTTGAGATGTAATTTGTTTATATTGTTGCAGAAATATTCTACTCTTATTTACTCTACTGGCAACTCTCACGGTACAATCACTAGTGCTTTAGGCTATTCTCTCTCGATTGTTAACAGCAGTAGAAGTTCTTTAGCTTTTAGTAACTAAAACATTACTTCTAAAGATTTATCTACAATTTTTCTAATTTAAGTAATTGTATTGTTACAACAGAAATTTCTGTATTGTTAGTACACAAACTGTAAATAGTTTCTATTTATATCGTCAAAATTATAAAATATTCTCATAGTTTATGACACGGTTTTATTAACTTCATACATGGTTTTTCTGTTAACTTTGGTTCACATAGTGACAGTGTGAGGCTACTTGGAAACCTAATAATACATATATTCTTTCCTAAGATTTTTTATAGACTATTATAATACGATCCTAAGACTATTGTCTTCAAATTGTACCATTCCTAATAGATCAATATAAATGCATAAATATGCTATAAATTATCTCTTTATATTTAAACAACTTCTCCAATATCATAATAAAGCAAAATACAATTTTATGAAATGCCTTCTCTATGAACAAAGAGTTTACTTCACTACAGATTAATCAACGTTTCTAAAGGTTTTGATTTTTTTTCTGAGCAGTGCCGTATTTCGTTTTATATTTAAAAAAGTTTAAAATCTGTAGGCATAAATCTTTGAAAAATTTAGTCTAGACTAGTTGTGCTCTTACTGTTAAAATAAAATATAAATGTTTTCAATATTTTTAATTAAAACCTGTTGAATATAAACATTAATATTTCTCAAATATGCATCAAGCCTGTGTATCTACCGCAGTAAATACAAACATATAAGTAGAGTAGGCCTAGTTTTTAAACGATTTGTAGTTGCCCTTCTATAGAGTTGCCAATTCTATAGAATTATGTTGTTAAATTGAATAAAATGTTTACGTTTGTTTAAAAAAAAAAACGAGTTAACAGTTATTCTTTTCAAAAACCACGACCCATTAGAGGGACGGTGTATGCACCAAATTGAGGGCTGAGGCCTGAGGGCCCTTGAGTTTGTTTATGCTTTCAGAGCAACTGAGATTGCCAGCTTGAGAGCGCGATGATTTTAATTCTCAATTTCTCACTTCAGAAGATTCTAATTTATTTGGTGCTGATATTAATGAGTCTAATGAAAAGAGGTGAAAAGGCTCTATTGAACACCGGTCTCCCTATATCTAAATTGAAAGGCCCAAACCCAAAAATATATATCTAGATAACCTGAGGAATATGATTAAGAGCTGGGCCCAAAAGATTTCAAATGCTACCTGCTACAGTTATAGAAAGAGTTAACGCCAGACTCTGGTCTGTACTATAATTTTTTTAAAAATATATTTCCCGCAATGAATGAACTTGATTTGTGGAGCTGTGGATGGATATATGTATATATATTTACATGTGTCATATATCATTCAGTTTCAAGATGAGAATTCGGGTAAATTGTATATACAGAAAAATGTTTGAATTGAAAATCCAAACCTTTACGTCTTTTGAATGAGAACAACTGTACGCTGCTATTTCGGTGAGAGAAAAGAAGGGGTTATTGGCAGTGGTCATAAAATTTGTACAGTAGATATATTTCAAGTTTACGTTGTATTATTCCCTTCAGATAACTTGTCTGCTTCGACAAACAAAATGTTTTAAAAAATATGCTCATTTGCAATCTTTTTTTATCGTGCATTATCTTACGTATTTGAAAAAATCTTATTTGTCCATATTGTAAAAATTTTCTAAGCAATATATTATTAAATTATGCCTCAAACCTGACGTTTTTTATTTCTGATATGAAATTGTTTTTAGATTATAAACACAGTATTACGAAACTGCAAAAAACAATTATTTTAAATTAAATTTATTATAAAATATTTTACTAACCAAAACCTCTTTATTGTAATATCCAAGGGTTTAGACGAATGAATGTAATAGATGTAAAATTAAAACCAGCAATGAATTTAACAAAACGTTTAATATTTGTTGACTCCATTACGAGAACGGAATAGAATGAATACAACGGATGAAAGTTTTGTAACAGTAAAGATTCTTCTATAAAAAAATACCAATAATCCGACAGATTCATCACTTGCATAAATGTCTGGTTGTAAATGTGAAAAGAAGATCGTCATGTAAGATTATATTAAACTTTTGTGGAGCTCTTGGCCGACACGAGTTTATTCACGGTTAATAAATAACCACTGAGGTACAATAGAGGAGGGTAATATGTATGCGAGGTTATTAACATGAACGCTGCTGCAGACAAATTCTTCAACATTTATTTTACTGAATGCCGTATTTGTTGAATGGATTACACAAATATATTTACTTTGGAGAAAGAAATGTTTTTAACGTTTTACATATTTCCTGCGAGTAAGAAGTTTGGAGGATATTTTGAAAAATAGGCAAAGTTTAAGGTTTGGAGAAGAGGTCAAGGATTTTTAGCCAAGGAGTATGAGCAATGAAATTGTCTATGTGCAAGATAACTGTTTTTCATTCAGGCTTACGAGAGCTATTCTCCTATAGCGCTGTTATTGTAAATCAAGATTCTGGAACCTGTTTAATCAAAATTCGTAATGAGGTTTTCATATTTATTCCTATGATTTTCCTTGTAGATTAGATTTAGACAGCCTATTATGGAGCTATTTCTTACAAATAGCGATTTATTTGTTCGACGCTACTATATTTTTTTGTTTCTTGAGTATTTTCTCTACTCCTCTGGTTTCACTATATTAGAAGGAAATGTAAAGTATGTATTTAGGTGTTATATAGAGAAGCATAATATTAATTTCCTAGCTAAAGGTTTTAGCAGACGCGTATTTCACAGCGAATCTCCATAATCAAGTTGACGTCATCGTTTTACAAGCTGAGTAAAGGAATAAACTTAAACCTATTACAGCCGTGAAAACTTGAAATCAAATCCGCGCAGAAACACGTAAAACATTGGCTGCGAGACGTCGTCGTAACAATCTATGGTTTCACGGGGTTTTACGTTTAAATTTCAAGGTCATTACGTTTAGATTTACTGCGGAATCGATATTTACTTCTAATCTAAACATAGGTTCTGACAAATTAAACATGACAAATATACTAGTTTGATAGGATGTGATAAATTCGTAGACCTAAATACTAGGGATATCAAAAAAATAAGTTTCCCACGTGTGTCACCAAGCGTGAGTGACGGAGCATCTTTCCGAGATTTATTCCCATAAACAAATTTATTCAATAAAAACTAATTAATCCAATATATTAATTTATATTTTGCAATATTTTTGAAATAATTTTGGATTTTCAAAACTACATTAAGGTTTTATTTTGAAAGTTACAATGATTTTAATCACGTCTCTTACCATGACGAGGCGTTATTAATAGATACAAAGACGTGTGCCTACGTAAACACTCCATAAACATATTCCAAGGTTATAAATGCATACTACAAGCAGTATGTGCTTTACTGAACAATAATTTTTTTTAATTTTCCATTATAATTCAATTCTATTTTATTCTAACTTATAACCTAAAAACCATATATATATACCTCGTATATATATATATCTTGGATCTACAAAATCATTAAATTTCCATAAATTAAATGAATACCGTATAGTCAGACTGAACCATCCACGCTATGTTATAAGATAAGTGAAAAAGATTGGGAAAATGATTTTTTATTAGGCAGAGTGTATAGACCCCTAGATCCCTATTTATATATATTCATTTGGTGTACGTACTTTACTATATATATTAATGGTACGTAGGGTCTACTGTATTATATACATATAGGAATATGTATACACGCGTGGTGTGTGTGTGTGTGTGTGTGAGTGTGTGTGTGTGTGTGTGTGTAAGAATAAAACGATATATATATATTTTTTTTCTTGATTTTGATGTTATAATTTTGAAATATTTATATATATATATATATATATATATATATATATATATATATATATATATATATATATATATATATATATATATATACATATACTTATATTTATGTATCTACTAAAATTGAACTTATTTATTTGATTAATAGACCTATTTATATCTTAGGGATATTGAGCTGCTAGCCTTTTATAATCTAATATTCCTTTGATTTTTATTAACATATATATGATTTTACTCTCCTAATTTAAATTATTTGAATGTCTGCAGTCCAGCTTCTTTCATTAAATTTTTATTTCACAGTATAATGTTGTGGAAGGCAGTGTTTATCAGTAGAAGCTTTGCTGAGGCAAAGTGATCTCTTAGTGCGATTGCAAAGTATTAACGGCATACACTTGCGTAGAGAAGTTGAATGTGGTTCGATATTAAGTCACAGTGGAATTTCCATTTGTAACAATTCATCCCGCATTCGGCTTTATCCCATTCCTGCTGACCAAGATAAGAATTACAATAGTGCTCTAGTCAACAAATTAACATTGCCCTACACAAAACCTAAAATTTATAGGTAAACAAATTGGTAAATGGCGCCTTATAATGGCAATAATTCTTTATTATGATTCTTATATTATATTATGATATACTCAGTACCTCTATAATGCCTTACTGACTCATTATCTCTTTATATTGTATTGTAATAACTTTCTATTTACTTATTTTATCCAAAAAATTTACTTATTTACTTATTTTATGAAAAAAAAAACTGTTTGAAAAGATATTTCTAATCTTTAAGTAGCTTTTATCACATTCATAGTTATATCCGTAACTGTACTGATGTTTGTAGTTTTATTTATTTTATTTTAGTTTTTTTTATTTATTTTAATATATATCCACTTGACCTTGAACTCACACTTTATATTATTTTACATTTATTTTAATATATAACTTTTTACGTCATTGAAGTAACCACTCCTGTCATATATACGATACAAACCTCATAAACATTTGCCCTGGAGTGGTTTTTTTATTACCACAAAAATTGTATTTTATACTTCAAATTTTGGTTTTAATATAAAACTTTTACTCAAAAACGTTTTCAGTTTCGCTTTAATATATTTGTTTAAAGCGTGAAAACGATTGTAAAGAATATTGAACCAAGTACATGAGTTGACTTTCAATTATTTATAAAATACCTGAAAGGAAAAAAAATTGACACTCTAGATGCAAATAAAGAAAATATACTCGATACATTCTGAAATATATATGTTCTATATCCCCTAATCCTCTGATATAAAGAACAAGACAAACGCCACTATAAATGCTTAGGCCTACTGGTGTCTTGTTGAGTTCCTACGAGTTGTTTGTATGTATTTGGAAATAACGATAATTTCCTTCTAAACCAAATTATATATTTCAGAACTAAACTGTTGCTTTTTTTAAAAATATTGATGTAGGTATCAATGTTAACGTGTTTATAGTTTCGGATATGCACTTCAACATTCGTACATTTTTGAAGACATCACTTAACGAAATATTTTAAATTTTATAATAAGTGTTTTAATTACTTTAGATATATTTTTACATATTTTCAGCTATTCTAGTTACCAATAAGAAGGAAATGAGCGTTAGTTCGCTGTGATCTTATTACTTTTTAGTCAAAGTTCACTACATCTATTGTTATAGTTCAAGGCCTGATTGATAAAATATTTAGCAAAAACTTAGTTTTTAGTACATTTTTAAATAAAAACCAAACGTACTAATTTAATCATTAACTATATTATAAAATATAAAGAATAATTTATATCTAACCTACATTTCGCTAACCCAATTAACATCCTTACGAGCGTACAGGTGTAATTAACTAAAATAATAATTTTAGACGGGGCCAGTTGTCTTTAATCTTAGCTTAGTATACATTAAACCTTCACAGGGTATGCACTACGTTAATAAAATGTTCACTTTGAGTGGATGAATATAAGTAGTTAGGGGTATAATTTACATTACACTTCAAGCAAAGGTACACTTGACAATGACCCTTAGCTATATATGCACATCGCACCAAGCAATGATCTCTACCCAGATAGCCACTGTGCCCTTGACAATGGTCCCTAGCCTGATAGCTGCGGCACCCCAATCAATGATCCCTTCACAGATAGCCACTGTGACCTTGACAATGGTTCCTAGCCTGATAGCTGCGGCGCCCCAATCAATGATCCCTTCACAGATAGCTACTGTGCCCTTGACAATGGTTCCTAGCCTGATAGCTGTGGCGCCACAATCAAGGATCATTTCGCAGATAGCCGCGGAACCCCTGGCAATAATCCCTAGCAAGATAGAAAACGCGACTCGGACAATGAGCCCTAGCTAGATAGCAAAGACGGCCTTAAAAAATAACCCTAGCCAAATAGCCGGGGCACCCTTTTCAATGATTCCTAGCCTGATAGCCGCGGCGCCTATGGCAATGGTTCCTAGCCTGGTAGCTGTGGCGAACTTATCAATTATCTCTAGCCAGATAGCAAATGCACCCCGGGCAATTATCCCGACCCTGAAAAAAAACGCGCCCCAGACAATGATCTCTAACCAGATAGACGCAGCAACACTGACAATGATTCCAAGCCTTATAACCGTGGCACCCCTATCAATCACCCCTACCGAGATAACCGGGGAGCCCCTGATCCTTAGCCGGATAGTGAACGCGAATTGGGCAATGATTCCTAACCAGATAGCCACGGCGCCCTTGTCAATGTTCCCTAGCTAGATAACAAAGGCATCCTTTACAATGATCCCTACCCAGAAAGCAGCGGGGCTGCTGACAAAGATCCCTTGCCAGATAGCCACAGCGCCCTTGTCAATGATCCCTAGCTAGATAGAAAAGACACCCTTTACAATGATCCCTACCCAGAAAGCCACGGCGCTGCTGACAAAGATCCCTAGCCAGATAGTCGCGGCGACCTTGATAATGATCCCTAACCAGGTTCCCGCGACACCTTTTACAATGATCCCTAGCTGGATAGCAAATGCGCCGCGGACAATGATCCCTAGCCAGACAGCAAAGGCGCCCTTGTCAATGATCCCTAACCAGTTTGCCGCGACACTCTTGACAATGATCCCTAGCCGGATAGCGAAATCGCCGCGGGCAATGATCCCTAGCCAGATAATCGCGACGACCTTGACAATGACCCCTAATAAGGTTTCCGAGATACCCTTGACAATGATCCCTAGCCGGATAGATAATGCGCCGTGGGCAATGATCCCTAGCAAGGTAGCCAAGGTCCCCTTGGCAATGATCCCTACCCACAAAGCCGCGGCGCTATGACAAAGATCCCTAGCCAGATAGTCTCCACACCATTGACAATGATCAGTAGGAATGAGGTCAGTTCAGCGCACCCACCCCTAAACTCGGCCGCTTCGTAACCTAGGGTAGTTTTGGATGATGCTCAAGGTCATCCCGGCCCTGACCCTAGACCAAGGGGTGGTTTCGACCACGTTCAGGGGGTAGGGGGTAGTTTTTCGAAAAAAAAAAAAAAAAAATCGGCCGCTACGTAACCTAGGACTATAGGGGTAGTTTTGGATGATGCGGGCGGACGTCGCGCACCTGATCCCAGACCCGGGGGTGGTTTCGACCACGTCTAGAGGGGTAGTTTTTAGAAAAAATTATTTTCACTAACCTAAGCTAGCCAAATTTGATCAAACCTAATCTAACCTAAGTGTCGGGGATGACCCTAGCTACGTTCAGGATCTTCCCCGGCGGATGCTCCGGGGGTAGATTGGGGGTGGGGCGGTGGTCGATAAAATTTTGGAAAATGTCCGACAGAGTGCGTAACCAAGGACTATAGGGGTAGTTTTGGATGATGTAGGCCGACGTTCCGGCCTTGACCGTAGCCTCGGGGGTGGTTTCGACCACGTCTAGAGGGGTAGGGGGTAGTTTTTCGAAAAAATTTATTTCCAACCCACTGACCTAAGCCAGCCAAAATGGATCTAACCTAACCTAACCTAAGTGTCGGGGGTTACCTCAGCTACGTTCAGGACCATCTCCGGGGGTAGCTCTGGGGGTGGATTGGGGGGTGGGGGGTAGTTAGGTCTGTTGGGTGTTAAACCACGTCTAGATGGGTGGTTTTTAGAAAAAATTATTTTCAACCCACTAACCTAAGCTAGCCAGAGTGCTTCTAACCTAACCTACTGTTAGGTGTGCGATAAAGATGAGGATCATCACGCCATCTGCCATGTACAGAGATATTGTGATGGTATAGTTAGTAACCCCCAAATAGTCTGTGTGATAGGCTATTCAATCGTAGCGCTATTTACTTAGCTAGTGTGACGAGTTATGTGTTGGTAGCTGTGATAAGTAATGTATTGGTAGCCGTCCACACCCTGCTGTTTTCGTAGTTTATGAAGCGGTAGGTTTTCCTTACGGAGCTATTGTCTTAGCACTGATATAGATCTTACGTAAGTATTATCTTGGTCACGGATCGATAACTGTTTTTACGTAGCTATTGTGATGTTGGTAGCTGTCTTTACGTGGCTAGTGTAATGGTTCATTATTTAATAGCAATCATTACTGAGTTAGGTTATGCGTCTTTAGCTGTCTTTACATAGCTATTATGATAAGTTATGTATTGGATGTTATCTTTTCGTAGCTATTTTAATGGGGTAGGCCTTGTTAGCTGCCTTTACGCAGTTATTGTGTGACAGGTTATGCCTGGCTGTTTTTACATAAGTCTTGTGATAGGTTATACAATATTAACAGTCTGTACGTAGCTATTATGGTAGGGTGAGCAGCGGTAGCTCTAACGTAACTATTGTGATATAGTATGGAATGGTAGCTGTCTTTACGAAGATATCTCTTAAGGTCTTAAATTGATAAAGGGCGTTACGTAACCACTGTCTTAGATTATGAGCCGGTAACAGTTTTGACATACCTGTTGTGGTAGAGTATAATTTGTTAGCTGTTTTACAGAGATGGTGTCTAACGTCTCGGTTTGATGGAGAACATACCTGGACAATATGTGTAATGGCCTTGACGGTTTCTGCATAGCTATTTTAGTATGCGTTGATAGCTATAATTATGTCTAAGGCTTAAAGCTTTTGCCAGTGCCTTCGCTAACCATAACCCATTTGACCTCGGTGTAGATGTTGGTTGATTAGCGTAAGTTTTTCATTTTGATTAGCTGATACGTTGATCTGGGCATAGCCGCCATAGCCTATTTGGACTTGGTGTCAATGCTGTTCGTTTGAACTTCACGTATGTTGGTTGGTTAAACTACGCGTATGACAGTAGTTTAGTTGAAACGTTGGTTATTTGATCTAGCCTACACAGGCCATAGCCCTTTTGAAGTCGGTATCAACATTGCCACCATCTTGTTCTCCACCTGGATGACGTCATATTCGATCCTAGGTTGTGTATCGGATACTAGGTGTTACCTTATATCACGCCGCTCATGAAATGCTGTGTGTTTGTCAAGCTATACTCAGGGTGCTATATGACGAACTTTAGCCGAGCTATGCAGCGGATATTATGTATTCATACTTCTCATCGGATACTATGTGTTAGCCGTAGTTAGGCTATGGTTTGAATATGTTGTGTTAGCCCTAGTCATGACTTGCATCGGCCGCTATGCGTTAATGATTATCCGGGCTATGTATCAGGTATTATGTGGTAATTTGTGGGCAGCTTGTAGGTTAGTGTATGATATCCATTAGCTAAACTATGCACCGAATATAATGTGTTATACTTTGTAGGTCCATGTCTTCTTAGCATAATATCTATGCTGGCTTACACACATATATGTTTAACACATTATGTATTCTATTATGTATTTGGGCTTAACATAGTATGATAGCATGCATGTTGGCTTACCATAGTATTTATGTAGGTTTACACGCATATTTGTTTAACAGCGTATATATGGCTATTTAGATTATATTGCATGTTGGTTTAACATAGTATATATGCCTATATTGGTTAGCACTGTATGTATATAGGTTGCGCGACTTTTTTTTTAATTATATTGTAGTATTTTCTGACCGTCATGGGCGTGATAGGTTATGCATTGTTAGCTATACGATATAGTACTTCCCGTATTATACAGCCGCCTGCCCGAGGTTCTACCTGATAGACGGGGTGAAACTAGCTCAGATCATATAAGCTTGGGCCTGTGGTTTACCGACATAGTAGGCCTTATGGATACAACGTGTTAATCGTTAGCGAGGCCTCTGGATACTATATGTTAACCCTTCGTCAGGCTATGCATTGGATACTATGTGTTATTGATCAGGTATTATGTGGTACCTGTAGGATAGTGTGTGATAGCCGTTTAGCTAACCTATGCAGTGGATATAATGTGTTCAGGCCCTTGTCGGCTTAGCATAATATGTATGGTGGCTTACACATGTTTGTTTAACGCGATATGTAGGCCTAACATAGTATATACGCCTATCTATGATAGCATGCATGTTGGCTTACCAGAGTATTTATTTGGTTTACACGCATATTTATTGAACACACTATAAGGGCAATCACTTATACAGGCTTAACATATTATATAGGCTTATGCGGTAACGGGGATATTGGCCTAATACAGGATGTATATAGGTTAACCTGCATATTGGTTTAACAGCGTATATATGGCTATGTAGATTATATTGCATGCTGGTATAACATAGTATATATGCCTGAATGTTGGCTTAGCACTGTATGTATATAGGTTGCGTAACTTTTTTAAATTATATTGTAGTATTTGTTGACCGTCATGGGCGTGATAGGTTATGCATTGGTAGATGTACCCTATAGTACTTCCCATATTATTCGATTGCCTGGTTCTACCTGATAGACAAGGTGAAAATAGCTCAGATCATATAGGCTTTGGCCTGTGGTTTACCGACATAGCGGGCACATTTAGGGATTCATGTAAGTCGGCTTAGCATAATATGTATGGTGGCTTACACATGTTTGTTTAACGCGAAATGTAGGCCTAACATAGTATATACGCCTATCTATGATAGCATGCATGTTGGCTTACCAGAGTATTTATTTGGTTTACACGCATATTTATTTAACACACTATATGGGGCAATCACGTATCCTGGCCTAACATAGTATATAAGCCTATGTAGGATAGCATCCATGTTGGTTAGCATTGTATTTATGTGAGTTTACACGCGTATCTGTTTAGCACAGTATGTAGGCTTAGCATATTATTTATGTGGGTTTACAAGCGTTTTTGTTTAACACATTATATAAGATATCATTCATCCAGGCTTAACATATTATATAGGCATATGTGGGTAACGGGAATATTGGCCTAATACAGGATGTATATGGGTTAACCTGCATATTGGTTTAACACCGTTATGGCTATTTAGAGTATATTGCATGCTGGTTTAACGAAGTATATATGCCTGAATGTTGGCTTAGCACTGTATGTATATATAGGTTGCGTAACTTTTTTAAATTATATTGTAATATTTGTTGACCGTCATGGGCTTGATAGGTTATGCATTGGTAGATGTACCTTATAGTACTTCCCATATTATACGATTGCCAGGTTCTACCTGATATATGAGGTGAAACTATCTCTGTTAATATGGGCTGTGGCCAGTGATTTACCGACATAGTAGGCGCATTTAGGGATTCATGTATGTAGGCCTAGCATAGTATGTATGCAAGCTTGCGTATTTGTTTAACACATTATGTGGGCTATCGTATATATTGGTTTAGCTATACCCTATAGTACTCCCCATATTATACGGTTGCCTGCCCGTGGTTCTGCCTGATATATGAGGTGAAACTATCTCAGTTCATATAGGCTTTGGCCGGTGATTTACCGACATAGTATGTCGGCCTAGCATAGTATGTATGTAGGCTTGCATATTTGTTTAACACATTATGTGGGCTGTCATATATATTCGTTTAACACGTTATATAGGCCTTCTCGTCTTACATTGACTGTTTACGTAGGCCTGCCGGGCCCCTGCGTTGTGATTGGTCGATTCAACTTGTTGACTATTTGAACTCTATGTAGGTCGTTGGTCGTTTGATCTAACCGATCATTTTTTGGTATTTTCATATATTATTTGATAACCACCCCCACTTGATGCCTGAATCCAGGGTTACTTTACCTGTCGGCTGGCCTCGACATGGCTTTTACCTGAGTCCTTGCTCCGTGTTTGCTTTACCTATGGTCTAACTCCATGGTAGCTTTACCTAGGCCCCGACTCCATGGTAGCTTTACCGATGATCTGCCTCAATGGTAGCTTTACCTAGGGCCTGGCTGGCTTTACCTCAGGCCCGACTCCTCGGTTACTTTACCTATGGTCTGACACCCGGATGGCTTTACCTAGGACTTGGTGGGGGTGTTTGTCTTGGTCGATAGGTTGTAATTGATATAGCAACCATCCTGGCCAGACTCTTGGGTAGCTTTACTTAAAGTCTACCTCCAAAGAGGCTTTACCTAAGACCTGGCTCCAAGGTAGCTTTACCTTAAGCCTTTTCTTCAGGGGGCTTTACTTAAGGACCTGCCTTGGGTTGGCTAAATCCCCGCTGCAGGGATGTTATGCCTGAGGTTTGGGTGGGTCTACCTCCAAGATAGTGTGTTAACTCTGCGGGTTTGCCCCTTGCCCTGCGCGATTTCTTATTATTTAATGACTACCCCTCGGTGAATCCACCCCCGCAGCGTTCCTTATTGGACTCTAGACATATCCCATACAGCCATTCGATCAATCCGTTCGATTTTCGGCATTTTCGTATTTTTTTGTAAAAACTACCCCTAGGTGAAACTACCCCTACCGACGCGATAATGCACTCTAGACACACCCTATCGGTCAAGGCACGTTTTTCCAAAATTTTTTCGAAAACTACCCCCCACCCCCCAATCCACCCCCAGAGCTACCCCCGGAGATGGTCCTGAACGTAGCTGAGGTAACCCCCGACACTTAGGTTAGGTTAGGTTAGATCCATTTTGGCTGGCTTAGGTCAGTGGGTTGGAAATAATTTTTTTCGAAAAACTACCCCCTACCCCTCTAGACGTGGTCGAAACCACCCCCGAGGCTACGGTCAAGGCCGGAACGTCGGCCTACATCATCCAAAACTACCCCTATAGTCCTTGGTTACGCACTCTGTCTGACATTTTCCAAAATTTTATCGACCACCGCCCCACCCCCAATCTACCCCCGGAGCATCCGCCGGGGAAGGTCCTGAACGTAGCTAGGGTCACCCCCGAAACTTAGGTTAGATTAGGTTTGATCAAATTTGGCTAGCTTAGGTTAGTGGGTTGAAAATAATTTTTTCTAAAAACTACCCCTCTAGACGTGGTCGAAACCACCCCCGGGTCTGGGATCAGGTGCGCGACGTCCGCCCTCATCATCCAAAACTACCCCTATAGTCCTAGGTTACGTAGCGGCCGATTTTTTTTTTTTTTTCGAAAAACTACCCCCTACCCCCTGAACGTGGTCGAAACCACCCCTTGGTCTAGGGTCAGGGCCGGGATGACCTTGAGCATCATCCAAAACTACCCCTATAGTCCTAGGTTACGTAGCGGCCGAGTTTAGGGGTGGGTGCGCTGAACTGACCTCATTCCTACTATGATCCCTTACCAGGTTCCCGCGACAACCTTGGCAATGATCCCTACCCACAAAGCCGCGGCGCTATGACAAAGATCCCTAGCCAGATAGTCTCGACACCCTTGACAATGATCCTTAACCAGGTTCCCGCGACACCCTTGACAATGATCCCTAACCAGGTTCCCGTGACAACCTTGACTATGATTCCTTACCAGATTGCCGCGACACCCTTGACAATGATCCCTAATCTGATAGCCAATGCGCCGCGGGTAATGATCCCTACCCAGATAGCAAAGGCGCCCTTGGCAATGATCCCTAACCAGAAAGCCGCGGCGCTGCTAACAAATATCCCTAGCCAGATAGTCGTGGCGACCTTGACAATGATCCCTAGCCGGATAGCAAATGCGCCGCGGGCAATGATCCCTAGCCAGAAAGCCGCGGCTCTGTGACAAAGATCCCTAGCCAGATAGTGTCGGCGCCCTTGGCATTGATCCCTAACCAGAAAGCCGCGGCGCTGTGACAAAGATCCCTAGCCAGGTTACCGCGACACCCTTGACAATGATCCCTGCACACACATTGGCAACTAATGCACTAAATCACATACCGTTGTTAGCAAAAGGTAAAAGGAATTGTAGTTGTCCGTTTATAAATTGGTGAAATGTATCAACAGTTCTTATCGATAATTACTTTTAAAAAATACCAATTTTATGCTGATTAACGACAACTCTTAGATGCGGAACTTTTATCTGAATGTAATACACTGGGCACAGTTGATATCAAATATTTTGTTTAATTAATTTCTAGATGGTTCAAGGTATTCTATGAAGTAATGACTGCAATTAGAAACAACTTTCAATCACAATCAATGTCATTCTATGACCAATTGTTCATATATCATTTAATAATGAAGACTGTCAATCTAACCATAAATAAATAAAACCTCTTGAACAACAAACAATTGTATTTATGTCCTGATGTACATTTCGATTGCAAATCAATCATTTTCAGAAGAAATTACTACAAAGGCTACCTCCAGACTAGCGAGTTAGTCTTGTAGTCTTGCCCGCCTTGTAGTCTTGTAGTGATGTTGATCGCTTTGAAATTGAAGTGTATATCAGGACATAAAAAATTTTGTGTGGCTTAAGAAGTTTTATTTATTTATAATTAAAACCTTCGCCACAGTTGCTCCAAGTTATTACTGTCAATTTAACCTCAACACAGAATGAGAAAATGCAGTCTTGTAGCCGCTTCTTTAGGAAAACTTGAAACATTGAAAGCGAGTGAGCATTGACGTTCTTCAGGGTAACCTGGGTGAGCACTTCTCTAAGGTAGTGGTTACAGGTAGGGTGACTGAGAAGAAATTGTTAGCAGAGTAAAGATTAGGAAATTACCCAACTTTGCCTAAGTAATTACACTTGCTTTAGGTGTTTCTGAAAGTGATGGATTTGGCGTATTCACACTAACGAGGACTTTCGTTAGGTAATTATTTTGTAAGCGAAATTTCAACTGTCGCTCTTAGTCGGTGTTCTGTATCATTGGTCTCTAACACTTCGTATCCTACACTCGCATAACGTCTGCCTCTAGCTCATGCAGATTCTAACGAAACCCGGCTGCTGCTCAGACGCGTATTTAATTCAATACATTTTTGTTCCAGAAAAATATCGAGTATTTAACAGTGTCCATTAAGTCATTGCTGTTTAATACAAAAGCACTGAACAAAAGCACAATTCCTAACTTGACGTAAACAGTTAATCAATCAGTCAACTATTGTGGACGGATTTATAAAAATAGACTTACTTTGTATTTATTTAATCCTAATAAAATTTAATTATTTTATTATTGTTGTTTTTATGTTTCATTTTTTATATTATTTTTCATTTTATGTATATTTTAAATTTACTTACATGTATTCACGAACAGGAGAGAGAATTCATTCCTCAGCATATTTTTAAAAATTTCTGCCTATTTTCTGAAGATGTGTAAATTTTCTAAAATCACTAAGGCACATGAAAAAATATATTTTACAAAACCTCATTTCATGCCCGTTTTTTGGTTGAATATTGTTTTGCTCAGACAATTAAATTTTATAAATATTTGATGGTTTACAGTAATTTGGCTGTAGTTCATTCTATTCTCATTACTATACAAGTTAAACACCAATTATCTATTTATTAGTTTCCATTTTGTTTGAATAACACCACAGTAGTACGCATTCCTTCCATATTCATGGGTTTAATGCTTTTCATAAAGTTGTTTTTTACTTCTTGTCACGATTTTTTTAACCTTAATCTGATAACCCTTTATCTACAACACAAATTAATGTTTCCTTCTAAAATATCAAATTCTTGCCTGCCTCAAATATCAAATAAGCTTTTCCTGTAAATATAATTTCCTTCTATTCTAAAATATCGATAAAAATAAACCCCACAAGTAAACTGTTTCATGTTTCTTACCTTTTCCATAAACTGGTCCATCAAGGTTTTGAGGTATATTTTAAATATGTTTGGCCAGTTTTCTCCGTCTCAAGAACTTCTAAACCCCTAAACTCTTTTAGTTTAGTATCCCTGTTGATAAGTCTGTAATGGAATATGTCCATCCTGCAAAAGGATTCTCGCCTTCTAGAATTCACCAAAGACAAGTAGGTCTATCAACTTTTGCCAACTATTTCATGCTTTCAGCTCCATTGTTAGTTTTACCACAACCTCATACAACTCGGTGGTTTTTATATTTTCCTAAAGCCAACGAAGTTGGTCTTCGACATCTTTCCAACATCTTTCCTAAAGGCACCTATGTACATGCTCATGAAATACGTCCATCGTCATGATTGTTGAATATTTTCCTCCACCTTCAGGTAGAGTTATTTTAGTAGGAACACTGTTTAAAAATTTTCTTTCTTTTCCTTTTTGAAGTTTAAAAACCGACTTATAACTTTCTTGTGTCTTTACGTATAAAGATGGACATATTGAACAACCATCTTTTTCCTGTGCAACCAAATTGAGCCGCTACCTCTTTCCTTTCCTTGAACTCCCTCTATAAGTATTTTCCAGCACCTCGACCAGAAGAATCTACTAAAATGCAGTCTACTCTATGTGATTGGCAAGCACAGATTAACGGTAGGAGGAAGATGTATAATGTGTGAAATAGGTCTTAATTTGTAATTTGTGTCAGAGATTTCAAATATGATGGTCGTCAAAATGTTGAGGAAAAAGCAAAAAACAATCAACAAATGTACAGTAAAAAATCTACAGGCTTCAAATAATACATACAATTTGAGTTTTAAAGTTCAACAGTTGATAAAAAGAGTCCGAAAATAGAGAATTTAAACATATATTATTAGATAAGAAATATTTATACTACAACATTATTTTATTCTTAAATAGTAAAATCCTGAAATTCATATTTCTCTGAACAGTAATGTATTTTTTTTTAAATTTGATTGTTTTTATATTACGGCGTAAACGTAAACGTTAACTAATTAATATATTAACATAATTAATTTTGGCTGAAACTTAGATAGGAGAATATTGTATTTTTTTCTTGTCATCAATTCTATATTGTTTGACGATAATTATTACGGGATTAAACATTCTGTTGGGCCTCTGATAGTGATCAGTTATAAGTTTTTTGTACACAAGTTAAAATCAATAAGGTTATTACTTCTGGTATTGTGTTTAAAAAATAAAGTTCAGTTAAAATAGTTTTAAATCAACATTTGTTATTAATTTGTAAAATAGTTTTTCCTTAACATATTGTAAATACTCATGTTTTTTAAATAAAGTATTTTACTATTAAATAATTTTACTAATTCATTTAGACTATAGATTTGCTTTCAATATTAAGTTCTATTCTCAGTAAACTTAGAAATAGATCAAAGTGTTTTCGATGTAGAGGTTTGGATATTATAGCTGTTGCAAACATAAAAATTACTTACTTATTTGTGCTTATTGATATAGGCCTACGTTAAAGCATGAATTTTTGTAATTATTTCGATTGTCAGAAAGCTACAGCTTTTACTTTTAAAATATTTATCACTAGAACTACAAATTTTATTAAATGGGCAAAATCGTGCATTTATTGTGTAATATAGTTAATTTGTATTTGTTACAAGTTTTGTCTAAACTTAATTTGATTTTTTATAAATGATTTACAATAATACATTTTATGATATAAAAAATTTAAAGCCAATCTCAAAATTAATAATAGTGTTAAAGTTATTCTTAATTTTTCTGAAATTTATTTGTAATGTTTAAAACGTTCTACGGGAAGGCAGTTAAATTTTATTAACCCTTTGGGTATCCATTCCCGGGAAATTAGTTCATTTGAATTCATAATATGGCAATCTGACTATTTTAGTTTAGGTTCGTGTAAGACATTTGTTTAGATAATTATAATCACTGTTTTGTTGCAAGTTAGTAAAAATACTTCGGTTTTTATTCATTTTAAATTTAAGCTACGTTACAGCACTGTTTGTAAACATTTTTATATCTTTTAAATTCTACTTAATCATCTAACATTTCTTTAACGTTCTGTATAAACCTGACTATAGTATACAAAAAAGTCTTATATAACTTTCTTCTTATTTACTTCTTTTTCGAAAATTTAGGATATTTCATATTTACTTTAAGATCAAAATTTATCATTTGTAAGTTAATAATTTGAATTCTCAAAATTTATTTTAAAATTGTTTCTTCAATTCAAACTTCTAGTTAAATCACAAAATTTTACTTTAATGTTCTCTATAAGATTTTAATTTATTTTCCAAACTTCATTTCAACCTATTTATTTAATCGATTTTTTCATTTTAAAACTAACGATAAAATACAACAGCCTTTTACAAAACAAAATTATATTCTTTCAATTTAAACTTTGTAACTTCTTTTGTCATCAAACAAGTTCTACATCACCTTTTTATAACTTCATTCTTTTCTAAAACTTACTAAAATTTTAAATTTAATTTAAAAACAAAATTAATCCTTTCTTTGTTATTATTCAAATCTCAGAATTTAATACTTAGTGGTTTCTTCAATTTAAAACTTCTAATTTAATTTGAAAAAATTCTACTTTAGTTTTCTGCAGAAGATTTGTTTTGTTTTCCAAGAACTCGTTTTAATTTTTATTTACACAACCCTTTCATTGTACTTTGGTACCTTAAACGAAATATAAAAATCAACAGATTTTAAAAAAAAACCAAATTCTTTCTAAGAAACGTTTTGAAATATTTTATATTTTCCTTAATATTCTACAACAATAAATAAAACTTCACACGAGAACAATTTAAATTTCTCACAGTCTTTATCTCTAACATAGCTTATCTCTATCCTTGAAATTTATTTAAACATTTTGTATGACCTAAATTTACTTCATCGGATCCACATATTCTTTTTTCCAAAATTTGCTTTCTTATTTTAAATCGTTCTGTCAAAACTCAACATAATTTACTTTGCAATTTTTGTAATGAAAAATTCAGTGAAATTTTCGTAATGCTTTTTCTATTTTAAAATATTTATAAAATTCTTAAAAATTTTGAAAAACTAATTGTTTTCTTTCATATATCCGTTCTCCCGGGACAACCTCTACTCCAAACAAGTTACCTTACAAAACAGCCATATTTCATGGCTTCAACAAAGTGCTAATCAATTCGAACTTATTTGATCAACAAATTTGTAATTTTTTTTCCTACTAATTATTTATTTGCATTTAATTACATTAACTTTTTATTTATTTATTTTATGTTCAAAACTGTCTTTTACATTAATTTTAACTTTCAAAAATTTATTTCCAAACATTTTGATTTTTACCTTTACAATCTACAATGGGAGGGCTCGTCATTTTAGTTTAAGGTAGCTACCACCGATTAACACTATCCCCTCCACTTTGTTTCTGAAACAAAACCACTCCTAAATGCATTTTCAACTTGTGCAAAATTTATTTAAATTTAAACTTAAAAAATTTTAAAAAGTTTCTAATTTTAGAAAAGGAGAATAGAGCAGAAAAGTAGAGTAGAATGTTTTCAAATCAAATTAGAAGTTTTAAATTGAAGAAACCACTAAGTATTAAATTCTGAGTTTTGAATGATAAAAAGAGAAGTTTAATTTTGACTTTAAATTAAATTTAAAATTTTAGTACATTTTAGAAAAGAATGAAGTTAAAAAAAGATGATATTGAACTTGTTTGATGACAGAAGAAGTTACAAAGTTTAAATTGAAAGAATATAATTTAGTTTTGTAAAAGGCTGTTGTATTTTATAGTTAGTTTGAGATACCAAAGTCAAATGAAAAGATCAATTAAATAAATAAGTTGAAATGAAGTTTGGAAAATAAATTAAAATCTTATAGAGAACATTAAAGTAAAATTTTGCGATTTAACTAGAAGTTTGAATTGAAGAAACAATTTTAAACTAAATTTTGAGAATTCAAATTATTAACTTACAACTGATAAATCTTGATCTTAAAGTAAATATGAAATATCCTAAATTTTCGAAAAAGAAGTAAATAAGAAGAAGGTGATATAAGAATTTTTTGTATACTAAACAAAAGTTTCCCATAAACTAAAAATAAAATTTTTAATTTATTCGATAGAGAGAGAGAGAGAGAGAGAAGCTAAAATCTGACATTTCCGGAGTTACATTTCTCGTTGTCTGGATGTCATCTCTACTCATTTTTGTAGCTGGCCATCTTGGATGTTGGACACGTCCAAAACTGGCGTCACCTCTGCTCCATTGTTCCTATGTTGCCGCCTGACCAAAACAAACCATACGCTTTTTCGCGCAAAATTATAAATATTTATTTATATTTTTAATTTAAACTCCTGGATCTTGCCTTTTAATACTCCTTTTAACACGGTCTCTAAACTTTTCGAAATTATTTTAATCCCTGTTTAGATCTACTCTTTGTTATACATTACATTGGTAAAAATTAAATTTTATACGTGAATTTAGTTACTTTTAACTCTAAATTGTTTCAGCACTTCAATTTTAGCCTCTGTTCATTTTAATATTAGCACGGACTCAAACTGTTTTTCTGCAACAACGTTCTCTCGAGGACGCTACAACATTGTTGTTAAACGATGAAAACTTCTTTTACAGAGTTTCCTCCCCAAAAAGGGTTTTAAAACAAACGGCGCTACATTTCGGAGCGCACTCGCACGCGATCGCAATAACATGTCTCCAAATCGTGGTGTGACCGGACGCTTTATCTAGCTTACGTCCGGCTTGCGATTTTCATGATCTTTCCGCCTCTTGTCGAAATATCCACAAATTTCTTAATTTTCATTTAACTCCCTCGAGAGGCTCCGTATCGGGTTTCCCTTTTCTTCACTTTTTTGTCGTTCTTCATTTTGCGTTCCCTCAAATGTTCTCTAGGTGGATTATATCCTTTTTCACCTCTTTCAAATATGTAAAAATCCAATTATCCCAAAAATGGCTTTATTTCTATTCCTTTAAAATATTATTACATTAAGCCTAATACATTTTTATTTTTTTATGGCTTCGCTATTTTGACCGCAAAACTGTTTAAAATATATGAAATTTACAATTGCACTTGCAACGGTAAAATGTGACATTTTAGCCCGTTGCAGTATGTGGATTTGCAAGTATCCAATCTGTACATAATTACGTATTGCAACTTATTTATGTTATATATGAAATACTTCAGATTGTTTTTTGTTAATACTTTTGCACAATTTTTAACACGCATGTAAGTTATAATACAAACGTACCGTAAAATTTTAAGTTCATAGAATAAATAGTATCTGTTGTGCGTGGAATAATCAACCAATCATACACTGTCCTGATCTACAATTAGGATGTAGATAACTTCATCGAGTCAAACAAAATGAAAGGTACATATTGGGAAAATTTATATATTTTGATTATATATGTAAATATATATTTATATATAGATATATGTTTGTGTGTGTGTGTGTGTGCGTGTGTGTGTGAGTGTGTGTGTGTGTGTGTTTTCAGCAGACAATTCTGAAAGAGTGTTTTTAAGACAAATCTAAAGTTGTTAGATCAAAAAACAACCACTTCTTTTTTGGATGAAAGTTTGTCTCGACAATGTTAACAAATATTTATTTAATTCAAAGGAAAGCTTTCCGAATCAGAGAGCAGAATTCATTCTCTTCGTGTTTACAGCAAGCTCTGATACTGTAACAATAAATGTGATATCTTTACTTAAACTTTATCGTGGGCACAGAAATGATTGTGACGCTTAAAAACACATCTGAAAATATTTTCGACGTTTACAAACATTTCAAAAAAGAATTTCACTAGAAATGTCTAGTTGTCTGTTTTCTCTCTAGCTGCAAAACTGTCTCCAAAATTCATCGATTTTTAAAATAAAAAAAAGTTGAAGTAGAAACTAGTTAAATATTTTGGATCAATTGAGAAGTGTTAATTAGGTAAATTTATTGCGTAAAAACGCTCAATTTATATACTTTTACTGTAAAAACTAGTTGTACATAATTAAAGTATATATAATTTATCTTAAAAATTGTAATGCATTGAGATTCTGTCAGATATAATACGTTGCTCAATGGGTCTCATTGTAGAAGGAATCACTCCTGATTAGGATTTACCTTTTCCTATCTAGTATGCGCATGCGCAACTGTTCTGTGATGAGACTATCTGGCAACACAAGTAATTTAGAGCAATTAGTTTCCAGCTAATATTAAGGTAATATAAGCACTGCATAAGGTATATTTGTCGCTTCTACATTTGTGCAAATACCCAATAATATCACAAATATCACAATAATATTAACAGCTTCAAATCAGGAATATCTAAAACTGTGTATAGTAACCCCGAATACAATTTCTCATTGACATTAGTAAACAGTCATAAAACTATATAGAGATGATTACGGAAATTCCATGGCCAAAAATGAGTTCCTGAGTTAGTTATGAGTTACTTCTGAATAACCCCTCCTTTGAGGAACATTATTTGTAATATACTATCATTTGAGTACAATTATTTAGAGTACGTTTTAAAATTATTTAAATAGCAACACTGACTATTACAGCAAAATAAATTGTAATTTGATTAACTATTTTTCTTCCATAACATAAATTTCACTTTAAACGTTTCTTATTGCTCTCATTCAATTATTTCTATACTTTACCATGTGTAATTTTTTGTAACTGTAAAGCCCAACCAAACAGATCTGAACTCTTATCAGATAAATGTAGAGATGAATATGTTGTCTAACGTTTCCAAAACATTTCCTTAAAATATAAAATTTTGTATATTTGTGCTTAAAATAATATTTTGCATGGTCTAAAGTGCAAATGTATTGTTCAGAAATAAACAAAAACGTTTAAAAGAAAATTCTCAGAAATAATTCCGTTTATTATAAAGTAAGTTAGTAACGTTTGGAAATAAAGCCATTCCTGTGGTAAAACCAGGTGTGGCAAAGAGCTTAGATCCAATTAAGTGAAATATCTGTGCCGTCCTTGTGGAAATCTGAGTTTATGGGTGAAAAATTACTATAAACGTGTCAGTAGCTGTGTTGGATCGCGAGCACCTCCCCCTGGAAGACAGAGTTGTAGACCTCCAGGCGATGAGAAAATCTGTCTTGTTGTCTCGGTCCACTAAATCCTGCTCCCACTCCTTCCTTCATCTTGGACCCATCGGTGAACCAGATTTCACCATGTCTGGGTCTATACTCCGCCCATGCCTTTCTTGCAGGAATAAGGATTTTGTAGTTTCCTTTTAAGAGACAGTATCTTATCCTGAGGTTCTATCCAGAGCTCCTTCAGTGAGTCCCCAAATAGCTGTTTATGAAGTTTTCTACTTGTCTTCCACTGCCCGGTAGAGCTTAGCCGGTATGCAGTTTTCATTGCCTCCATCTTAATTTGAAGACTCAAGGATGGAAAACCTAACATATCCCTCATGGCTGCACGTGGTGTGCTTCTCCTTGTAGCTGTTATGTATCTAAGGAAGAGCCCCTGCGCGCGGTCCAGCATTCTTTTACTTGTTTCTTTCTGTGCCCTGTCCCACCAGACGATAGAGGCAAAGACCAACCTCGGCACCACAATGGCGGAATAAATCCAGTTCATCTGACGTGGACCCAAACCCTATCTCGTGCCTATTGTTCCTCTGCATTGCCAGAACGTAGCTATGGCTTTTTTGCACTTATCCTCCAAGTGATCACGCTAGAGTAGCTTCCTATCCAGATTAACTCCCAGATATTTAGCGCTCTCAACGTAGCTTATTTTGGTATTACCAACTTCCATCATCTCCAGCGATTTAGTTTTATATCGCCTAGTGAAGATGAGTGCCACAGATTTCTCTCCTTGAATGCATAGTGCATTCTCCCTGCACTATGCTTCTATTACCTTGAGTGCCTCTTGAAGCAGGTCTTTGAGGATCTCTTCAAATGGTCCTCTAACAAGGATAGCTATGTCATCCTCATATCCTACCACCTTGACACCCATTCCACTGAGTGTCCTTAGTAGGCCGTCCACGACAAGGCTCCACAGCAAAGGGGATAACACACCACCCTTCGGGCAGCCCTCCGAGACCATCCCATTTATCGTGCACCCCATCCAGGATGCAGTACTTATCCGGTTTTCCAAGGAACTCATAATCCAATTTATAAATCCATCAGAAATCCCATGATCCATAGCTGCTCTCTTGATGGCCAGTCTAGAGGTACTATTAAAAGCCCCCTCCACATCAAGAAAAGCCCCAATACATATCCCCTTGTTGTTCATCTGACCCTTAATAAACTCTACGACCGACAACAGCGCAGTCTCCACTGACCTACCAGTTCGGTAGGCGTGTTGGTCCTGATGAAGCGGATACTGCTTCAAAGGTCCCTCCTTCAAATAGTGATCCACCAGCCTTTCCAATGTCTTTAACAAGAAAGATGTAAGGCTGATAGGTCTGAAGTCCTTTACCTCTGTGTAACCTTTCCTCCCCGGTTTGGGGATAAAGACAACATTCGTTTTGAGCCACTATCCGGGCGTGTAACCCAAGGCAACACAGCCTCTGAATAGTCCTGTCAGTGGCCCTATTATTTCCTCCAAGCAATTTTGTAGTAGTGCTGGAGTAATATTATCTAATCCAGGCGCTTTAAAAGGCTCAAAAGACAGAATCGCCTCTCTCACCTTTTGCGCTGAGATCACCTGCCCAGCAATATTACAGTCCGCCCTTAGCCCAGTATTTCGGAGGTTTTGAGCACCGTCCCCTACCGGTATAATATCGGGAAAACGGTTCCTCATAAGCAGACGCTGTGTTTCCTCCGGTGTGTCAGTAAAGCTACCATCAGTCTTCTTGACAATCTTAAGCTCTCCCCTCGGTCCACCTGCTAACACCTTAAACAGTCTAGCAGTGTCACTCAGTGTGCTTGTCTCTGAGCACCACTTTTACCAAGAAGCACGTTTAATCTCTTTAATAAGATTTTTATAGAGACCCTGGCTGTCTTTATATGCCTTCC
Source organism: Prosapia bicincta (assembly GCA_036971475.1). Classification (NCBI taxonomy): domain Eukaryota; kingdom Metazoa; phylum Arthropoda; class Insecta; order Hemiptera; family Cercopidae; genus Prosapia; species Prosapia bicincta. Next base: position 372,680,118 of record JBAIZL010000001.1, read on the forward strand.
AGGTCTCCGCCGTTTTCTTCTTCTTTGATCTATTAAAGAGCCTTCTAGTCTCTTTACGTCTTGCCTCTAACTCGCTGTTCCACTTAAGCTTACCACTCCCAGTGTTTATCCGCGAGAGAAGGCAATTTTCCTCAAACGACGTGGAAATTGCAGTCCTGATGTAGGCCTCAGTATTTTCCTGTTCGTTTGATGTACCATATTTACCACGGAAGTCAGACATCCGCCTCCTCACCGAACCTTGCCAGTTTGTCCTTCTCGGGTTCCTAAGCCACACCACAGGGGGACAACTCCCCTCATCGTAGCAGTGATGATCCGGTGATCAGACATGGAGAGCTCATCCGAAAACTGCCAGTCATGCACCCACCTTACCATTTGTCTATTACAGAAGGTGATATCTAGAACCTCCATTCTGTTTGAAGTGACAAATGTTGGCTCGGCACCTGTGTTTAAAACCACAAGGTTTTCTTCAATTAAAAAGGCTAGGAGCTCCTCACCTCGCTCATTGGTGTCTGTGCTACCCCACACCTCATTATGAGCATTGGCATCACAGCCCACTAAGTTTCCTATATTCCTCTCCCTGCAGTACCGAACTAACTTACGTAATTCTGCAGGGGGAGATTCTCTATTGTGGGCGCAGTAAGTGGAGGCCACGATGAAGGCTTTCCTATCTCTTGCCTTTAATAGTCTGGCCGATGCCTCATCCAATCCTAGGCAGAGGAGGCTTGCAGGTCCCCGTTCAATGCACTGTAGGATCTTCCACTCCGAAGTGTCAATTTCTGGGTTTTGCATCCCCATGAGCTGCATCCCTTTTTGGTGGTGGTACTAGCACCGTCACTTTCACCCATTCGATCACTTCATCAGGCAGGACTAGCCTTGCCTGAGTCCCGTCCTCGAGCTTAACTGACGGTACCACCTCTCTCAGCCATTTTGCCGATTCCTCCTAAGCACAAATAAATGCTGCGACTCCATCCCTTAGGTGAGTGTCTTTGAACCGCGGAACAAAACCTCCACTAGGAGTGTCCAGAATCCGGTCCATGACGGTGCCCTTAAGGTGGTCGAACGCCGCCATCTCCATCCTCACGCATACACTATCCCCAAAGGTCACAAGAACCTTCGGTAGGTTGGCGGAGATCGACGAGAAAGACGGCCCTCCCGACCCAGCAGGCCTAGACCTCTTGACCTCCGACTCTGAAGTAGGATTAGAACTACTCCTTTCCTTCCTTTTCCTCTCTCTCTCTTGTCGTACTAAGGTTCTACCTGATCCACTGTTTTCCGGACGACAGGGGGGGTTCTAGCCCCAGCCTCCGTCAAACCCTTCCGCTGCCCGGACCGGTGTTTCCTCAAAGGGGGTGGCGGTGGTTCTCTGCCCTCCGCCTCAGCCTTCTTTGCTTCCTCATGGTAGGAAAGCCAGAGTGCTTTCCTCCTTTGTGCCCCACTCATTCTTTCTGTTGCCTTCGTAACTGGATTTCCATCTTTCTCTACGGGGGTCGAAGACACCTCCATAGGAACAGATTTGTCGGTAGGTTCTTAGCCCTGACCAGTTAAATTTATTTTTTTTATCTCTGCCATGTGTGTTCCCCCGAGAAGCTAGGGAAATAAAGGTCCGCTGCCGCAGAGCCCCGCTTCGGGCGACTTAAGTACTCAGGGGTGGCGCCAGGTGCCCCTGAGGCTCCGTTAAAGACCCTCTTACCCTGATGGCCACGAATCTACATCGGCACGGATCGCATAGCACCTTCCGATCGGGGGTGTAAGTGCCCATTCAGACCACCAACCTGGATGAGGGGTGCTTCTTGGTTGCCGCCCCTCAAGGGAAGGGCAGGGCGAGAGCCGGGCAGATAACAACCCTTCAAGTGCTAGGACTGGCCCCTTTCTTTTAGCCGCCTTCATGCACTCCCGTTTATAGGGAGCCACATACGTACAGCTCCGCTCCACCCGTCCCCCACGCCCGGATTAAGCCTCTCCACCACGTCAAGGTCATGCAGCCCATAGGAGAAGGAGGTTAATCCTATTGGACTATGTAGTTTATAACTATATTTTAAAATAAAAGCTATTATTCAGAAAATGTATTTAAGTAGTTATTGTACTATAAGAAATTTTACGGTTTACTCTTAAAAGTATAAAATCTTTAGATAAGCATCTTACAATTGTTATAGCTCAAGGAAATAGAATATATTGTACAATGCAGCCTGCTAACAGACGTTTAAACGCTCTTCTTCGTTATTTTTTCCTATTTTCAGGCTTATCTTGACACATTTTATACGGAACACTTTGCTAGTTTAATAGATCTATGCTACTTTTACAAACATCTAAGCATGTTTATATGTTAACTAAATAATTCCATTTTACATTTCTCATTTTATTTTAGGTTCCACTACAATCGTTTTTGTGATAGTTGTGACTGAAACGTATTAAATAGAAGATCTACCTCTGACGAAAACGTGGAGGAGGAATAATCTTGACTAGCTTTCTATTAATTAAATTGTGCCTTTCATTTCGCATATGAAAACAAAATGTAGAAATTAGTACATATTTAAAAAAAAAAATCAGAAGAACATTTTTATGTTCGATGTTATTATTGATTACTTTTTAATCTCTAATGACAAATTTAAAATTTTGTTACAGGAAAAATCAAAGTGTTAAATGCAGCCTAAGAAAGTCGATACTCCTAATGAGGTATGCTAAGTGTGCAGCTGCTAAGAGATGCAAAAAGTATGGTTTACTCTGTGTTTTTTAAAGACGACCCTAGATGTACTTCACTCTAATGTTTAGATACGTTCAGAATCTAATAACGTGTCAATGAAGTAGATGCTAACCCATATCCATAGCTTACTCTGACACAAATTGCAATTCTCATATTTTACGTATTTTCTTAACTGTTTATAAGTAAAATTTATAATTATAAATTTAAAAATTAACAATACGTTTAGTTCTTATTATTTAGTTCTTATTATGTTATCTTTAATAATTTTTATCTTTTACCAAAAAATAGTAAAACAGATATATTGAAGTAAGGTGTCTGCATAAGACGGTGTTGCGCAGCAACATAGCAAAACTACAAAGCATATGGTAAGTAATTCACTTAATAATTAATTTGATACGATATTTAAAACAGTAGAGTCTCGATAATTCGAGGTAGGTTGGTCTGAGACCCTCACGGATTACCGAACACACGGATTCCAAGGTAATACGTTTCTGTATAGTAAAAAAAAAACAGGAGTTCTAATGAACCCTAATGCTATATTAAGAATGCTCCATAATTAATATAGCTAGTGAGGTTTCCAAGGCGGTCGTTTCTTCAACGTCACTAAGTTTTCCTTCTTGTACTGTCTCGGTTGAAACTTTATTTTTATTATTGTCATCACTGCCTTCAGTAGTTGTATGATTTCAATATTCGCCATATGTGTTATTCTTACTTAGTTACTTTCGTCCTTACTCATCCATCGACGCACGTCCTGTCAAGTTTCTTGATAAGAAATATCAAAATTGATTCTTCCTGTGGATCAATGACACACTCAACAGTTTTATGACTCAACGATTTATTTGATCACTTACTTAATATTTCTAATTTTATTTCGTTCCAAGACTCGGCTATACTGTAAACACCTTCATTAACTGTATTTCCTTTCGGAACCCTACCAAGCTTTCTTCCCCTTCAGTCGCTTCCAAGAGAGATTGTAAAAGGTAACGTATATATATTTTCATACGTTCCAGGACATTCAGATCCATCTATTGGATTAGCCTCGTAACATTTGTGGGTAGAAATAAAGTACGAATATCATTAGACCAGAGTTGATCTTTATCGGGATGCGACGGTGCATTATCTAACAGTAAATATTTTAAATTTCCTTTCAAATAGATAAAATAGTCTGAAATAGAAATATTTAACGGAACCTCGAAAAATAGGGAGTCGGATTTTCGAGACTCTACTGTACTTTGGAGTTTAACATCTCTCTTCGTATTTACGGTTACATTTTTATTTGTGAAAACACACACACTCACATACACTTACACAAACAAATACGAAATAAATATAAATTGTAACACTTATATTTATGTCTCGACCATTTTGGTCGACCATATAGAGCAAAAAACCATTTTGTTTTAATAAATGCTCTAACATTCTTCTTCATATGCTTTTGATATTGCTTTCAAAGTCTACCTATGCGTTTCTTGTGCTTTTTAATGCGGGTTCCAGATACTTATGCTGCCTATCGTGCTAACCTAATCTTCTTTAATGCCGTTGTTATTTCAGCGCTTTTTATTCGTTCTTCTCCGACTTTTGTTCACGTTAAACCCACTTCTATTTGTAATTTCTAACCCCTAATCTTTATTATTCCGATAAAACTTTCCAGTTTCCTTCTTTAATTTTTAAATATGTTTCCACTAAATCTATAGCCATATGTTGGCTCAATATGTTATTGTCTTCTATGGTGTGAATGTAGTGCTTGTAAAGCTATCATTTGAAATTAATTAGAGTATGTTTGAATTAATAAGAAACTATAAGTATTTGTTTCCAGTTAGGTGACTAATTTTATTTATTTCTTCCTGCATTATCCTGTAATAAATCAAGCATAGCAATTTAATCACATACCTCTGTTATTACCTATTAAAATGCCTCCTATAATATACCATTCCTTATAATGTGGGTTATGTTTTGAAAATTAACATTATTAAAGCATATGTAGTACGGATATTTTTATAATTTTCCTTTCTCAATTCTAAAGACTCAATTGATAATTAAATTACTACCCGCCAGCAAAACGTTGCTTAATGTAGATATAAAGGGCCATCCAAGTCTACATAATTACTTGAAGAGATGAGATTTTAAATGCTACCATGAAACATACATTTTAAAATTTTTTGGGGTTTTTTAATTATAACTAAATACAAATGAGTAATATAATGTAACGGCTATTCTTTTTTTTGATACATAGATCTTTTTCTATGCGTAAAATCTTTGATTGGCTAGTAGTTAATTGGCCCACTTGAGCACAAAAAGTGTTGGGGGAAGTAGGCCTATGACGTAACAACCTAAGCCAGCTAAATTGCGTCTAACCTAACCTAACCTAGGTGTAGGGGTGTTCTCAGCTACGTTCAGGTCCTTCCCAGGGGATAGCTCCGGGGGTGGATTTGGGGTTGGGGGTAGTTTTTGAAAAAATTTTGGAAAAATGTGTCTTGACTGATAGGGTGAATTTAGAGGGCATTATCGCTATGGTTGGGTGTGGTTTCACCAGGGGTAGTTTTTAAATAATATATGAAATTGCCAAAAATTGATCGTTTGGATCAAATGACTGTATGTGGTATGTTTAAAGTACATTTTGGCAAGCTGTGGGGGTGGATTCACCTGGGGGTAGTTTTCAGATTGCCAGAAATGATCGGTCCCTGGAGTATTTGTCTTAGGTAAAAGTCACCTAGGAGCCAGGCCTCAGGTAAAGCTACCTGTGGAGCATGGCCTCAGGTAAAGCCATCTCGAGGCCGGCCCTTAAGTAAAGCCGCCCTCGAGAAAGGCCTTAGGTAAATTCACACTAGAGAAAGGCCTTAGGTGGGGGGTTGTCTTTAATAATATATAAAATCGCCAAAAATCGATCGGTTGGATCAAATGACCGTATATGATACGTGTAGAGTCTATTATGGACTGTTGCGGGGTGGGTTCACCTGAGGGTTGTTTTCAGATTGCCAAAAATAATCGGGGTCCTAGGTAAAAGCCAGCCAGGAGCACGGCCTCAGGTAAAACTAACATGGAGCAAGGCCTCAGGTAAAAGCCATCCCGAAGACTGCCCATAGGTAAAGTAACCCTGGAATCTGGCTTTAAGTGGGGGTGGTTATCAAATAATATATGAAATTGTCAAAAAAATGATCGGTTAGATCAAACGACCAACGTTCCAACTAAACGATAATTTTAACCGACCAACAATTATACACTGAGTTCAAATAGTCAACAAGCTGTGCGGGGAATCTACCAATCACATTGCAGGGGCTCGGTAGGCATACGGAACACACCGCAAACGGTCGCAGTAAGGCGTGGATACCCCAAGGCCTAAACGTTGTCATCATCCGCTGATACTGAAGGACGCCTCTCATCTATACATACCCTTTCGAGATATCTACCATAAATATCCTTGTAAATGTGTAAATACTGACATATACGTGATGGACATCAGACGATCCATTGCAGCAGAGTTGCATAAGCCGGCAAGACGAAATTTCAAAACACGCAGAGTGCATTTAAGAGATATAGACGATTTATACCAAGCCGACTTGGTGGAAATGATTCCACACGCTAAGGACAACAACGGCTACAAGTATATACTGACCACGATAAACTGTCTGACTAAATTCGCATTTGCGCTCCCGTTAAAATCAAAATCAGGGTCTGAAGTGGCAGCCGCTTTGGAACCTATTTTAAAATTACACCCTATGAAAAACCTCCAAACCGATCAAGGTAAAGAGTGGTTTAACACTCATGTAGGTAAATTGATGAAAAAATACAAAACCAATCACTACACCACTTATTCCGATAAGAAGGCCTCGATAGTGGAACACCTGAATTGTACATTAAAGGGGCAAATGTGGCGTGAGTTTAATGCGCTAGGGACATATCATTGGCTGAATCTATTGAAAAAAATTGTCAACGCCTATAATGATACAGTTCACCGTACTATCGGCATGAAACCGAGTCACGTGACTAGAAAACACGAGCAGATGCTGTTGGACAAGACACGAGGAGGAGCCGAGAGTAAGCCTAAAGCTCCTAAATTTCAAGTAGACGATAAAGTCCAAATCTCGAAATACAAGAAGACCTTTACTAAAGGCTACTATCCTAGTTGAACAAATGAGTTGTTTTCTATTTACGCCGTCTTACCGACAGATCCTGTCACGTACATCTTACAAGACGTAAAGACGAGATATTAAAAAGAAAATTCTACGGCGAAGAACTGAGTAAATCAAAAGTAGGTTCGATTTACCTCGTGGAAAATGTACTGCGCACAAAAGTCAATAGAGTCTCTGTGAAATGGCTGGGATTCGATAGAAACCACAACTCGTGGGTAGATAAAGATAAGCTTATACTGTAACCGCATAAGGCCAACCTCGTCCCTGGGGCATAAGACCACATGACGTCATTGGAAAAGTCAAATGCGGCGCAATTGCTTGCACCAGAATATATATTTTTCAAAAAGAAATAAATAAATATTATGATCATCGCACAATTGACTCATTCTGGTTACGTCCTTCGAGATACGTGTAGTGATTGCTCCATATACGGAGCAACTACATAACTTCGACGCATATGTAGGTGAAAAGGAGAAACGAAGTCATCACAGTCCCATATTGCTTAACACTATTAGAGCAATCGTGTGTGGTCCATCAAATTGTGGCAAAACAAATGTAATATTCAATCTTTTGTTCGAAGTAAACGGGCTGAAGTTCGCCAACATTTATATTTTCTCAAAACCACTTCACCAGCCTAAATATACGTTTCTGTCCAAGGTGCTGGAAGAATCGGGTATCGGCTATTTTCCGTACAGCGACAACGAAAACATCATCAATCCACGCGAAGCGAAACCGAATATCATAATGATTTTCGACGATATACAGTGGGGAAAACACGATAATATACGTAACTAATTCAGTATGGGTAGACATAGTTCAATTGACTCTTTTTATCTAGGCCAAACGTACAGCAGGATCCCCAAACATCTAATCCGAGACAATACCAATCTGATTGTTGTATTTAAACAGGACGATATGAATTTAAAACACATTCATTCGGATCACGTCGGCACGGACGTCATTTAACACTTTCAAAGAGCTCTGTGTAACAGCTTGGAAAGACAAATTCGGTTTTATAGTAATAGATGAAGACAGCGATAAGGATCAGGGTCGATACAGAATCGGTTTTGATTCCTTCGTAAAAGATTTATAATGCGTATATACACGTATAATGATATATCGCCATATGCTAATGGCGGCACTACCAAAACACCAAAATCAAATTTATGTTGTTCCTATTATCCCGATAAGAAGAGGTTTTGCGGAAACTACTGTAGCCGTACGAATAGGCACGGACGAGTATTTAATAGGCGCTGCTGGAGACATAAGCGGTTCGGGTCGTACAGCAAGAGTTTAACGCCTATAGTTCTGATAATCATCACATCCGCAAATAGAATCTATAATCGGGACATTTGGATTAAGTTCATGCATGAAAGCGATAAAGGCGGCGTACCGTTTGAATTGATAATATACAATGAACACATGCTGAAAGGAACTGTTAGGCATCCGCAAAAAATGGTATCCAGATTTCGACCGTTTCCTGATTTTTTCAATCGGACTTTGGCTCCCAGTCACGGAGGCATAGAGTACACGCAAGTATACCTTGACATGTTACAGTACAGCTGTTCATTGCCGTATGCGTCCCGTTGTGTAGTAATCACGGAGAGGACAATTCCCATAGTTGGCCCAATAAAGGCGTACAAGCTTATCAGCAGTGTAAAGTGTTGTGTAGACATTAGCTACAATGTGAAATATGGTCCTAGACCTTCTTCGCTACCCTTACGCGGTAGAGGTAAAGTTTACGAGGCTGTAAATAATAAGGCACAAGGTGTGTTTACAACCGAATTTCTAAAGGCTGCCATGCCGACGGTACCTAATCAGTGTCATCATTTCGGGTTGTCTTTTGACGGGTCAAGATATACGGTTGTCGATCGTAGGCGACTTCAAATGTGGTGCACATACTGCGGCGGGCTGTATTCTGTCGGAATACATACCGCAAAGAGAAAAAATGTAAAACACAAAGTGTTTAAAATTTTTTTTTCTATAAAACAAACCAAGCCACAGTAAGAGGGGTTAGAAACTTTAAAGTAGAATCATTTGCAAAGGGAAAATAGTCAAAATTGACCTAGAACTACCATCGACATTTCCAAAGTTACAGCGAGATGAAAAAAATCAAAAACCAAGAACAAGAAAACTTCATTAAATGCACCCCTAAAGAGTTATACGGCTAGAACAAAAAAGAGGTAATATTTCGATCTGAGTAATGATTTTTGGCGATCAGTTTGGAAGCATACAAAGGAGGAGCGTGCGCCGATTATGACGAAATCGATATAGATCCCTATTGGTTGAGATGCATTGTGGGAACGAATACTGGGGAAGGGAGGCTCTTCGTGGGAGTAAATTTTGGCGTCATGACGCGGCAGCGAGACCGATACTATTGAAGTGAACGGACGTATGTCGAGGGTAGCTCCAGTAAAGGACAATGGTCAGTATGTGTTTTACCGTAAACCGTTTAAAAACTATGAGCGGCTAAGGAAAGGCGGTCTAGGCCAACCCGTTGAGGACGGCGATGCAGTGTCCAAAACGTATCTCGAACAAAACAGTTTGACTCGAATAAAGAACAGATATCATACAAAAGGCTTGCCTTTGGGAGGTCTCTGAGAGCCAAAAGAAAAAGAAGATGCCGTAACGAGAGCCTACTTGGAATCATTGGTTCCTATTAAACTAGCCGATTGTTTTTCCTTTGGCGACCAAAGGGTTTGCGGTGTATCGGCCTATGAAAGACTCTGACGCTATTAACATGAAGTACGTCAGAGATAATTTCTTATCGAAAAACGCAGAGGGTAAAATTGACGCTCACGGAGTGGCCATATGTAATGTTAAAACGCCTTTGTATAAAAATGACGCTGCTATAAAATTATACGTGGACGATAGGGTGCCTCGAAAAGACAAAACTCTTTGGAGTTTTCAAAATAAGCGGCTCGCTCTCAGGTCGAAGAACTTTTGTACCAACAAGATGCGGTCACACTGGGTTTTCTAATAAGAAATACGCTGTTTCTCACCCTAATTCCGACCGGTGAAATGTATAATACAAACGGAAAATGTATAACTAATGTTCGAGACGGTTTCACTGATGTCGACGCTGTTAACGTTCGTCAGCTTCATGAAACTAAATCTTGGATAAAGAAATACACTCTGCATTCCGACGAGACGGGCGACTACTACTGGTTAAACTCTAAGCGCTTATCGGGGATAGCCGATGGTATAGCTGATAACGATGCTGCTTCGCAAAGGCAATTGAATACGGCTATTCAGAGCCTAAGAGACACGCTAATGCGAGAGATGTCGAAGCCTATCGAAAAATAGATACAGATCGACAAGGTCATATTAATAGGCGATAATAAATACGGGAACACTTTAAAAATAATATCAGTCGTTGAAATGTTCTTCGAGCTGACGTTACTGCTCGCCTTGTGGAGCTCATCGCTCGCAACATCTTCGCCTACCCCTATCACGACGCCGACGGTATTTTGCGGATATACTGAAACTAACGGTAGTAGTAGTAGTATTGTTCAGGCTAAGACCAACCGTAAATGGGGTATCAACGGACTGACTTGATATATGTATGGTAATAAAAAAAAATCTCAATATCGCTTCGCGCGCTTTCAATCTCTGGAGTAAATATATCCCTTTGACTTTTACTCTCGACTCGGTAAGACCAAATATCGCTATATTATTCGGGGACGCTGAACATATAAAACTGTCGGAAGGAACAATGTGCGGTACTAGATTTGACGGTAGAGGAAGAGTCGTTGCCCACGCTTTTGCCCCTCATGTGCTTCAATCGCAAGTAGAGATACACTTCGATAACGAGGAAGAGTGGGATTTTAAAATGTCTACATCCGATAATGGCCGTAACTCGTTTTACGCTGTTCTGGTTCACAAAATAGGGCACGCTCTAGGACTGCCTCATAATAAGAAACATGATTCGATAATGTATCCGTATACGACCACCCGAAATATATGCAGTATGTATTATTTGGACTTTTCTTCAGACGATATTATTAATATTCAGTATCTATATGGTGCAAAACCAAAAACCAACCCCAACAACCACCACCACCACCACCACTACCACCAAACCACCACCACCACCACCGCCACCACCACCACCAGCACCACCACCAGCACCACGACCAGCACCACCACCAGCACCAGCACCACCACCACCACCAGGTATTTTGGTGAAGACGCCAACGTACACTATAACCACAGGAGGCATCAAAAAGACAACGCAGTCGTTTGCGGTCATTTGTGTCTAAAGTTTCTCACGTCATGAGTATAGTGCTAACAGATTGCACACCTGTTTTGTCATGTGACTTTTTCCCGCCAATTGATGTTTCAAAAGGCGAGTGGGAAGTAGGTTTTATCGATCTGGCAACATACAATTCGATACCGAACATCGTTGAGAATGTAAACAATCGTTTTCATTACGGTGATGATAATGATATTCACACGATTTCATTACCGACCGGATCGTACGAAATATCCGATATTGAGAGGTATATTAAATCGAAACTAGTTACCGGTACTGTTTTAGTATTGACACCTAATAATAATAAACTCAAAGTGGAGTTAAAATGTTCGCACGCGATCTTTTTCGACAAGGCCATGTCTATAGGCCAGCTGATGGGGTTCAGCGAGAAGAAATTAGAGGCAAATCAAAGACACTCTTCTGATCGGCCGGTAGATATCATCAGGGTTAACGTGATTCGCAATGTGGTCGCCGGATCATTTCAAAACGGCATAGAATGCCATACTTTACACGAATTTTATCCGTAGGTACCGCCCGGTTATAAGATTGTAGAAGTCCCGCAGAGCGTAATATATTTACCTGTCAACGTAAGCGTCATTCATAATATCACTGTAAGTCTAAGAGATCAGAACGGTGATACAATCGACTTTCGTGGAGAAGTCATTTCCGTTTGATTACATTTACGTAGACGCCAAGATGGGTCTAATATTTAACGTGCGCTTCTATAAGAAGGGCACAGTTAACATTGCGAAACGTTAGGTTCCTCAGATCTTTGGGGTTTTAAGTGAACAATGAAGAACCTTTTGGCAATCGACTCTAGCGCCGAGTACGACAACACACTGAACGGGCTGGAGTACCATACTCATCGGCCGTACTCTTCCGCTACGTTTGGTAATAACGATGAAATTCGTATCCCCATTCATCAGCAAGATGTCATTACGATTCCTTTTCAGAGCACGCTGCATATAAGAGGTACGTTGAAGGCTACAAAAAAACGGGGAGGCGACCGCTGAAGTGTCTTAGGTAAATAACGCTATAGCTTTTCTTTTCGACGATATCAGATACGAGATCGGAGGCAACAAGATAGACAGAACCAGGAATGTCGGCATAACGACAACCATCAAAAACTTGCTTTCGTTGCGCGAAAACGAGAAAAATAAACTCGGAAATTGCGGTTGGCTAGGAGTGGGTAAAACAGATACGGATTGCAAAGAGTTCAACGTGGTTATACCTTTGCGTATGCTGATGGGGTTTTTCGAGGATTACAATAGAATTGTAGACAATGTGAAACAGGAGCTTGTCCTTTTGCGTTCATCCTCAAATTTTAACGCAATAGTTAGCGCAGATGCGACAGATATTGATTTGAAAATAAATACTGTCTATTGGCGAGTTCCACACGTCTCCGTAGCCGATCCGATAAAATTAAAACTTTTGAAGATGATTGAACGCGATGTCACCGTTCACGTGCCACACCGGAAATGGGAACTAATAGAATACCCCGGTTTACCTGCGACGAAGCAACTCACCTGGACTGTAAAGACCGCTTCGCAGCTGGAAAAACCTCGTTACGTAATTTTTGCTATGCAAACCGATCGCAAAAACAACATTAAGGCTAACGCTTCAGAGTTTGACAGTTGCAGGGTAACGGATGTAAAATTGTATCTCAACTCTCAGTACTTTCCCTACGATAATATTCTCGGCGACACCGCCATTTTGTACGACATGTACGTTAGATTTCAACAGTCCTATTATTCACGCGAGCCATCGCCGTGTCTAGACTTCTCTACCTTTAAAGGGAAAGCACCGATTTTTGTAATCGATTGTTCGAAACAAAACGATACGATAAAATCAGGGCCTGTAAATGTGAGACTTGAAATCGAGGCGTCTGACAATATTCCGCCTAATACTTCCGGTTACTGCTTGATTATTCACGATTCCCATATTGTCTATAACCTGTTATCGGGTGTTGTTAAAAAGATTACGTAATTTGTGACGACGCGATAAATTACCCGATTTTTGTGCATTTAGTCTCAGTTGTGGCTTGTACTCTCAGACGGGTTGAAACATGCAAGCTGTGGTTGAGTTTCATACTTTCACCGACAACGCGGGTAAATACATTGTCAAGGAACTGGCTGTGGTTGCCGAACACTATCACAGTGTTACAATTTTCAAGCCGCCTTACAGATTTCACAATTTAAACGAGTCAGCGCAAAAGCCTGCTCGTTGGTTACAGTCGCGCTATCACCTTATCGGCTGGTACGAAAATAGCATACCTTTTGACGAAGACACTATGCGAAAGATGTTTGCACAGTTTGACACCATATTCACAAAGGGTTTGGAGAAGGCTAGATTTCTAAGGCAGTTTCACACTGATGTACTTGAATTGCCCAAAGAGAAGCAAGATTTCTCTTGTAAATACTATAAACGTATATTAACTCAGCATAATAATGATGTAGATTGTAGATGCGCACTGCGCAGTGCTAAATATTACTACGATCTGCTCCTAGCGTAGTGTCACTTGCGTGAAGATAATTCTTGTGTGTCTGGGTCACTGGCGTGGAGTTAATTCTTCCGTAAACATGTGTGTGTGTGTGTGTATGTCACTGGCTTGGAGTTAAACCTGTGTGTGTCTGGGTCACTGGCGTGGAGTTAATTCTTCCGTAAACCAAAGTGTGTCTGGGTCACTGGCGTGGAGTTAATTCTTCCGTAAACCAAAGTGTATCTAGGTCACTGGCGTGGAGTTAATTCTTCCGTAAACCTGTGTGTGTGTGTCACTGGCGTGGAGTTAAACCTGTGTGTGTGTATGTCTGGGTCACTGGCGCGGAGTTAATTCTTCCGTAAACCTGTGTGTGTCTGGGTCACTGGCTTGAAGTTAAATCTTCCGTAAACCTGAGTGTATTTACGTGTGGAGCAGATTAAAAAATTTAATAAAAATTTAAAAATAGAAAATACAAAAAAATTTAAAAATTAAAAAATACAAAAATATTTATCAGGAGACTACATTTTGTCATGGAGTGGTAGTCACTTGGGAGTAGCGATGGATAAGGCTACTCCCCAAGGAGTAAGCCTTCTGCTTGCCCCGGTTTGTAATGCGGGCATTAAATCGGCTTCACGTTTTCAGTTGGCGTTCCTAACCCCGTGAAAACTGCAGAAGGCAACCGTAGCGACATCTTGAGAGGTCAATGGGGTATCTCAGATCGAGGGCTGGCGCTTGATTGATGTCGCACGGTAAGTGTATTATTCATTCAATTGTATTGTTATTATTGTATATCATTTGTTTTTGTGGTTGCTATATTGTTTCCGATCTTGTATTTTTAGAGACATTCGAGCTAGCTCAGACCGTATTGGCATTGGTCAGTGGATAGCAGTATTTACATAACTATTTGGTATGCGTTGGTAGCTATCTATATATTGTCTAGGCTCATATTATAAAGGCTACTTATCGGATACTATGTGTTAACACATCGTCATGCTATCCATCGGGCACTATGTGTTAGCCAATAGCTATTGTGGTAGAGTAGCTATCTTTATGGATATATTGTCTAAAGCTCAGGTCATAAGGGATTTGGCCAGTGGTTTACCGACATAGTAGGCCCTTGTAGGGATTCATGTATGTCGGCTTAGCATAGTATGTATGTAGGCTTACATGCATATTTGTTTAACACATTATGTGGGCTATCATATATATTGGCGTAACATGGTATATAAGCATTCACGTCTTACAGCGATCGTTTGCGTTGTGTTACGTAGGCCTACCGGGCCCCTGCAATGTGATTGGTCGATTCCCCACACAGCTTGTTGACTATTTGAACTCAGTGTATAATTGTTGGTCGGTTAAAATTAGCGGTTAGTTGGAACGTTGGTCGTTTGATCTAACCGATCATTTTTTTGGCAATTTCATTTATTATTTGATAACCAACCCCTACTTTAAGCCAGATTCCAGGGTTACTTTACCTATAGGCAGTCTTCGGGATGGCTTTTACCTGAGGCCTTGCTCCATGTTAGCTTTACCTGAGGCCGTGCTCCTGGCTGACTCTTACCTAGGACCCCGATTATTTTTGGCAATCTGAAAACAACCCTCAGGTGAACCCGACCCTCAACAGTCCATAATGGACTCTACACGTAACCCATACGGTCATTTGATCCAACTGATCGATTTTTGGCAATTTCATATATTATTAAAGACAACCCCCCACCTAAGGCCTTACTCTAGTGTGAATTTACCTAAGGCTTTTCTCGAGGGCGGCTTTACTTAAGGGCCGGCCTCGAGATGGCTTTACCTGAGGCCATGCTCCAAAGGTAGCTTTACCTAAGGCCTGGTTCCTAGGTGACTTTTACCTAAGACAACTACTCCAGAGACCGATCGTTTCTGGCAATCTGAAAACTACCCCCTGGTGAATCCACCCCCTCAGCTTGCCAAAATGTACTTTAAACATACCACATACAGTCATTTGATCCAAACGATCAATTTTTGGCAATTTCATATATTATTTAAAAACTACCCCTGGTGAAACCACCCCCAACCATAACGCTAATGCACTCTAAATTCACCCTATCAGTCAAGACACATTTTTCCAAACATTTTTCGAAAACTATCCCCAACCCCGAATCTACCCCCAGAGCTACCCCCGGAGAAGGTCCTGAACGTAGCTGAGAACACGCCTAAACGTAGGTTAGGTTAGGTTAGATGCAATTTAGCGGGCTTAGGTTGTTACGTCATAGGCCTACTTCCCCCACCACTTTTTGTGCTCAAGTGGACCAATTAACTACTTTGGCTAGACCATATAAATTGATCCGCTTACAACAATTAAAAAAAATTAAGTTTACATCACCATAGTTTCGTTAAATCATTTTTGCTCGAAAGATTTTTCGGTTGAGTGCAAAAAATGTGTTTGAGAAAAGTTTGGGACTTTTGTAAGTTTTTCTTAACACAATTATATAACTACTATGATAATACACGAAAATATTTTGAGCTATGCGGTCGTATAATATAAAAGACCCATAATTTAACGATTCAAAACTTCGTAAAAGCACTTTCGCATGTTGCGTTTGTCCTTATCCTATGATGGGCTGTCTTGGTTTGAAGGACTATACGTCAGAATGACCTTAACATATAACCTAACAAATTAATGCTACTTACCCTCACCTGACATCAATAATTGCGACTTTTTTTTATAAAAAACAACCAGTTTTTTATTCAGAAACGTATATGTCTAACATGATTTTGCAAAATATTATGTTTAACAAAATAATACCTGTCTTCTACAAAACTATAATCATAAGCAACCATTTCTCCTCCTAAATATCCCTGAAACGGAACCTGCGAAACTCTTTATGTTTATGTTACTGTAAAATATCGATAGGCCTAGTAGTATATCTATAATTTGTAACATATTCTTTGAATAATCATATTCTTGTCTAGATCATAAAATAAGTTGGCAAAACCCCGTATATTAGATTGTATTCTTGAACATTTGAAAATTTGCAGGTAAATGTTGACAAAACACGAACAACCTACTGTGAGAATCAGGGAAGCTTTGTGTATTGTAGACATTTACCTACAAAATATCGAATATATCATAACGTAAGCAAATTCAAAGCCTCTTACCAACATATCTGGAAATTTTCGACATACTCCGGGGTATATCAGCATTTGTCACAAATATGGGACTTTGACAATCTCACTTTATGTTAGTTCGAAATGTTATTAAATAATGATTTATACCCTAAAACTAAACGGACACAAAGCAAAGATGATTTTATTAGAAAATATCTGATAAGTAATATCTTATGTTTAAGGTATATTCAAAATGGCAAATTCATTTTTTAAGAAAAGTATATATATATATATATATATATATATATATATATATATATATATATATATATATATATATATACCCTGAAAAAAAAGTAGTTGTAAATGTATTTTCTCTAATTTCTATAAAAATTCTTTAAAACACTGAAATAACCTGACTTAGAATTATATACAAAGGTAAAAGACATAATAGTGAACTCAAAATCTCACAAAAAATTATTTTTTCATAAATACGCACACAACAAACTAGTTTAGGCGACGATGTAGCCTTCCTCAGTGCTTGGCTACTACTAACAAATTGTCAAACTATGTTTTCAAGTCAAATAAAACAAACAAGATAAAAATACAAAGTCAAGCAATTAAATTATTCAGTTACAAAGTACAACACCTCTTACTCAGGAGAGGTATATATTTTACATAACTGCTATTATTATTAATATTTTGCTCTTTCACTCCCCTCCCACATTTTTCAACACCATCATAAATAAACAAATCCTAAACAAAACCTATACAGTTAAAAAATAACAATCATATATTATATAAAAATACACGTTATAATGAATTCACTAAAAAATCAGTTTATACGAAATTAAAACTAAAAACAAAGTCAAGATAAATAAACAAACATCAACACTTAACCATATTTTAACATTTTTACAAGGAAGCCGTAACAACTACTTTAACACTTTTATCTGAAATAAGAAAAGGAAAACCGTTATGAATCTCGTGTTTAGCGGAACAACACAGAAGTTGGATGTAGAAGGGATGAACTATGGACTGAACCCGACTCATTGTTTATTGAGACATCTTGAAATTTGTTAATAAACCATGTCTCCTAGGCATCCATAGTATTGTGCCTCGTGATTTGCTTCAACAACTTAGGATGGTCAGAAGTAAAATAACGCTGGTTTTCCAGGAAATCGCCAAGTATTGGCCATCGCCGAGTATTCCGGCTTGTTGTTTTTAAAATGAGCAAAGTGCTCCCTGCTTTATTTATGAGCAGGTTTGAGATAAAAGCTAAGGAGACGATGACATTTTTTCCATGTCCAGTAGGTGGATGATGTGTTTGTAATTTTTGGTGGAAAGAAAAACCTTGATGAGTTTTGTCGGGAACTTAATGGATATTTCCTTCTGTAGAGTTCACTACTGAGGTAGAAGCGAAGAATAGCATTACCTTTCTTCATGTAATGGTGACGAGAGCAAACGGTAGGCTTTCTTTTGATGTTTATAGGAAGCCAATAGTTTGTTGTGTGTTTGTTTATTATAAACTAATTTTTTGTGAGACTTTGAGTAAAATACTCAAATGTCTTTATTTTCATCTGAAGTAAAAGTGAAACCCTTGACTTAATCTTTATCTAATATTTGTTAAACAGTTGCATTCTAACTGCGAATGGTATAATTATCTAAATTCCAATCAGAATAATAGTGGTAGTATTCTATTAAAAGTAGAATTAAATTCATCTCATCCTAAATATTTGCCATGAGGTTTCAAAACTTTGTTTTGTAGGTTACACACGCTGCATTTGTTACACTTTTTAAAAGATGTGACAAGGCCTGTCATTTAGGCCTAGTCATAGCTCTCCTTAATTAACATATATCTCTTAAACATATGTTCTCTTGTTGTCGTATGTTCTCTGCCTACATTTTATTATTCTTACCCAATTTTCTACAACAGTATCACCTTGCTTTAACTGCATCCTTTTAACATATTTCCACTAATGATTCTATCTATCAGATCCATGTAGGTCAAGATATCGCCAGGTTTTAGTTTTCTTCTAAACTGCATTTATCTTTTACCTAATAATTTTCATATTACACCCTCAATTCCGCTGTAGGAGGTCGCTTAAGCATTTCCCCTAATTCATGTTCGTTTGTCTTCTACTCTGGAGAGATTTTTATTCTACAACATAACTTAAATGATTAACGTGTAGTTAGTGTGCAGTAATTCCTCTCTCTCTGTCTCTCCTTTTCAATCTCTATATCACTCTCATTGAGTTAACTCCTATAGCCCAACTCTTCTAATCTCTTTCCCTTTATCTCTCTCTATCTGTCTGTTTATCTCTCTCATTTCTCTCTCTCTTATAAAGGCCTATATATATATATATATATATATATATATATATATATATATATATATATATATATATATATATATATATATATATATATATATAGGTGTATAGTCTACCATATTTAAATATATATTTATTTATCTGTTTATTTTACCTTACTGTTAATCTATCTATCTATCCATCCCATCCAACTCTGTATCTCCCAATATCTCTATTTCTTCATTTTCCCATTCCTCCCTCCATCTTTACTACATTTCCTTCCTCCTCTCTCTTTTTTCAATTATCACACAGAGACAAATATAAATTCCAAAAGAACAAAACGATCGTACATAATATAACTTTTCATGTAAACACAGATTACATTTGTGCAATCCTGAGTATGTGTAGGGGTGTGTGCGTTTATATATATATATATATGTGTGTGTGTGTGTGTGTGTGTGTATGTATGTGTGTGTGTGTGTGTGTGTGTGTGTGTGTGTGTGTGTGTGTGTGTGTGTGTGTGTGTGTGTGTGTGTGTGTGTGTGTGTATGTATCTGTATGTGTGTTGAGGTGAGTGTATTTGTTTTTTGTGTTTGTGTTTTTGTGTGTAGTGGGTGTGTGTGTGTGTGTAGTGTGTGTGTGTGTGTGTGTGTGTGTGTGTGTGTGTGTGTGTGTGTGTGTGTGTGTGTGTGTGTGTGTGTGTGTGTGTGTTTTGTGTGTGTGTGTGTGTGTGAAATAGAGAGAGAGAGAGAGAGAGAGAGAGAGAGAGAGAGAGAGAGATAAAGAGTTTGTTTTTGTGCTTGTTTATTTTTAAGTATCAATATTGTAAATTTAATAGATGTTTTTCAGTAAATATAAATGAAAATACAGTACACGCAACAAGATAATCTTCAACCAACACAACTAATATTGTACAATTTGTAAGATCAAAGATCTAATATAACAATGTCTTATATTGTTACAGTCACGTGCTGCTTCAGGGCCAATGCGAAGGAAGATGAAGGTAATTATTTGTGGAATGTTTCTAGCTTAAATTAAAACTACAGTTGTTATTTCAGTATTTATATTACAATCTAGGCATTCAATTAAACAGTTTTAAAGGTTTTTAATACATGTTTTCCCCTTGTCTAGAGGTAAGCAATAAGTATCTCGCCCCGTGCATTATTCAGTCTTAGTTTTCTGAAATATGAAGGCATTTTAGGCAATCTGTTTTGGAAGTTTTATTTTGTAGTTCTTGAATGCAACAATGCCTTTCTTCGCTATCATTGGAATCGTTTTCCAAGGGAAAAAAATTATTGAAAAGAAATAATATAAACAAAGAATACATATTATACAAATAATCAGGTTGATACTTCCTGGCATAAAGGGCGGACTTTCATTATGTTTTAGAGCCGTTCCCCTGTCTGTGCTACAACTACACCACACACACACTGTTGCAAATTAATATTTCCCCTATTGGCCTCATGGTACACTAATGACTTATATTCTAAAACGTAAAAAGTAACGATTATTACAAATTGAAAAGAAATTATTAAAAACAATAAATTTGGCTTATTGTTTAAAAAACGTTTATTTTTAAGTTAATGCAATTTACACTTAAGGAATCCCAAGGAATCATAATTCCTTTCATTAACTTCATTATATTTTCATGTTTTAGACATAGAGGGTATATTTCATGAATATAAACCACCAAAGCAATTTTCCTCCAATGTGTAGTCTAATTAAGCACCAACATCCCTTCTCAAAATCACTAATATATCACTTTATTAAATCATCGGTCCCTAATAGTCTGAGATAGTTGTTTTAAAATTAGAAATGGTAACATCAGGCCATAAACCAGACACAGGTTGTCAATTATTTATTTGGAAGCCAGTCACAAGAATTCTCTCTTCAAGGTTAGGCAGAGGATTATTTTGTTCAAAATAAAATAATAATTTTTGGTGTTTTCTTAATGTAACTTTAACGCCTTTTTATAAACAAGGAACTTCTGAAAACTAATACTGAACAAAAATTAGGTTGAAAAACGTAATACTTATAAAAAAAATCCGATGATCTATTCGAATAAAATTTTTCCGGTATTGAGTTGAATACGAGTGATTTACCTTTATTGTACGATGTTTAAGTGCATAATGTTTTATAATAATAGTTCCACTTTATCTTTTGACAACGAAGAATTTATAGGGAGCTAGTTTATAAAATAGCCATTGTTAAGAAGTTACATTTAAAAAAGAAGCACTGCACAGTTGTTTTTGCTTTAGCCTATACAAATTCTACTTTAAATTTACGTATTTTGAGATGTAACAAAATTAGGTTCTACATACTGATAACAAAAAACGTTATATTCGACTTCTCAACTATTAAACGTTTTGCTTTTTAAACTATTTCCCGTAATATAGTTTACGACAATACTTTAAAATAGCCTGTTAGAAATGTTTTAAAGCTGACTAACGATTGGAATAAAATTGTATTTTTAAATGTAAAGCGTTATGAATATGAATTAGATATGAATCTTAAGCAGTATGTCTTATATTGCTTTCAGTGGAGGAGGTTGAGAAGGTAGTGGAGTTAGTGGAGCTGAACGAGATGGCGGAAGTACGAGATGAGGTGGAGGGGGAAGAGATATTAGAAATGGAAGTACGAGATGAGGTGGAGGGAGAAGAGCTGTTGGAGGTGCGAAATGAAGAGGAGGTGGAGAACGAAGTAGAGGATGATTTCATTGTAATAAAACCTGCGCCTACATATCACGAATTCGGTGAGTAAAAATATGCCACCAGTCTTGATCAAAACGATAACAATTTTCAGTTACGATTTACAAATAATATTACTAAACGCTATTAGTCACCACCATTCTATAACTCCAGTTTCTTCGATGTAGAGGGGAACCTATCACATTATAATAATTCGTAATAAATCATTTCAGGTTTGATGAAATAACGGATTTTTAATTTGCCATTTAATGGAAAACTCCGATGAAATTAAATTAAATTTAATTATTCATGGTCTATATTCTCCATTTCAAGTTTTGTGAGTAACATATATAGAAACATCCGTATTATTGAGAACTCTAATAAATTGCTGTCGGTTTTACTTTATTTCAGAATGAAAGTTTTTATTTGTGTTATTTGTGTCTTGGTATATTCCATAGTTATTCAATTGTCGTTCTGATGAATTATTCTTTCATCCATATGCTTACGATCTCTATGAGAAAAGAAGAAGACTTAGAAAAAATGACATCAGATCTGCTTTCAATTGGTGTCATAGCCTTCTTGTTTCGTGCTTTGTTCGAAAGAAATGTTGATCGAAAATATATCTAACTTTTTTCCTCGAAAAAATGTATATTGATATCATTGTTTTGCTGACGATTATTTTACATGTCCGTATTTTGGTATTTGGTATAGCCTATTAAACCTCAAATTTCCAACTCAGATTCATTTTGCTATTTCAGTGTCTTCCCGCATGAGCATTCCGAGAATACAGCTCTGTTTGTCTTCAGAACTGGTATAATTCAGGAGAGCGATCCTCTCCACGTCGGCCATGATTTCTCTTCAAAGATCTAGGGAAACATGTTCCTTTTTCCTAAGCCTACCTTCATTTCCTCTACGTTTCCATATTTTCCTACACAACAAATGTAACAGGAAGACACCGACCTTTCTCCGAGAAAGAGAGAAGGCCTAACATTGGCATGCATTTCTGCATACTCAAACTATAACCCCTCATATATCTTAGATTACATAAGACTTATATCCTAACTTTTTCACAAATTCTTTCGTAAATATGAGATCATAAATTTTATTGCTCTAAATCAAGCGCTCGCATGCACTCTGAATATCACAAAGCTAATATTTATGAATTAAACCAGTCACATTAATAGGTTATACACTTTACATGATTGATTGATTGACGAACAACCGTTTGCTCTAACTGAACACTTATGAAACAAGAATCAAGTTTCAGTGATAAATTCAAATGTATAAAAACATAAGAAGTATAGATAAGATTCGTCTTTGGATATTTCTAATACTTTCTATGAACAAGGGACACAAAATCTGGGATATTTCAACCAATCCATGATCTCCTGTTACAAACAGTTTTCTAGGTAACCTTTAGTTTTGCACAAGCATCATGAGTGAAAATTATGCTTTCCCACCGTGAATATTGGTCTGATTTAAATGCAAAGTATAGTTTATACATTATATACCCAGAAAACAAGACGCAAGCTAGCTACACAGATTGGGGGAGATACCATCCAACTTCACCCTTGAGCACACTCGTGTCTAAATTTACGTACAATTAATTCACATTCTCCTACTCTGATTAGATTAGTTGATTTTAAGGAGAAAATGAATGACCATGAGAAATATTACAACAAAATCAGTTAAATTACTACATTATATAAAATTGATTTATTTAGTTAGTGGTTAGTTTACTGAACAAAAAAAGAACTAATAATTGATCCAATTCAAAAACAAAACATACGTGCTGTAAGAACACAACAAAATAATTGCTACTTGTTCTTAGCAATATGCGCTCTCCCCCTTCTCTCTCTGTGTGTCACTTTATCTCTCTGGATTCATAAAAACAATGTTAACTTTTTAAAATTATAAAAAAATTTGTATCATAAACGATAATTGTGTTTTTCGTGTATTTGAAAATACATAAAATACAAATAAAAGGAAAATGCATAATTTTCCATACAAAAAATATTTGTATAAATAAACAATATATATATATATATATATATATATATATATATGTATAATTTATAAAAATTAAAAAGTAAATATTTTTTTAAACTATAGAAATTTTTTATTATTCATTATTTTTCTCATTTCAGAAAGACACAATGAAATCTATACCGCCTCCATTCTAGATTTACACAGACATTTCATTTATGGTTATCCCAAATTAAGATTTACTCCTACCCTACCGGTAATTGCCGAGGAGGAAGAAGAACAGCTGGCCACCATTCTTAGAACCAAATTGATGTGCTTTAGCGACTCGGAATTACTTGGATCAAAATTTGGGGACCTTCGCAGGTCCCGGTCATTTTGTTAGTAATTTTAATTTTTTCCTTATATAGTTTATACATAATATATATATATATATATATATATATATATATATATATATATATATATATATATATATTTGTCTGAATGCTTTTTAAAACTTTTTATGGCTTCTTATGACAGTTTTTGAATGTAAAGAAATATAAAATTTTACGAAGTTATTTGATAAGTTTTCTTCCTTTCAATCTTATGCCATCTTTAAATTTCGGTTTTTCATCAAAATTATCTTTGCTGCTCTCAGGATTTCTTCGGTTTACAGTATCCATCTGCAATAATTTCCTTTGTAAAATAATGAGCGTTTACGTCATATTTATCGTTTAACCATTCATTCTGGTTTTGTTTCTTATATAGTATGTTCGATGTATCAGTAAATCCACTTTAAAAATGCGCACAGCCGTCTTCACTTGGATGTAATGTCCAGTCTCTATCCTATCGTCTTTAAAAGTACTTTTGTAAGGGCAGTGATTTATTCCTAAGCATTTACATCATCCCTTGGCTACTGCTAAATTGATTTCGAATTACTAATTATAGTAATGTTAATACATATGAACATGTTATGTTTCGTATATATTACAAATTTATAAGTTTATTCAGAAATGTTTCTCGTTATTAAACAGATTTAAAAAAAAGTCTTATTTAACACATGTTAAATGTGTTAAATGTGTAATAGACGGTTTTATGCATTTCCTGATAAGGCAAACTCCTGGTTATCCGCGGGATGACGGTGAAGCGGAACAACGAATTATTCTACAGACAATTCAAATAAAGGACGAAAATTAACCAAAGTTGCTTTTGAAATTAGTTCGGGAATTTATTGAGTTAAAAAAAAGTATTATTTTTGTATGCAAATATTTTAATAGCTTTCATAGTCTCCATATTTACAATAAAAGCCAAGTATATGAAACTTGAAATATATGAAGACAAAAGAAAGTGTCTCCGGTGTGGCAACTCTGAAGTAGACCAACAGCCAAGTGGGTTTGTTGAACTGGGACCCTTCACATTTGAAGTACTGGATCAATTCATTTATCTGGGACCCATTGTAAGCTTCTATAATAAGGTTTGCTATATAATAGCCAACTTTAGGTTACGCAAAGACCTAAGCAGCTAGTAAGTGAGAAAACAAAAATGATGCTGCATAAGATAAAGATTCGTCCGGTACTAACTTATGTGTCTGCATCTTAGGCATTAACGACGAACTAAAAAAACTACCTGGCTAACTTTGAAAGGAAAATCCTTAGGAGGACTCTTGACGTTGTGAACATTGGTGGACAGTGAAGAAGGAAAGAATTGTGAGCTTTACCAGCTGTTTTGTAAAGCCAACATGGTGAAAGTAATAAAAATTGGAAGACTAAGCTGGACAGGGTATGTGTCCCGATTGGAGGATGGGGATGTATCCAGAGTTCTATTAGATGGAGCTATCTATAAAATGAGAGCAATGGATGTCCTAGAAATTTCGTCGCTAAGGTACCAGAACCATAATGAATGTGAGGAACTGGAAAGCAGCCTCACAGGTTTCAGGTACCTGCCGAAAGCTGATTGAGAAAGCCAAGATCCACACCGGAATGAAACACCACGGAAGAAGAGAAAAATATTTACAAAAAAAAGAATTGTATTTTTCGACATAAAACGCCCTCCTTCACCTGAGATTGAGGTTATTTCAGCAAAATGTCCGAGAATGATACGTCTTGCTCTCCAGATATTGAATGGGGCCTTCAGTATGTGCTACAGCTTCGTAACGGTGTACATTTTTTCTCGTCCTATCCCCTTTTCGTAATCGTATTCTCCTGTTCTTCATTTTCCTCCAAATTCATACTTGATTCTCTACATAAGATTCCATCAGTAAGTTGCTCTAAACCTGTGCCCACCAAATTATTTACTTGATAATGTTTCCTTTACCGATGTCAATTCCAGTATCGGACTAAACAAAACTAGCTAAATCACATATAGAAGTATCTTCATTTTAAAGACTCTACCAAATTATTGACTCACTTTTAATTTTTTTTCAGAGTTTCACAATCGCAGGTAAATCTCACTTTAACTTTGTTTATGTCATAAATGCTGTCAGGAATTGTATAAGCCTTAGAAAATTCCCGACGATCGGCCCCTTCATTAGTAAGATTGCTCTGTATTTTTTACTTGAGTGTTCCATTGATTGTATTATTGAGAGGTAAAATTAGGGGCCAAAGACATAACATATTACATATCAGAAAAAAATGTTTTTCTGTTGATCGGTGAGGATTTTCAGTAAAATATATAACTTTCTGTAGTATGACTTAGACTTCAAATGTTTTTTGATTTGAGGAATATAATTTCTTTAAAACACTCCTTAATAGTTATTGGTCCATAGAGAATTTCTTTTGGTTGAAGACCTCTACTAGGACGTTTGAAGCTCTAATCCTTTTTTAAAAATATTTTTTAATAACGAACAGGTAAATTTCTGATATCTCGTTCAACAACTTGACTGACTCCACAGTATTGTAAATTCCTTCTTAACATATTTTTGGCAGTAATTATGTCACCGCTAGGCCCTCCCCCATTACCTGTTTGAACCTCGTCAACCACGCTGATGAACAGAATCTTTATAAACTAGCATTTAAAAAAACCTTGTTTACCCACAAACAAGGATTACCTCACTTCGTAAATGATTGAAATATTTTTTTTATAGTAGGTCTCCTTTTCAAGGTTATTCATTTTGTTTATCCATGAGTTGTCTGATTTGTATTCAAATTTTATTAATCTATGTTTTCTTTGATAGTGTTACTAACAAAGGATTCTTCTAATCCATACTGTAGATTCATTTCCTTCTACGCCGTTCAGTTTTAAATATTTTTACTCCAGTTCATCCTGAATTAATAAACCATTGCTCTCCTCTTATCAGTCATTGTAAATGTACAATAACCCCATACAAAAACCAATGGTTTAAGCACACAAACAAACTACTACTTGGCACTAAGTTCATAGGAACTAACCTGTCGCGTAAATTGTGAGAAAATGTGGTAACAGAAGGAAAGGCGAGGAAGAGTGGAGTTCTACCAAGTTGTGAATAATGCTTCGGGTAGTAACACTCCATGGTCTTCCCACGGAAAGTCTTACTGTAGGCCTAAACTGAAATAACTAACTCTATTACTATATAATATTATATATATATATAATATTTCTCTTCTCAAAACTCTTTTTAATAACGATAGCAATTTCCAAAAATTTGGTTTTACTATTAAGGGGAATATTTAAATTGTTACTAAGATTGAAAATAATATTTATTTATGCATTTCTTTAGAATATATTTTAATGTTATTTTACAACAACAAATGTTGAAGCCTGTTCTGTTTTCTTTTTTTTCAGAAGCCACGTTCTGGCTTCGAGGTTTGGATCGGTTTCTGGTGGAGGTAAGCACAAATTCATCATCGTTGTTAATAAACACTACCTTAAAAACTAAATATATTCTCCATCCTTCAAGCACTCTAAGCTTAAGTGAGAACATTAAAAGTGAGACACCCTACACTAAACCTCCCCTACACCTTTATTGACATCTCTTGAGTGTTACTGCCCTGTAGTAACTGGTTTTTTGCCGGATAATCAATTGTGACCTATCTTTTAGTCGATTACATACACATACAAGTTGTATTGATTGACTTCCTAGCCCTAAATATACTTAAATGTAACGCCAAAGCAATCATATTATAGAAAGTATTTTGGGTTTTAAGTGTGCACGATACACTTTCATTGCACCTAAGATATATATAAGATTATCCTTTTCTGCATTGTTGTCTCACTTTCATTATAAACACGTTGCACGTTTTAACACGCCACTTATGTCTTTAGTAATGAAATGAGATTCATTGTCTTTTATGACACCTTTTGTGTTTTTAGCGCTTTAATATTCCTAAGACTTCTGGTTTGTTTCTTTTTCTTAGAACAAAACCAACACAAAAGATTCTAAACATAAACAAGAAATGGCATCTATTCACTTTATATTCGCTACACAATACATCGTAAAAACCTTTATATATCACATTTATTAAAAACTCTACATAAAAATAATATTTAAAACTCAAGTTTTTTACAAAAAGGGTAAAAAAGAAAACTCCAATAAGCAACAAAACTGGCATGTTTGCATTTAAGGAATAAAATTTAAAATATCTTCAAAACATGTAATAGAAAAAACGTAAACATATAATTCAAAAACTACAAGCTATCTCAGTTAATGAACTCTTGTATATAATGGGAAACAGGTACCCTTTGAAATTAATACCTCTCGAAATATATACCGTGCAAAAAGGTATTAAATTTAGTCATATACAAAATCGAATGCAAATTGTCATTAATAATATAAAAACAAACAAAAAGGTGTCGTAAGTGATAAACCTATCCAAGGAAAAACTAATCTATTGAAACAAAACCTAGGTACTCATAAATAAATAGCAAAAGAATCCCAACAGTAATCAACATACAACTGGTAATGCGTTAAAATGATTAAAAGTTAACACAAATCAAACATACAAATAGATAAATAAAAAACTAAAAGTTGAGGACTTTTAACAATATTGTTGAAAAACATTAATCACAATCGAGGAACATATAGGTGTAAAAACCAGAAAAGCGCGACTATCTAATAAACATATTAGACACAATAAACCCCAAAGTCTTACAATCTAGAAACCATCCTGTGTAATCTAGCTCTGTATGAACTGGAGTAGTAGTTACCTATATTACGATCATAGGTAATAGGGCTTTGTTTCAAGTGCGAGAGAAAAGGATTGTGACGTATACAAAAGAAAGCATATCTTATTAGTTTCACTTTACTATTGCAAATATGAGTTTAATTTTTAAAAATAATAATAATAATATTGAAGAGCAACTAAATATTACCTAATGTATTTTTAATATTTATTCTTTCACACAGGTCGCTGAAATGAGCGTCTACCCCTAACTCAAGTTCTTCATCTCGACCAATCTTCGAAATCTTTCCTCTCGACACAACCTTTGCAAAATCTTCTGAAGAACAGGGTCATTTCAGGTACATAACCTATGAAATCATTTACTTATCATACAAATCCCTGTATTAAAATACTTCAAACTCAGGTTTAGAAATATTAAAGAAAAAATTGTTTGTGTATTAAACTTATTATTTATAGGTTTTGAGAGAAATTTTGAACGATATTCACTCAACTTTGTTTGAGTTTATCAAATCATAAAACGTCTCGTTTAGCAAGGAAAACCTTTAAAAACATACAGTGAAGCTAGTTTCAAGTAAAACACCCAAATTATATTCAAACTTTTCCGTAGAAGAGTGTAACATGAAAAGAAAACTAACATAAGATCGATTTTTAAATTTTTTACTTAGAAGTATAATTTAATGCTGTTCCACCAAACTTTTCATGAACTCACTTGAAATAAGCGCCACCGAGAACACCAAAACTAATACTTCCGAGGTCAAATTATTCATCTTTTTGGTGAGTTTTATTAGTCAAATTAGAGCCCCTACCATCACATTATTTCTATAGACCAGACACTATTCCAAGACCAGACACTATTCCAAGACCAGACACTATTCCAAGACCAAACACTATTCCAAGACCAGACACTATTCCAAGACCAGAAACTATTCCAAGACCAGACACTATTCCAAGACCAAACACTATTCCAAGACCAGACACTATTCCAAGACCAGCCACTATTCCAAGACCAGACACTACTCCCAGACCAGACAACTAGACCCAGACCAGTAATATGACAGTAGTGCTGCTACATTGAAGTAAAATGTGAGCTTATAAGTTTGAGGTATTTCAAACTTTTATTATCAACTTTCGCAAATACCTCTTCTGTACATAATCTTTTACATTAGTTTCTGTTGGTTCGTGGTGTTAATATTCATATAAGAATTTTATAAAATAAAAGTAGAGCTAGCTTGTATTATCAGGCTAGAATGTGTCCTAGTACAACCCAAATAGCTACCTCTTCTGTAGTTACTCTTTTCCATTTGTTTTTGTTCGTTCGTAATGTTATTATTCATATTGGAATTATTAAACTAATACTTTAGCTACCTTGTATTATCAGGCTAGAATGTGTCCTCGTACAACCCTCGTAACTACCTCTTCTGTACTTACTCTTTTCCATTTGTTTTTGTTCGTTCGTAATGTTATTATTCATATTGGAATTATTAAACTAATAGTTTAGCTACCTTGTATTATCAAGCTAGAATGTGTCCTAGTACAATCCTCGTAACTACCTATTCTGTACTTAGTCTTTTACATTTGTTTGTCTTTTTTAATAATGTTAATATTCATATTAGAATTTTTAAACTAAAAGTTGAGCTAGTTTGTGTTATCAGGCTAGAATGTGTCCCCGTACAACACTAGTAACTACCTATTCTGTACTTAGTCTTTTACATTTGTTTGTCTTTTTTAATAATGTTAATATTCATATTGGAGTTTTTAAACTAAATGTTGAGCTACCTTGTATTATCAAGCCAGAATGTGTCCTAACTCAACACATGCAATTACCTCCTCTGTACCTAACTTTTACTCTTGTTTTTGTTCGTTCTTAATGTTAGCGTTCATATTGGAACTTTTTAACTAAAAGATGAGCTAGTTTGTATATCAGGCTAAAATGTGTCCTTATGGATCCTAAAATGGAAACTACGTATTCCATACTTCCCCTTTTATACCTATTTTATTTCTTAGTATTATTTTTTAACTTAAACTACAAATAATAAAGGTAAACATTTTAATACATAATAAAAGCAATAAATGATAAAAATTATTTAAATATTCCAAACCATTTTATTGGAAAAAAATGTTTGTTTTACTACGCCCCGACCTACTCAGCGGAGCCAATGGTCTTTAGATTGTAATTAATACAATTTGCCAATATATAAAATTATAAATGCATTATGTAGCTTAGTAATTCAAACGTAATGATTTTGTCACGAAAATATTCCTATACGTCTAAAACCTAACTTACACAGTGCTGAGAGTAAATGTTTAAGTTTTATAGTTCCCAAAATTAAGATTTGGTCCAATTCTATTCAGTAAAATTAAATGAATTAAATGAAAGAATGGTTTAACAAAGTATGTTTTGTTTTAATTTAGCTGCCACCAGAACCATCAAAATTCTTCTTGCTCTAACCGCCGGCCTAGGTTCGGTACCTTTTCGGAAACATCATCAAAATTCATGGGATGTAACCAGCCCGCGTCCGTGCCCCGCACACGTGCATCCTGGGAGACGGCGAAACACCGTTTGCAAAATGGGTTCGAGCAAAAATAATGAAGGAAATCGCTAATCTTAAAAACAGAAAGAAATTTCCAGAAGTTCCAGCAAGAAACATGAAGTCCTTGAAGTTGTTAAGAGCTATGACACTACATTGTATACATAGATACACATACATATATAAATACACACATCTATAAATTTGTATGTGAAGTTATAACATGGAAATAAAGATAACCTCCCGGGTGTACGGAATATTTGGTGCGGAAGGAAACAAAATTTTAGTGAATTTTCAAGAAAGATGCAAAAGGTCCGACCAGGCAAACAAAATTCCAGTGAAGGAGAACTCTTCAAAATTATTGTAATCAGCAACTGAAGCAGCAGATCTAAATTATTGTAAAAAGGAAATGAAACACCATATCGAAATTATTGTAATCAGCAACTGAAGCAGCACATCTAAATTATTGTAAAAAGGAAATGAAATACCATGTCGAAATTATTGTAATCAGCAAGTAAAGAAGCACAACAATATATCTGTAAGAGAAAGAAAATAAAATTTTCCGTTTTCAATGTTATTTCTCGTTAAATTATTTGTCTAATACACTATATTTAAACTGTATGTGATTTTTTTTTAGAATACTTTATTGAATAATTTATATTAAACAAAATTATAGAAAATAGTTTCCAAAATTTGATGCATTGCTCCTCAAAATGAGCTTCTTGAACTTTGGTAAGGCTCTCCGTCCATTATTTATTGAAAATGTTTAATTATATTTACATTTATTATCAAAATATGGTGAGGCCGTGTTATTATTTTACTACTGTAAATGCATCAAACATTTTAGAATCCTTCCATCAATGTAGATTAATATAAAAAATGTATGCTGAAAATCCTTGCTCTCCGCCCATTACACCAATGTCTGTTATTACTCTGCTGGTGAAATAAATTAACATTAAAAATTATAGCAAAAAATATAAAAACCCAGTTTCGAATTGGCATTTCACCAACTTTCCCCGTCAATATGTAAACGCCTTTTCAATCCCGCATACTACTATGAAAACAATGCTTTAGCTAATGTAACAGAATCAAGACAATGATTTGTAGCTCCGGTGTCCATATGTATTAAGAAATTAAAACGCGAGCAATATATTTGAAGTAGCCACTTCTAACGTAAAGACCTTCACTTCTGTTGAATTCTTTAGCTTATATAATCAGGAAATTTGTCAAATTAGTGACGTCTGTGGCTGTTGAATACATTCTACCAATAAAGCATTTCAGTGCAACTATTTAGAACCAGTAACGAAAATACCAACACAACTATTTAGGGTTATTAGTTGCGAAAATACTATAAATTTAAAAAATCCTAAAAGACAAAATTTTGTAAAAAAATAAACCAGTTCAAAGCAACTGTTTTATTATTTTTTAATAAACTACAACCAAATGTCCTTACGTGGTAGTAACAGAATCTGCAAGAGGTGATACAATCTATGCTCCAGAACATATGATATAAATATTATTATTTTTTATTTTTACAAAGAATTATGTTTAAGTTTATTTCTAATTCAGCTACAAAAGCTAATCCAAGGGGAGCTCTCTCTTTTACATTCACACACCTGTTGTATTGCAAGTAAAAATATTACCACCTGTGTAACATGCTAAAGGAAATATGTATTAATGGTACTATGGTAATGTGATAAAACTCCTAGATCTGGTATTCAAGCCTCATGTGCGCATGACCGCAATCTGAAGAAACCTACTCTCTATCGTGAACTACCCGTCACACCAAGGTGTAAGACGAAGGTTAAGGAAAGGTAGGTAAAGACAGGCTAAGTGGGACAGAATTGAAATACCCAATTGGAAATGATGACCTGTGAAATAAAACAATAGCTCGTGAGGGCTGCATGCACAAATAAAATGGTTAACTCCCTATAATGGTCAATGAGAGGTAATAACTAATACCATCTCCAAGGACAAATAAGGAATGTGTTTGTAGATAGTGTATTGAACATAGTAATGGTAAATGTATGCTACTGATGTAAGCTATGTGATTAGTAATTTTATATAGACTACTATCAAACTACATAAGCTTTTAAGCACTTTTCAAGCATTCAAAAAAGGAAAATATTGAGCCTTACTCACGTTGTTTCTTATTAGAATATGTTTTTTATTTGATTTATTTGTTTTTTTACTAGACAGGAATATACCTGTTGTCTTCAGTTTAGACAGATTTGGTTGTAGATGTTGTAAATATTTTGATAAATATAGATACTTATTGCAGATACAGAAAAATATAACTAAATCTATCCTGACTGGATGATTCATAGATATATTTTAATCTAGGCAGTAATGTTGTGTAAAACTATAACCAAATCTGTCCTTACTGGATACGTCATGGGTAAATTTTAATATAGGTATATTTTAATATATGTATATAGCAATGTTGTATAAAATTATAACCAAAAGTAAAGTATTTACATTTCAAGTTTAGTATAAAAATAAATTGACTTTAATGAAGTGCAGTGCGCTGTCGATACTGCGCGGTCGGTTCACACTATACATGCCATTACAGACTAACATTTAAAAACTTAACTTCCCGAATATTCCACGGAAAAATTATTATTCATTATTATTCATTAATAAAAATTAACAATGTTTGACTCAATATTTAATAAAAACAACACAATTTATAGGAATAAAAGCTCAATAAGAATTGTTTTCTCTAATTACGTAATAATCTATTAAAAAAATACGTAATCGAATCCCTAAAAAAATTATATTCTTTATTTTTTTCTTTGTATAAAATTTGAGGAAATTTTAATTTATCGGCGAACTGCCTGACTTAGGATAAACATGGAGATCACAGGTAGTGCAAGAAAGAATAATGCAATTAAATCCATTTAAGTAGTTTACAATATTAGCAAAGATAATAAAACTTACATTAAATATTACAAATCTATATACTTTGCTATAATTTGCTGGAATGTAAGAAATATACTCTTTTTTGACAATATAAAATCCTCTAATAAGTTCATAAACCTCTCTAGTTTGTTTATAGAAAATTTATATTAAACTTGAAAGAGCTATTACTCTTGAAAGAACTTGAACTACTTCTTTCCCTACTATTCAAATTGAACTTATAGTTCATTTGTTGTAAAAGTACAAATTTAGTGAATTAATTTAGGTAATAAGGGCCTAAATGAATTTTATTAAAGTCGTTGACAGATGAAAATCAATCTGCTGGAGTTCGATTTACTGGAAAGTCAAAAACCTTTATTTACAGTTATTGATTTTAAACTTTTGTTTAAAATTATTTCTTTAAATGCATCCAGGCCTAGAGCCTAAATAATATCGACGAAAATTGTTACTACTAACGAAATTGTTATTGTTAATAAAAAGACATTCATCGAGTAAAGTTATTATACAAATCGTAATTCCAAATGTTTACCAAATATGCAAAAAAGTACATTCATAGAATTTCAAACATAGTTGTTGCTGTTGGTTTTATGAGGCCCGAGCCTCATACAACGACTTATATTAGTGTTTTATGAATATAAGACATTTGTATGTAATCAAATTTATTTTGTTATCGAAAGAAGTGTTTAAACTTCCAAGGAAAATTTAATATTACCAATTACAAGTTAGTAAAAAAACAAAAATATCCGCGTTGGGAAGCTACATTTGGCTAATTTCCACAGAAACAATTTCATTCAAATAAATTAAAGACTATAATGACTATTAATATAGTAAATACTATTATTATTTATAATAACATATTAATGAGTATTGTAAAAACTATAATTTTGCTAGTAAGTAGAATCGTTATAAAAGACTATTTAATTGCTAAAAACTTAGGGTAGTCTGTAAAATATAAAAGACATTTAAGAAAACTAAACTGAATTGAAAGATATTATCAACTATTGTTCAATTGTTTTACCTGAACAGTTAGTTAAACAATCAAGTATCTTTAAAAATGGTAAATAAGGTTAGTGTTTGATAAACAAATGATTTTATATAGTTTTATATTTACCCTGTATTTTAGAAGTGTTTGATTTTCTCTATGTATATGCATGTTAAATTTATTAGGGCAAAAGAAATTTTATCAATTATTAATTCAAAAAGTTTTTTAAAATTATGCATATTTGAAATTATTCAAAAAAGATTTTTTTAACTACGTGGAACTATGAATGCTGAGGAAATTGAATTTAGGTGTGTTACATTTGTAGGTATGTAAAATCTGTTAATTTCTTGTAACAAAAATTGTACAAGTAAACAAATTGTAAATGGTTTAAGCACCAAAATATGGAACGTTCAACTTGTTATTTTTGCAAGGTAAAATATTAGGGGACATAAAAAGAAAACACATGTGAGTAAAGCGCCTAATAGGAACGTACACGTTGGAATAGGGCACCGGCAAACATTTACAAAAACACTTAGGATAGTTGAATTAAAATTCAGTACGTCATGCATTTTGTAAAGAGTGCATACATATTGTTGTTTATCAGTTTATGGTTTCAAATGATTTTTAAAAATCTTACCGTATATTCTGTAAAATACAACAAATGATAACTTGTCAGTAATGTTTTTCAAGAAAAAATTAAACAATTGCTACTTTAAAGAATATATTTAAATGATAAATTACAGTTCAATACAGTGAAACCAACTGACAAGGATTAATAACACGAAAAATATTTAAATGTGTAGTAAATATCATATTTACCAGGATATTAGATTTCATATAAGTTTTATTTCATTTATAAACACCCCACTTAACATGTTTATACCCGTATTATCGATATTTTAATATAATTAATTAAATGTCGAAATCTTGTTGGTGTTCACGAGCTGGTTGTAATTTACTTATTACACTTTTGCTATTACTTGCGACCAGACATTTCTTTAACTAAAAAATGTTAAATTATTAACTTACACTTGGAGGAAACGTTTCGTCTTACGACTTCGTCAGCCTCCAATTAATAAAAAATAATTATTTTTATTATGCTTTTCAAGATTTCTTTGATTTAACTTTTAATAAACATGAAAAGTAAATATTGTTGTTTTTAATTTTCCTATAAACTACCGACGGTTTGATAAATTAAATCAGCTGTATTTCTAATGTAAATGCAGCTGATTACGCTAACCTAAAAACAGCTGATCCGCTTCAACTTCATTAAATGTTTATCAACGTCACGGTTAGACACTTGCAATTTATTCTGAGAGTGGTTTACATTGAATATACTGAAAATAGTTTTAATTATATTAGTTAATTTTAATTTCTATATATTAACTATTGTAAGAGAATATCTACGTTAGATTTTGTAATGTAAAAAATTAAATACTATGCCAGTGATTTTGTAATCTTATAAATTTTATCTGGCTGTAGAAAACAATTCGAATATTTCCAGCTACCATAAAAATTATTTCAAATTTCAGCATTGAATTTACTCACCCTACTTGATAGTATTCAACGTCCAAAGAGTTTAGCAGACTAATTATTTATATATACTTGTTAGTAACACATTACTAATTTAAATAGAGACACACTTCAATAATAGTAGAAGAACGACCTCTTCAGTATAGAAAAAAAGAATAACTAGACAATCAAAGATTAACAGGGACGTCACATTTCAGTAGACAAAATGACAAAGTGATATTGGACTTCGTTGAGGAACAGTAGCAGAGATTATACTGAATATCAGTGTGAATTTCAAGCAGGTCACAATGACTCGCTCTTATATTTACTGTAACGCAGCGGTAGTTGGTGGCATAATACATATCATGTTTATAGGATTGTCAAAGCCTATTATAATTCATCTAACAGAAATTTATGGCATACACTTTAATAGTCTGATATGAGTTGCAAATTGGTAAGAAGATTCGTAACTTTTATGTAGAATATAAAGCCTAAGAGAAAATTAGCAGCAACTACCAAAAGGGTTATAGAACAATAAAAGACTAAATCAGAGACTGTTTAAGTAACTTAATCTATCTGTGATACACATTGGTTAGGCTCTAAAAATGTGAAAACAAAAAAAAAACTATTAAAAGGTTGTTGAAGTTAACGACACAACACTGTTTACATTACATTCTATAGAATACGAGCTGGCTGGCGTCGGTAATGAGTGAAAAGCTCGTAACAAAATAATGATAATAAACAAGTAATATAAACAAAATTTTAAAGTCAATTAGTACTTAAACCAACAAATGGAAATTTTATTTTACACAATTTTATTTATTAATTACAAATTTATATATATATATATATATATATATATATATATATATATATATATAGGGTTCGATATCGTTAATCCAGTTTATTTTGCTCATTTTATTAATTTTTAATCCTACGACATTATTTATGATACGGTGTAGTAACCAGGGCAACAATTAAGATTCTCTAATGGACGTTTCGACGATAACCAGACGAGGGAAAAGAAAAACTCATATACATCCTTGAGAAATTCATTTCCTCCTATGAGAAAGTTGGATCAGTGCAAAAGCGCTATGCCAAATGTAATCCGAGTCTGATGCCCAAATGTTTAATATATAATTATTGAAACTTTATTAATAATAATTATTATAAAACTGTATTAACATCAAATGTCATCCAATATAGGTTAAAAGTAATGAATTTGAACTTGATTGGATGAATAAAAACGTATTTTATTAACGATTGGAAATTTGAACACGATATACATCAGGAAGGTGTGCGCTAATAGAAGGAATTGAATAAATAAACAAATTTAACAAATTTGAAAATACAAAAAAAAACATAGAAAATACAAAATAAAATTAAAAATAGATTACAAACCTAATATCAACCATTTATATATATATATATATATATATATATATATATATATATATATTCTTGATATTTAACGTTATCCATTGTTTTTCCGTTGCACTGACTTTAGCTAATATATTACTATTGTAAGTAATTTTTCCACCATTAAGTGCAATAATTTTACCTTGAGTGATGAGGCACCTTTCGGTCAATTGACCATTGTCGAATCACTCTGTATTTAGTTTGTTTAATATTATGATGTGTTCGTTGTGAATGGTAAGTTGGTATATTACAAGTATATCGTCTACATACCTTGTCCATAGTGAAATATTGTGTGTGTTTATTATAGGTTTAATTATTATTTGTTCAAAGTGTTGTAAATATATGTCTGACATGACAGATGATATGAGTGAACCCATGGGGACTCCAATTGTTTGTTTATAATATTTATTGTTAAATTGGAAGTAATTTTGGTTACATATGTGTTTGGTTAGCGTAACTATCTATTATGTTTCTTTTTTCGTTATTGTGTATCAGTTTGTTTTTTATTATTTCTATGGTTTCTTCTATTGGGATACTAGGGTACATGTTAGGTATGTCATAACTTATTATTTTTGTGTTGCTGTTTGTTTTTATGGTTTTTATTTTATTAATTAATTCGTATCCATTTTTTATATTGTATGTGTTATTGATATGTATTTTAGATCTTATGATTTTGTCTAGAATTTTTGCGATTATGTAAGATGGTGCTGTTGTGAAATTTATTAGTGGTCTAAATGGTGTGTTGGGTTTGTGGATTTTAGGTATCCCTGATAATATTGGTGCACATGGTTTGAATGGGCATAGTCTTGTGTGGTATTTTAATTTATTGTTATAGTTTAGGGTGTTTCGGTGAGTGACTATTAAGTTTTTTATTGTAATAAGGTATTTGCTAGTTGGGTCTGGGATTTGTTCGTATTTATTTTCTTTTATGTAGTTAGTCATTGAATTGATGTATTTGGTATTTTCTATTATTACTGGTGTATTTGTTTTATCTGATTTTAATATTAAGTAGTCGTTGTTTTCTAGTTTTTCTCTGAGTTTTATAATTTCTTTTTTATTAATATATTGTTCTGTTTTTTGTTTTTTCCGTATTTATTAGGTTAATTTTATTATTAATATTGTTTCTTATGTGTTCAGTATTTTGGTGAGTAATTTTGTGGATGTTAGATTCTGTGTCAACTATTAGGTTTTTTATTATTTGTTTTTTGTTGAAGTTAGGTAGGTTATATTTGAAGAAATTTGTTTTTATTATTTTTTCTTTTTCAGTAAATTGTGTTTTAGTTAAGTTTATGAATTTATTGTTGTTAGAGGTGTGGGTTGGTTCTAGGTTATTTTTTAGGTTATGTTGTTGTTTTGATGTGTGGATTGGTTCTAGGCTATTTTTTAGGTTATGTTGTTTTGATAAATTTTCGATTTTTCTGTTTTGTCTGTTTATAGTGTTTGTTTTATGTTTTATTATAATTTGTTGTGTTTTTTCGTGAGTAATAGGTGTGAGAGTATCAAAAGTTTTCATTATTTCCAAATTGGTTGTGTATAGTTGTAAATTGATTTGGCTTTTTTTATGGTAGGCAGATTTAATGTTTTGTTTAATTATGTGTGATTCTGCTATTTTTGTTGCTTTATTGATAATAGTGTTTTGTTTATTTTTCATGTGTAATTTAGCGTATTTTAGTGTTATATTAAGTGTTAAGCATTTTTTATTAAACTGTATTTTGTTGATGCTTCATATATACATATATATATATATATATATATATATATATATATATATATATATAAGCTAATTATGAACTATAGTTATATTTTGGATGAAGCTGAATTTTAAAACATTTCAAAATTATTCAAAAACACAAACTAAAATACAGTCTTCAACATAAACAATACAATCGCTAGTAAAATAAAAAATACAAATAATAATAGTACACATAACAAAAATAGAATCTTATATAGTTAAAGGCAGCGATCGTATAAAGGTAGGCTTACTGTATAAACAAATACTTACATAAAGTAAAATGGGAAAATCTATCTATATACATTCGACAATTTACAGATCGTATAATAAGGAACAGGTAGAAAATAGTAGGAAACATAACTCACATTTTAAAATCATAAACAATGTGACAGCACGGGATTCCCTGGCCTTCAGCACTTGTTCCGTTATCTTGAGAAAAATAGGCAAAGTGTGAGGAATAATCTCATTAATTAAAGCATTCAACCATCATTGCTAGACCGTCTTACCTTAGTTTAAACCGTTTAACCTTTATAATTAAATGTATAAACAGATTTAAAACTTTTTTTTGAAAGCTTCGTAACTTATAGTTCAAAGTTGAAAAGTTATATGTTCATCTAACTAAATGTTATAATTGTTAATTTAGAAGCAGTATACATATTTATATTCCACCAGTAATTATGTGAGGTTTGGGCGGTGGTTTTATTCAAAAACGTCGGTTTCCATTCTTCGTCAAAGGTTTATATAGACCTACAATCTCTTTTGTCCTGATTTTAATTAGAGCGTTTTAATGAAAATATTAAAACTGCTTTCACAAGCAATTTTATTGAAGTAAGCCTGCCTTTATCGGTCTGTAAATTTATCATTTATCACTTTTTATTACTCACCATCCATTTCATGTTTTCTTAAAAAAATATTATATAAATATTAAAATTGTCTCTATTGCCAAGTATTGTTCTATTATAACACATAGAAACTTGTTGTCGTAGTAGAAGACATTTTAGGTAAATGTCAATGTAGCATGTTACAAATTATACATTTTCAAAGTAGGTCTACTAACGTTTACAAATATTTGAGGACAAATACGTCACGCAGAATTACTTAGAACCCTATACAAAAACTTATAATGTTTTTACAAAGTTATTAAATAGCTTGATAAAGAATGTTATAAAACTGTATCTTTGTAATAAAGCTTCAAATGAAAAAAACTAAACAAAAATTAAAAAAACATTAATTAGAATGTTTCTAAGCTTACTTCTCTAATTTATACTTCTAATAGGGTTGCTTCTCCTATTTGTTCAGTCCAAAATAATTTTTATTCTCTTAAGAACTCCTATAATGTCTCTTCATTTTCCATCCCCTTTTCGAAACTTAAATTGCCTATTTGACAATTTACTGAGAAAGAAGAAAGGTTGTTGATTAATTGAAACAGATGATGTCTCTCGACTTTTGATTACGCTGCCCTAAACCATCTATAAGTTAATTTGTCATTTATCAACGTCAACGCTGGCCAATTGCAATTCAAACTGCAGCTTCTTTAGCGCATTGTTTTTTGTCACTGTATGATTTATAAGCCACGACGAAATATATTCCAGGATAATTAGAGAATGCTTATTTTCATGCGTTCTCTGTATTTGGTTGCCCTTTAATTGTTCTTTAGGTAAATTATTTACCGATTAGAGCATTAACTATTATTCAATGGGTTTTTGTGCTTGGGATTCACCTGCCAAGCCCATCACTAGAATCCAACACCTTTTACAAAAAGTGATCGTTAGTTTACAATAACATATGTTTCAGGGTTTTCATATTTTATTTATTTCGAAATGGGAAAACTATTTATTATTGAATTAATTTCATATAAAAAAAAAACAGAAACAGATATATTTTTCTGCCAATTTCAAAAATATTCTTAAATTAAGAAACAATAAGTAAATTATGCACTAAAAACGACAGACATGTTTCGTGCAGAACTATATCGGTAAGTGCATTCTGTACATACACCGATAAATGCATCCTGTACATACATCGATAAGTGCATCCTGTACATACATCGATAAATGCACCATGTACATACATCGATAAATGGATCCTGTAAATACTTAGATAGGTTAATCCTGTACATACATCAATAAATACACAATGTAAATCTTTAAATAACTGCACCTGTACATGCATCGATAAACGCACCCTGTACTTACATTGATAAGTGCATTATGTACATACATCAAAGCGCATCCTGTACATACATCGATAATTTCATCCTGTAGATACTTAGACAAAGGCATCCTGTACATACATCGATAAATGCACCCTCTACATACATCGATAAATGCATCCTGTAAATCCTTAGATAGGTTCATCCTGTACATACAACAATAAATGCACATTGTAAATCTTTAGATATGTGCATCCTGTACATACATCGATAAATGCAACCTGTACATACATTGATAAGTGGATCATGTACATAAATTGATAAGTACATCCCGTAAATACATCGATAAATTAATCCTGTACATACTTAGACAAAGGCACCCTGTACATACATCGATAAATGCATCCTGTAAATCCTTAGATAGGTTCATCCTGTACATACATCAATAAA
This sequence comes from Prosapia bicincta, assembly GCA_036971475.1. Classification (NCBI taxonomy): domain Eukaryota; kingdom Metazoa; phylum Arthropoda; class Insecta; order Hemiptera; family Cercopidae; genus Prosapia; species Prosapia bicincta. Next base: position 372,722,515 of record JBAIZL010000001.1, read on the forward strand.
TGCATACTGTAAATCTTTAGATAAGTGCATCCTGTACATACATCGATAAATGTAACCTGTACGTACATTGATAAGTGGAACATGTACATAAATTGATAAGTGCATCCCGTAAATACATGGATAAATGCATCCTGTATATGCATCGATAAGTGCATCCTGTGCATACATCGATAAGTGTGTCCTGCACATGCATCGATAAGTGCATTATGTATTTACATCGATAAGTGTACCCTGTACATACATATGTACATCCAAAACATACGTAGATAAATGCATCCTGTACATACTTAGATATGTGCATCCTGAATATACATCGACGTACATACGGCATCCTGTTATTCGTACTCAAAAATCATATTTTAAAACATTTGATTTGCTCAATTTTTTAAATAATAAAACTCAATTTTTTAAAACAAAAACGTTAAATAAAACATAATGCAAAATTCAGTGAACACGATTAGAATTTTATTTCTATTTTCTCTTATGTAAGACATAAAAATAAAATAATTAAACTATTTTTATACTGAAATGTTTTTACTTATAATAAACTGTTTTAAATATCTGTGTCTTACTCTGCAGCATAATTTTCACGATTATTTCTATATTTTTAATTCCGTAAACGAATCAGTCCCCATGAAATTTCTTGAGCAAGAAACAAGACAAGAGAGCTTATTTAGATTCATTTTAAAGCTTGAGGGCTAAAGACGGTAGGTAAACTATTAGATTTGTTAAAAATTACCTGAGCTTTCCCAAACTGTCACTACAGTGTGTTTATTAATAAGTAAACCCTATATTCCAGATCGTCATTGATCAGCTGATGTATTTGATTGTTTATTTTTTTTTTACATTAGCTCACACTCCTCTGTATATATATATATAGTACAAATTTTCAATCTTTAATAAAATACGTTTTTAATCATCCAACCAAATACATTTTTTTAACGTATTGTTGATGAAAATTAATTATCGTTAGTAAAAATATTGAAGTATTTATGCAATAATTAAATTATAAAAATTTGGGTTTCCATCCAGATTCGAACTAAGAATCTCTATGTTCGAAGTCTAGCACGGTTTGGCACTACACCAACTTTCAAATACCTAGAATTGTCTTTCAAAGATGTAGACCTATATGCATTTTTTTCTCCTATCTGGTTGTCGTCGAAACCTCCATTGTATAACCTTAAACTGTTGACATAATTATCTCACGATATCATAAAAAGTACTCTATGGTTAAAAATGGATGAAAAGAAACAAACTGGAAATATGCAGACAATGATACAATTTTTCTTTGTAGATCTCAGTAAGAATTTACTTTCAAATATTTGTTTATATATTAGTTGTTTTATTTTTAATCCTCTGTTTAATTGAAATGTTAAAATGTATATAATAGATGAAAGCTGGAGAAGGTTTAGATATAATGGTTACGAATAACTTACAAGAACTTTGCGTAAATTATTCTAACGTCTGTTAATTTAGTGTGTTCTTTTAAAGTAAAATTGTTGAAATGTATCGCAATGTAAGAAGATCCCGAGTTCGTAGACAATTATTTAGGAATGGTGGTGGATAAGAGGGTTAAGGATCATTTACAATGCAGGAGGAGGAGCAGATGAACATAACCACAATTTTAGGTGGCCTCTAAATAATGGAAATTGTGTGATTCAGAATAGTGTTGGATTAAATTTAATGGCACCCCCTAGATCGCCTCATCGTAATTTAAAAATAATAATTGAAGCTATAGTTATTTTAATAATAAACATGAAAATGTCTTCTGTACTGGTAAATGGAGTGAGACTAATTTTGAAAGCTATGTTGGAAAAATCATTATACTTAAAAATAGATACTGGCAAAAACAAAGGCCAAGCAGTATTTTTTCCAAGAATAAAACTAAGAACAGATAAAAATATACCTTTTTCATTCGTTAGGGTCCAATTTCCAATAAAACTAACCTTTGTAATGACAATAATCAAAGCTCAAGGGCAAACCGTTTGAAAAAATTGGTATCTGGAAAACACAGTATTCAGTCATGGACAATTATTGTAGCTTTTAGCAGAGGAAGAGCGCCTCGAGATATTAGATTCAAATAGAAAACCGAAGCACACCAGGGAAAATAAACAATGATGAAAATAGTTACACAAAAAATATTGTTTACCAAGAAATTATACTGTGATTCTAGCATATATTGGTATTTGAATGGCATTATTAATAAATACTTCAACTATGAAACACATTTAACGGTCATTGTTTCTTTTCAATTTATTGTAATAAATAAGAAGCAGCAATTGCTGCGACAAGCCCCTCGTTACTATTATAATTACACTATAAATATACAAAACTTTAAAATATAAAGTTTTAATCAATAGTACTTGACAACTCGTTGCCATCATCAGTGTTGTAAAACGGTTGAAATTTTAAAGCCAGTACATTTAGCAATGCTTAGCAGAGTAGTATGTCAATTCTCTTCCAAATGTCTCACTTAAGTTGTACATACAGCATTTATGTAACTAATTTTAACAAATACCATAGGAATAATAATCTCTTTTTAATTACTGATAACTGTCAATAGCAAGAATAAACATTTCTATAAATTAGACTGTTCTCTACTAGAATACAGCACCAGTCGTATACTTAGTGGTGGAGCATGCAACCAAGGGTTTCAACAATTACTGCTCGACTGGGGTAGTCTTCCTGGACATTGAAAAGGCCTTTTGACCGGGTCTGGCACAACGGGCTCTTAGCGAAACTTCGTCACTATGGCTTTCCAGACGGGCTCATACACCTAGTTAGCTCATACCTGTCCAACCGTAAGTTTAGGGTTGATGTAGATCAAGCTCAATCTACACTACGGACTATACGGGCCGGAGTCCCTCAGGGCTCAATTATTGGGCCCGTATTGTTCAACATCTACATCGACATACCGACAACACTCAACACACAAGTGGTCATATTTGCAGATGACACCGCGTTATCCGCTCAGTCATGGAAACCGCATCTAATACACTTATATTTACAGGACCACCTTACAGTACTAGAATCATCGCTGAGCTACTGGAGAGTTAAGGTGAACGTGGCCAAGTGCTAGGCTTTGCTTCTCTCCAAACGTAGGACACACCAACTCAACACACCTCTAAAACTATTAGGCGAGGACATTCACTGGGGGAACCAGGTCAAATATCTGGGAGTCATACTCGATAGAGGCCTGACTTGGGACCCTCACATTACAAACACGTTAAAAAAGCAACAATTAGATTAACACAACTATATCCTATGCTTAACAGAACAAGCCCACTTTCACTACGGGCGGCCACTACTATATACGTATCTATGTTGCGCAGCATACTCACTTACGCATCACCCGTCTGGGGCCATGCAGGTAACACACGCACACGCAGACTACAGTTATTCCAAAACAAGGTTTTGCGAATAATCACAAAGGCACCTAGATGTACAAGATTAACACTGCTTCACACTGACTTAAAAGTACCTTTCATCAAACAACACCTCCGACACTTAGCAACAAAGTTCTACAAACAGGCTCACGCACATACAACATCAACACTCATTTCCTCACTGGGTAGATATGACCCCACCCACGACACACACAGACGGCCGCTATCCTTACTGACCGCCTAGCTCACACCATACCACCAAAATAAAATATACATACTAATAAATTCTGCTTCACAGTTATGTTCCAGGTGACGCAGGGGCACATCTCCAGCGCCGCAGCTTAGCCCCAACGGAAGTAATAATTTGATTGCATGCCTTTTCAGTTTCGAGTAGGCAGCAGAAGAAGAGGTGCATACCATTCCTGCCATAGACTCACTAACAAGGTATTTGCAAGGTAATACCTCTCCTTATTCCTTAGCATAAGGTGATCCAAGCCCTCAGGGTTCCTGCATGATCTGTCGCGGGATTTTTCCTTGCAGGGTTCCTTTCTTGCCAGGTTTTTTCATCCCGCTCTTAGCGCGACACTTACCGTACTGTTTCATTTCACTATCTCCTGATTCTCCATGGAAAGAGCTTATGAGCTTAGTACATGGGCAATCAATCCCGTTTCCTTCATTCGCGGTAGGGATACTAACCGCATGCGCATGTGAGCCGGAAGTAGCTCGCTAGAGGTTGGCTGCCACGAAGGCTGGGCGGGTTTTGGGGGCTCAGACCCGGGTAAAACAAAAACAAATTATTCAGTTTTAACGACTCAATAGACCCAATAGCTTTTCTCTTTTCCAGCATTCCTCTGAAATATTCAAGTCACTTAAATGGGTTGATGATCAGGTTGTCCTTAGCTACTTTTGGCATTCACAAATGAATGTGTCTGCTGAACGCCCAATTCCTTTCAAATAATTTTTAATTTCAAGGGCAGGCATGAGCGGGCGACCGAGGTTTGCAAAGGATACATCAAAATTGGGAAACCATAAATTTACATTACGTATTTTTTCAAATTGAGTATATTTTCGTGCCCTGATTTTTTATATTATATCCCACAAAAACACATACTGTGCAACCCGAAACGGAAATTTACAACGAGGTACAGTACCCGATGCGGCCTGGAGCTTTTCCGGTTCGCGTCGCGTTGCTCATTTTGTCTTTAGCCTCATTATGTTAACGTATATTAGATAGTGTCACATCATGTTGCTCACAGTATATTTGTGTTTGAAACCTTAGAGATGTAATGTTGAGTGGGATTGAGTTTGAGGGGGCAGAGGATAATCTTGCCCGAGCGCCAACAAAGAAAGCTAAACCCGACGGCAATGTAGAAAGCTGTAAGAAGAAAAACGCAAAACTTTTTTGATAAAATTATTTCTGTTAGTTTGTTGTCTTGTTGAGATAAAATTAGGCTTAGCTGGAATACCCACTGCTTCATCACAATTTACCCATAACAATGAGTGCTTTCATCGCCTGTGCTCTTACAACAAACAAATCACATGTGTGGAACAACACATTTGCATTCAAAACCAACTAGACTATTCAAACTCATTTTAGTGGTTTTCTTTTAGATAAAACTTCTGTTTAATTTAAGAAAAGAACAACTGAAAATTATTTAAATGTTTTTACTGTGCATGCATCTCTTATGTTTTGAAATTTTAACCTGGTATACCTACCAATGGATTTCGTTTGTATTTGTTTTTATTGTTTTATTACCAGTATTTAGTTATGTGTTATATTTACTTTTCGTTTGATTGCTGTCATATGTTGTTGAGGGAGACGAATATTATTAAAAATAATTGGTAAATGATGCATAATTAAAGTTTGTGAATTTAAAACACAATTAAGTGTATTAAGTTTTAATTTTAATCAATAATAATAGTAGTCACTGGAAAAGAACCCAAGAAATAAAATAACTTTATAAAGGTAAAATAAAACGATTTATTAAAAAATGCATCCAGCTGCCATTAATTTCATACTGAGGGGCAGTGGATTTTATTTTTTTTTACTGGTCGATACTTTTACAAACTTTATTTAAAAGTTTTATTTTCATGTGTTTATTTTAAACTATCAACACTCATGAGAAATTGTAAAACGTCCATTAAAACTACCTCACAAATCTTATAACTGTATCACGACATTTACAGCTTTTTAATGTTATAAAGTATTACAACCCAATTGGAAGTAAAGTTAAGTTAAGAGGTACGCCATTACACCATCAGTTATCATGTAAAAGCATATTAAAACATCCTTATCTAATGTTTACGAGAGGCAAAGTTGATTGCCTATCTACCTCTGAAGGCTGTTCATGGCGTCATTCATCGGTGTCACTACTTTAATACAGAATTGAACTGTTGTGATGACAAGTAATTAAAGGTAAAATCAATTAAGTTGGTAACATTGTTCCTATTAAGAAAGTAACAAATTTTTTTGGGGAGATTTCGATGCAAGGTTTCACCATTAGCATACGAATTCTCAAATCGAAAACAACGATTCCATCTTGTAACATGATTCGACTAACAGTACTTGAATTACTTCTAATAATTAACGTATAAATCAAAATTCATAACTCAGAATGATTAAAGATTATTGCTACGGGCCAAATTAGAGTAACTTTTTTTCAAGTTATAGTACCAGTTGAAAGGTCACTGCTGTCGGAGGATTTGATATAACGGGAAATTATGGATGTTAATTTTAAGAACAATTAATTGCACAATTAATATGCATTTAGAACAATTAATTGGCATAAAATCCTCTACGGGCAGTGGACAATCATGTTCAAACGATTATATTACTAATAAATATTACAAGAATATTAAATAAGTCGTTTACCTGTTGTGAGTCGTTACTAGGGCTATGTGTTACCTCTCACTGGTTCCCTCAGGAAGTTAGCATGCCGCGGGATGCACTCCGTAGGTGTCCAAGAAGACGTTCTCTCTCGACTGCTTTGTCTCAGATTCTCTCTACGACTTCCTTATTTTATCTTAACTATCTCGGAAAAATCCAATTTAGCCCGCATGTTTTATACTATCGGTCGGCTGTCGGTCTTTCGTGGCGACGATTAGAATTATTTACTATCGGGACTAGTTTGGCGGTAATATAAAAAATAACATTACACAATTATGAACTGAAACAATGACGTTATTTCTTCCGTACGGATTCTTAGTTAAAATGAAAAATATTCGACAATTTATCCACTGCAGGAAGTCAGGTAAATAAGAGAATAGTCGAAGACACTCGGAGTCGACTTTAGAAAATGTAAACTATTTAATTTAATTTGAGTTGGTTAGTGTGTAATAAGAGTTTAGAAATAATTTAAAATAATTAAATTGAGAGTATCAAGTACTTGAATTACTTGAATTGGGCTATCTGAATTACTATAAAAACTAAAGTTTATAGTTAATATTAGTCGGTTGGTAATTTTTTTTAATTTCTTTTTTTAAATTAATTTATACAATTTTAATACTGATGTTTACATATTTACGATACACGTTTGACATTTCAGTAATAACAAATTATATGTACATGCAAATCTATATCTAATATAATCCAGATTACAATTTATATCATAATAAAATCATACATACATCCATGAATAAAATTACAATTTATATAAATTTTATATATAATAATGTATGCCTCTCTCATTACTACATAATTCAACCGACTGACATGAAACTTTGTGAAGTTCTTTATTTGTGTAAAGTCTTCCTCGAAGACTTCCGCCAAATTTCTAGCCATGATATTTTTCAAAAAAAGCATTAAAGGTCTTAATACTTTTCTAAACGAACATTCAGTAACTTAAATATAAATCGAAGTTTTTTAATATAGAATCAACTAATAATCAATAGGTGGCGGTAATCAAACTATGGCGTAAAGCTGATATTTGAGAGAAAATATAATTTCATAAAACAATGTTAATTTGAGTTTAAGTTAGTTTTAAGCGGTTTTAACCCGAAGGTTGTAGTTTATTTACTGTACTTTAAGTTGAAATGGTATTTAATTGAAAACGTCCTTAATTTACAAGCTTATATACATACATACATACATACATATATATATATATATATATATATATATATATATATATATATATATATATATATATTATATATAAAAGTATTATATATATATTATATATTATATATATATATATATATATATAATATATATATATATATATATATATATTAAATATGGTGATATGTTTTCTTGTATATATAGTTAATAAATTTAAAATATTTCAAACACAAGAATACTTTTAATGAATATATTCATTAAAAGTATTCTTGTGTTTGAAATATTTTAAATTTATTAAATATATATATATATATATATATATATATATATATATATATATATATATAATATATATATATATATAAAATATATTTTACTACGTTATTTTATTTTAATAAGAATGGTTGTTTGTGTGTTACGTGCTATTTAAATGCAGTAGACTTTGAGTTAGGCTTTGGTTTTGTTTTGAAAAAGACATGAATTAGTTACGCTTAAATCCTAGATATATTAAATGCTAACTATTTAGTACTCTATGATGGCACAGTATTTCATATACATTGGGCAGTGGCTTTAGTTGTTATTCAGAGCCGTAAGTATAATGTTAAAATTCATGGATTCAGTTCTCCGTAAAACTTTAAAAAAGGTAAGATTGTATTGGGGGATGTAGTTTAGTTATCTAAAAGTACTCTAATAAATAAATAAAACAAAGATCCTCTAAAATATTTTCTGCATGTAAAAATGTTTTTCAATAAAAATGACAAAATGTAAAATTGAATTTTTTTGTCATACATTTTCTTGACTTTCGATTCATATAATACCACGACATCACAAGACGGTTAAGCTAGAGTGTAATTACTATTCGTAACATTAGTTATCAACTAATAACAATATTTATTACACAGGTATTATTGGTAGATAAACTGTAGTTTTTAATGTAGTTTATTTAATCCAAGCAACATCAGTTACAGTTAAAATATGAATTATTTGTAAATACTTTATTTATGACTTTTTCCCCATTTCTTCATTTTGTCAACCTCTATTTTCAGGTGTGCTTAAAGGATATAACACTTGTTGGACGTCTGATAGCCTTAGAAACTCGACCGCCTCTTCACGAAAAGTGTTTCCTGCAAAACTAGATATTTCTGGAGTTGATTTGCTTTTCAATATTAAGGAAATAGTTTGTATTTTAATGAAAAAAAGTTTTAAAATATTTTAGGATTCGTAAAATTTCCAGCTGATTTAATATTGAATCGATAGCTCAGATAATCGATAGCTTACATGTTTATATAAGCTCAGGGACTTAATTAAATTGGACATTATTATTAAGTAACAATGAGAAGTCTTCGATAGAAGTCAAACATAAAACTAATAAAACTTGAATGATTACATTAAATGAAAAAAAAACATACTTTAAAAATGCAGCCTATAAAATAAATATATTAAATAATCGATTAATAGCTATAAAATAAAAAAAAAAATTCAACTCTTACTTAAACTAATTTATTATCTAATGGAATACAGTAGAAACATAAAATTTTAACTTGATTTAAAACATTGACCAGTTTAAGTCTACAAAGAAATGTTAAGAAATGATTAATATATACAAAGTTAATAATTAATTATTAATCGAATATAATCAATATTTTAGTTTCAATGGTGAGGTAATCATACAATAAAAAAATATTGCACTTTCACAATAGACGTGTTTATTATATCAAGAAGGAATTACAAGGATCAGGTCAACATCAGTTTTATCAACGCTACAATAGTATCCATGTCATCCTCAATGTAGTTCAAAATGACTGTAATTAATTAAATACAATTCAATCAATAATAGAAGGTGAAGAGAAATGGTAGAACATTTGTGTTTAAATTTTGTACAAAAAGGTGAATGAAGTCATAGAAAAACTTTGACGTTTGTTTGGATTGCGGAAAGAAAGAAAGCTTAATGGAAATTGAACTGATAAATCAAATGTTCTGGAGGAAAACAGAAATTTGAAAGAATGGAAAAAATATAACGTATTACCAAAACCAAACCGATGAAATACAAATTTTCTCGGGATCTGCAGTTTTGAAATTAGGTTTCTTGGGCTGATTTGGTAGTTTCATTAACGCGTGAATAATCACGTGATGTTCCTGTTTTGAGGTAGTAGCCCATGTAATATTGAGTAGTTTAGTGACGTCTGTCTAGTTGAGTAATAACATTTTATTATTTTGACTCAAGGAAGTAAATTTTTATATCATTACACTTTTTGCATTCATAAAAATTACTGTTAGTGGCCCCACATATTGCGCTGCTTTACCCCACACACAGGGTAAGATGGCGCACTTGCAAACTGCCTAAATTAGGCAAAATATTCTACTTTTATATTAATATAATTAAAAAAAAAATGGCTATGATACGTGACATAACAAGTATGGTTTTGATAATGATTTCAATTTAACATCTAATTTCATGAGTTATTGTAAAAATATATCCTTAAAAGTGCACTACATAGCCCCTACGATCTCCCTTACAATGTTGTTTGTGATATTTATACATTTAAAAATTTCGATTAGTATTTTCATTTAACTTTTATGAGATTTTCATATACTTTTTGGTAAATGAAACATTATATTCTCTTGTAAAATAATCTTTTTCATAATTTAAATATATGTACTTAATCTAAAACTTACTAATATTATAGGGAATACTTGATTACAATTTGGACAAACTTTCCTTTGTATACAAGAAAGAGAGAGAGAGAGAGAGATTCCTTCTTAGTTCACGGTTGGTTGAGCACAATGGTTAGCAATAACTCGGTGGCGGTGTTACAATTTTCTCTAAAGGAAACATCAATCTAAAGGGCAGTTTTGGATTAATTAAAGCCACAGGGTTTAGTAATAAAGCCACAATATAGTGTGGTAACAATATATAATATAAGTTATATTCGACGCAACAAAAATTCCCTAATTCCTATATGTATATAAATCTTTAGTTTTGTCGTCTATAAGCATATAACCATTTTTACCAGTAAATCCGAACATTTCATACATTCAAAATTTGTACCTAGGTCGTACTGTTTAATGAACAATTTTTTAGTATAAACAATTCATGTGAACAAATAAAATTGTATTTATAATATTTGTTTACTCAAAAGTAAAACTATACTTTGGATATAAATGTGCCATATAATGTTTCATTATTTTATAACGAAAAAGGATAAATACGTTTAATTCTCATGGCGTGCTTTTTATGATTTTTTTAACAGTATTATTTGTTTCAACTAATAATTTTTTTGTGTGGGGAAGAATTCAGAAAAAAACCTAGAATGTTTAAAATAATACATTTTTAAATTCAAATGTTTAAATTGAAACATTTGTATAAACGTCTATACTGAGATGTTGAATAACAGTCCTAGAAAGTGATAACTCTGGTATTTAACTAGGAAAACACAGAAATTCTCCTTCCGAATGTCTTCCTAATTATCGGTGCATTCAAACTCCAAAATAAGAAATAAAACTGGGACGCAGATTATCAACAACTATATTTTTATTGGTCTTTTATTTTATATTTAATGTTATTAAATTTTATCTCTTTAAGTCTGTTCATTATTTTGAGTTTATTGTGCATATCGTTAGCTAATATTGAACGCAAGTTAAAAATGTCTATCACTAAACTGTTTAAATTTTTTTAGTTTCATTTTTTATCCAGAGAAGAAGTGTTTGTTCTACATCTTTCAACGGTTATTTTGCGTGCTTGTCTGTGTGTTACATTTTACCTTTAATCGGTTAAACTTTTGAGGACAACGTAAACGGTTACTATTTTTGGTTCCCGAGTATGATAGTCCAGAAAGTGACGTTTTAGAAACGAAATTGTAAGCGGAAAATCCATCAAATATCATAAAAAAATCTTAGGTGTCGTCATAAACAAATTTGTTACCACACTACAAATTTTAATAATAAAAAATAAACTGGTATAGTTTATTCACGTAATATAATTAATGAGAACAAGTAGGCTACATCTAACGTTTTACATAAAATGTTTGGTTAAAACTTTATAGTATAAGTTTATACATAAAGTATAAACGGTAAAATTTATACTTTCTACATTTAAAACTTAGTATTGTTTCACTCCATTAACAACAACTGTCAAATACGTACAGCCTTTAGAAAAAATTGTTTCGGCCTCTGACATGCAAGTCTCAAAATAAATTCAAATAAATGAAATTTTTATATTATTATAGTTAAAAATTGGAACATTTAATTCACGCCGAAATATTATAATATGTATTTGTACGTAAACATCAAATGTTTATGATTTCAAATACATCATTTGGTAGAGTTTATATTATTTAGCAAACACGGTAGATATTTTATAAATTACTTTTTTAAATTAAGATCTTCAAATCAAATAAGTACTTACCTACTTTCCTCGGAAATTGAACTAAGTTATTAAACAATAACAGCTATGCCTATAATATAGGTACCTATGACATATCACAATATAATGTGAAACATATAATTTACATTTGTTAGTTACAGTGGTTTGTAGTTTCATTCAACCCAAAACCTGGAGTACCAGGTTTCACAATGTTTCAACGTTTCACAATGTTGACAGTTGTTGTTGGTGGAGTAGGAGGAGCTACAGACCAATAAAAAATCAGTATTTGCCTTACATTGCTTCGCCTTTTGGGATCAGTTATAATGCCTCTAGACTTGGAATGGGTGCAATGTCCGTTACACCTGAGTATTTAAAGCTATTGATTTCGATATAATGTACAGAAAATAATTTATTATTTTATGTGTCAATAAAATTTTGTTTTAATGATGCGGTAAAGCAGTTGTTTGTTTTTTTTATTCAGCATTTTTAATAGGATTAAGTAAATAAAACTAAATTCTTCACAATGCTGAATATCTTTAAAAACTTTGTTGCTAATTTCAAAATATTTTTAAAAAGGTTTTATGAAATAATATAGTACAATATTCTTCTTACTTTTTACTTAAAAAAATATACGAATATTAATACTTTTTATACAAACTTAACTGGTTATTGAATACTTAAAGCAACTACAACTGAAAATATAGTTAGACAGATGATTACGGAATTTCTAGTGCTTTAGAGCCTGCCACATAAATTGTTAAAACCAATAAATGTACCATATCAAATTCTACATCTTGCTAGTCTATGTTGAATCTGTGCTCACACAGTGTCAAAACAAATATGAAATCACTGTTATTTTAAATTTTTTAGATAAAGTTTAAAATATTTAAATGTAATGAAAGTGCTCATTCAGTGAATCAAACTTTTAAATAAAATTTTACAAATTTTAACTATTAAAAACTTTTTTAGATAAGTGGCCAGGTAACGATTTAGTGTATATAAGTTTTTACAGTTTTACTTTTTTCTTGCCGCAGCTTTAGAATTTTCTATGATCAATTGGGATTACAATGGACAAGTAAATTTGTATAGAAAATTCAAACGCAGAAGGGTTCAAGAATTTTCAGACGGAGTATTTGATTCACATTAATTCTTTTGTTTAACAATTTTAAAATGCCTACTGGAGTGACATGCCCAACATACTTGAAGTTGGTGGCAGCAGCAATGCTTTCAGTGATGTGTGGTGCGCAAGTAGTTCATTCAATATATAAACCTCTAAGTGACATAGATGAATTTGTAGAAGCTGAAATACAGTGGAAAAAGAATGAAGCAAATAAAATTACGCGATAAGAAAATGAAATTATTAGATAATTGTTTTTGTTATTACCTTGGCAATCTCTTGTACTATGTTGGGAAAGTTTAGAATTCTATTTAGTTTAAACTAATGTCAATACATTGTTCATTAGCAGTATAAATTGTGAATGATAATTTAAAAATATGTAACAGGTAATTATATATAAACAAAATGTATTTATTAAATTTCATATAATTACATTAAAACAAATAAATACTTTTGTAGTATTCCTATATGCAATTTTTACAAATATTTCAATAAGAAATAAGAAAAAAAACTTTATAGCATATTTACTTACATACTGTCTACTTACATAGGTCAAACATATCTATATATCATGTATATGTTTTTATAGTAAACCACCAGTTCTTACAGCAACTGTTTAATTAAATCTAATTCTTAAAATTAAAGATAAATCTAACCTTTTAGAACTCACAAAACTTTAGCCAATGGCCATAAATGTCTTCATTAAATAAATAATAATCAACTGAACCAAAAATTTTCAAATGGAATAGAAACAAGTTAAATTACATGTTAATTTTCTCTTCAATGCCTAATTGTTTAGTGTACAAATTTAAGATAGAATATCAAGAGCACAGGGATACATTATATTACAACAAAAATATTGGAAAACCCCACAATACCATAAAAATCAATAAAAATAACTAATAATAAAAGTAACCTAAGATAAAACTCTTATGTACATTTCGATGAGCATGTCAACATCTAGTAGGTCAGTCTGGTTTGTAATAAGGTCCTCTGATAATGGCGAAATGTTTATCGAAATGTACATAAGGGTGTAATCTTAGGTAACTTTTATTATTAGTTATTTTTGTTAAATTGGAGTTTTTCCAAAGTTTTTACTGTAACACAATTTTAAGCAGCAACAGAAGTATTAAAATCTCGCAACTACATATTTTTCAGAAAGATGTGTGTTTCCTGTTAAAATAATTATTTACTTTTAGGAACAATTTTTCTAATTTAAGTAATTGTATTGATACAACAGAAATTTCTGTATTGTTAGTACACAAACTGTAAATAATTTCTATTGATATCGTCAAAATTATAAAATATTCTCATAGTTTATGACACGGTTTTATTAACTTCATACATCGTGTTTCTGTTAACTTTGGTTCACATAGTGACAATGTAAGGTTACTTGGAAACCTACGCTCGTAATAATAAATATATCCTTTTCTAAGATGTTTTATAGACTATTATAATACGATCCTAAGACTATTGTCTTCAAATTGTACCATTCCTAATAGATCAATATAAATGCATAAATATGCTATAAATTATCTCTCTATATTTAAACAACTTCTCCAATATCATAATAAAGCAAAATACAATTTTATGAAATGTCTTCTCTATGAACAAAGAGTTAACTTCACTACAGATCACCGTTTCTAAAGGTTTTGATTTTTTGTCTGAGCAGTGCCGTATTTCGTTTTATATTAAAAAAAGTTTAAAATTTGTAGGCATACACCTTTGAACAATTTAGTCTGGACTAGTTGTGCTGTTACTGTTAAAATAAAATATAAATGTTTTCATTATTTTTAATAAAAATCTGTTGAATATAAACATTAATATTTCTCAATTATGCATCAAGCCTGTGTATCTACCGCAGAAAATACAAACATATAAGTAGAGTAGGCCTAGTTTTTAAACGATTTGTAGTTGCCCTTCTATAGAGTTGCCAATTCTATAGAATTCTGTTGTTAAATTGAATAAAACGTTTACGTTTGTTTCAAAATAAACGAGTTAACAGATATTCTTTTCAAAAACCACGACCCATTAGAGGGACGGCGTATGCACCAATTTGAGGGCTGAGGCCTGAGGGCCCTTAAGTTTGTTTATGCTTTCAGAGCAGATGAGCTTGCCAGCTTGAGAGCGTATGATTTTAATTGATTAACTCAATTTGTCACTTCAGAAGATTCTTATTTATTTGGTGCTGATATTAATGAGTCTAATGAAAGGAAGTGACAAGGCTCTATTGAACACAGGTCTCCCTAAACCTAAATTGAAAGAACCCAAATCCAAATATGTATGACTAGATAACCTCAGGAATATGATTAGGAGCTGGGCCCAAAAGATGCCAAATGCTACGTGCTACAGTTATAGAAAGAAATAACGCCAGACTCTGGTCTGTACTATAATTTTTTTAAAAATATATTTCCCGCAATGAATGAACTAGATTTGTGGAGCTGTGGATGGATATATGTATATATATTTACATGTGTCATATACCATTCAGTTTCAAGATGAGAATTCGGGTAAATTGTATATACAGAAAAATGTTTTAATTGAAAATCCAAACCTTTACGTCTTTCGAATGAGAACAACTGTACGCTGCTACTTCGGTGGGAGAAAAGAAGGGTTTATTGGCTGTGGTCATAAAATTTGTACAGTAGATATATTTCAAGTTTACGTTGTATTATTCCCTTCAGATAACTTGTCTGCTTCGACAAACAAGATGTTTTAAAAAATATGCTCATTTGCAATCTTTTTTTATCGTGCATTATCTTACGTATTTGAAAAAATCTTATTTGTCCATATTGTAAAAATTTTCTAAGCAATATATTATTAAATTATGCCTCAAACCTGACGTTTTTTATTTCTGATATGAAATTGTTTTTAGATTATAAACACAGTATTACGAAACTGCAAAAAGCAATTATTTTAAATTAAATTTATTATAAAATATTTTACTAACAAAAACCTCTTTATTGTAATATCCAAGGGTTTAGACGAATGAATGTAATAGATGTAAAATTAAAACCAGTAACGAATTTAACAAAACGTTTAATATTTGTTGACTCCATTACGAGAACGAAATAGATTGAATACATCGGATGAAAGTTTTGTAACAGTAAAGATTTTTCTATAAAAAAATACCAATAATCCGACAGATTCATCACGTGGATAAATGTCTGGTTGTAAATGTGAAAAGAAGATCGTCATGTAAGATTATATTAAACTTTTCTGGAGCTCTTGGCCGACACGAGTTTATTCACGGTTAATAAATAACCACTGAGGTACAATAGAGGAGGGTAATATGTATGCGAGGTTATTAACATGAACGCTGCTGCAGACAAATTCTTCAACATTTATTTTACTGAATGCCGTATTTGTTGAATGGATTACACAAATAGATTTACTTTGGAGAAAGAAATGTTTTTAACGTTTTACATATTTGAGTAACAGTTTGAAAAATAGGCAAAGTTTAAGGTTTGGAGAAGAGATCAAGGATTTATAGCCAAGGAGTATGAAATTGACTATGTGCAAGATAACTGTTTGTTGTGTATGGATTATCTTATTTATAGCACTTCTAACCTTATTTATTACATTTAAAACTAATTTTAAAATAGAAATTTCCCTGTTCATCCGATCAAGTTCAAATACATTTTTTTAAACCTATAGTGGATGACAATTGATATTAATGCAGATTTCTTTCAAATATTGGTCCTATATTTAAATAATACAAATTTCGGTCGCCTAGGTCGGATTTGAACTGAGTATCTTAATGTTCGAAGTCTAGCTCTTTGGCACAGAGCCAATTTTCCCACAGGTAGAAATAAACCTCTGAAAGATCCATATGAAAAACCTCCATTGTACAACCTTTAATTATTGCCATGATTACCGTACAATGTCATAAATATTGCGCTAAAATTAAAAATGAATGAAAAGAATAAAATAAACAAACAAACTGGTTTAACATTATCGAACCTTGCTTCACAAACGGACAATACGAAAGGAAAACAAAAAGAAAGTATAGCACAATGTAAACGACGAAAAAAAGTATAAATAGTAAACTACATAACGGTTCAACTCCAAATATAGTAGAGGAAAATATATAAGAGGAAGTTCCCTCTCCATTCTGTCACTTAATATTGTTATTCTGACACATGTATATACATATTTATGCTCATTGTAATTAAAAATTGAAAAGAAACTAACATATATTTTTTTATTCAAGTAGGAATTAGATTGAAAGATTTTTAAATTACTTGTTTATTTTTTTTTACAAATAAATTAACACAAATAATCATTTATTATTGTTTAAATTATTTAATTATTTGTTCTAACAATTTATTATCACGTTAAATAGAATATTGACAATTGTTTCCTGTACACATAAACCATCACCTGTAATAATAAAACCATATTAGATGTGTAAAATAAATAGACTTGTAGCACAAATAATACATTTATGTGATGTTTGGTCCCGACGAGGTAGAAATAAGAAATAACATCCTTGTTATCTTATTACAAATAATGTTTTTCATTCAGGCTTACGAGGGCTATTCTCCTATAGCGCTGTTATTGTAAATCAAGATTCTGGAACCTGTTTAATCAAAATTCGTAATGAGGTTTTCATATCTATTCCTATGATTTTCCTTGTAGATTAGATTTAGACAGCCTATTATGGAGCTATTTCTTACAAATAGCGATTTATTTGTTCGACGCTACTATATTTTTCTGTTTTTTGAGTATTTTCTCTACTCCTCTGGTTTCACTATATTAGGAGGAAATGTAAAGTATGTATTTAGGTGTTATATAGAGAAGCATAATATTAATTTCCTAGCTAAAGGTTTTAGCAGACGCGTATTTCACAGCGAATCTCCATAATCAAGTTGACGTCATCACTTTACAAGCTGAGTAAAGGAATAAACTTAAACCTATTACAGCCGTGAAAACTTGAAATCAATTCCGCGCAGAAACACGTAAAACATTGGCTGCGAGACGTCGTCGTAACAATCTATGGTTTCACGGGGTTTTACGTTTAAATTTCAAGGTCATTACGTTTAGATTTAACGTGAATCGATATTTACTTTTTATCTAAATATAGGTTCTGACAAATTAAACATGACAAATATACTAGTCTGATAGGATGTGATACATTCGTAGACCTAAATACTAGGGATATCAAAAAAATAAGTTTCCCACGTGTGTGTCACCAAGCGTAAGTGACGGAGCATCTTTCCGAGATTTATTCCCATAAACAAATTTATTCAATAAAAACTAATTAATCCAATATAAATTAATTTATACTTTGCAATATTTTTGAAATAATTTTGGATTTTCAAAACTAAATTACGGTTTTATTTTGAAAGTTACAATGATTTTAATCACGTCTCTTACCATGACGAGGCGTTATTAATAGATACAAAGACGTGTGCCTACGTAAAAACTCCATAAACATATTCCAAGGTTATAAATGCATACTACAAGCAGTATGTACTTTACTGAACAATAATTTTTTTTTATTTTTAATTATAATTCAATTCTATTTTATTCTAACTTATAACCTCAAAACAATATATATATATATATATATATATATATATATATATATCTTGGATCTACAAAATCATTAAATTTCCATAAAATAAATGAACGCCGGAACGTTAGTCAGACTGAACCATCCACGCTATGTTCTAAGATAAGTGAAAAAGATTGGGAAAATGATTTTTTATTAGGCAGAGTGTATAGACCCCTAGATCCCTATTTATATATATTCATTTGGTGTACGTACTTTACTATATATATTAATTGTACGTAGGGTGTACTGTATTATATACATATAGGCCTATATATACACGCGCGCGCGCGCGCGTGTGTGTGTGTGTGTGTGTGTGTGTGTGTGTGTGTGTGTGTGTGGTGTGTGTGTGTGTGTGTGTGTGTGTGTGTGTGTGTGTGTGTGTGTGTGTGTGTGTGTGTGTGTGTGTGTGTGTGTGTGTGTGTGTGTGTGTGTGTGTGTGTGTGTGTGTGTGTGTAAGAATAAAACGATATATATATATTTTTTTCTTGATTTTGATGTTTTAATTTTGAAATATTTATACATATATATATATATATATATATATATATATATATATATAAATATATAGGCCTACATATATATATATATATATATATATATATATATATATATATATATATATATATTCCTACATATATTTATATATATATATATATACATATATTTATGTATCTAGTAAAATCGAACTTATTTATTTGATTAATAGACCTATTTATATCTTAGGGATATTGAGCTGCTAGCCTTTTGTAATCTAATATTCCTTTGATTTTTATTAACATATATATGATTTTACTCTCCTAATTTAAATTATTTGAATGTCTGCAGTCCAGCTTCTTTCATTAAATTTTTATTTCACAGTATATTGTTGCGGAAGGCAGTGTTTATCAGTAGAAGCTTTGCTGAGGCAAAGTGGTCTCTTAGTGCGATTGCAAAGTATTAACGACATACACTTGTGTAGAGAAGTTGAATGTGGTTCGATATTAAGTCACAGTGGAATTTCCATTTGTAACAATTCATCCCGCATTCGGCTTTATCCCATTCCTGCTGACCAAGATAACAATTACAATGGTGCTGTAGTCAACAAATTAAAATCGCAAAACCCAAAATTTATAGGTAAACAAATTGGTAAAAAGCGCCTTATAATGGCATTAATTCTTTATTATGATTCTTATATTATATTATGATATACTCAGTACCTCTATAATGCCTTACTGGCTCATTATCACTTTATATTGTATTGTAATAACTTTCTATTTACTTATTTTATCCAAAAAAAAAAACTGTTTGAAAAAATATTTTTAATCTTTAAGTAGCTTTTATCACATTCATAGTTATATCCGTAACTGTACTGATGTTTGAAGTTTTATTTATTTTATTTTAGTTTATTTTATTTATTTTAATATATATCTACTTGACCTTGAACTCACACTTTATATTATTTTACATTTATTTTAATATATAACTTTTTACGTCGTTTAAGTAACCACTCCTGTCATATATACGATACAAACCTCATAAACATTTGCCCTGGAGTGGTTTTTTTATTACCACAAAAATTGTATTTTATACTTCAAATTTTGGTTTTAATATAAAACTTTTACTCAAAAACGTTTTCAGTTTCGCTTTAATATATGTTTAAAGCGTTAAAACGATTGTAAAGAATATTGAACCAAGTACATGAGTTGACTTTCAATTATTTATAAAATACCTGAAAGGAAAAAAAAATTGACACTCTAGATGCAAATAAAGAAAATATACTCGATACATTCTGAAATATATATGTTCTGCATCCCCTAATCCTCTGATATAAAGAACATGACAAACGCCACTATAAATGCTTAGGCCTACTGGTGTCTTGTTGAGTTCCTACGAGTTGTTTGTATGTATTTGGAACTAACGATAATTCCCTTCTAAATCAAATTATTTATTTCAGAACTAAACTGTTGCTTTTTTTAAAAATATTGATGTAGGTATCAATGTTATCGTGTTTATAGTTTCGGATATGCAACATTCGTACATTTCTGTCTCAATATTTGTGTAAGACATATAATCCTATATGTAATCGTAAAGTAAGATTACAATGTAATCTTATACAATATAAGATTATGGGGTTAACCGAGTTATGTTTAATGTGAGTATCTTAAAAACCTTTCGGAAAGGAAAGTGTAATCTTCATTTACTATTTCAACATACACTGCGCTTCTCTAGGTTTCTAGATAATTAGTAGTAAAAGAACGAACTCAACAGTTTTAGAAATAGGCACGTTATTAAACACTAATAACCTCAATAAAGTAACTTCAATCAAAACTAATACAATTCTATAATTTCCGAATTATTCTTAGATGCTCCATAAGTTATTAAATTATTATTTATTAAGATTTTTTATAAAAAATGTCAATAACTTGTTGCTGAATAGCTTGAAGCAATCGCGTTATTTTGACTGCGATTCAATAAACACGCCAAGAGGAACGGAGTAAGGAAAGAAGCATATCTCAATTCTTCGAAATTAGCTTCAATTATAATAAAATAACATTATATACATTAAAAACTCCCTCGAGCATGTAATCTACAAATCTAAAAAGCCTCATCACACCCTTACAGTGAAGCAGAATAATAAAATTGCCACAACACTCCTATGAAGTTCTATTACTTAAAGTTAAATGAGATTATGAGCAATAATTAAACCCAGTACGAGCTCAACTACTAGAGGTTTGGATTTGTCGAAAGTTCGGAACTTCTATCATGGAATGTTTAATGGAAATTTAATTCCATAACCACCCCCAATACGTTTATTTCGTTACTGTAATATACCCATCTTTGTGATATTCTAGATCCACCCAAGCATATAAATATTTGTATCCAAATTGTCATTTGACCTAAACGAAATTTGGAAATATCACCTTTACAATATTACTTTTGAAATTTATTATCTCACTAAAAACTTGTTTGTTTATTTATATCCTCGTTCACAGTGTGCTATAAGAATATTGTGTTATAAGAAGTTAAATATGATATAAATAAAAGCAGTGAGAATAAATGAGAAGATCAATAGAGAATAATTTTGACAATACTGATAACTCTCGAAAGCTTCCTCCATCCATGTAATTGTAATAAAATAGTCAACAAATCAAATAATGGAAGGAGTAACTGGTATAAGCAACTAATCTATTAGCTAACACTAAATATTACCTCAAGTAGGTATATGGAAGTTTCCTGGAACATGAAAAACAAAAGTAATATGACAACTACAAATGGCAAATACATGTTAGTAATTTATACCCATAATCAGTATTTAACTAAGATTATTCATATATATAACTCTCATTTTATGATTAGACTGTTACAAAACAATAATACACATTATTAATAAAACGCAATACTCTTATATATTTATTTTTTTACTTTTTCTTGTGCAAATGTTTTTGTTTTACATTTTGTTTGCGTTTAAATTATATTGTTAATGTTTCATATCCCATTTTCAAAGTAAATTGTTGTCCTTTTCAGTTTGTCTATTTCATTAAATGGGTCGCACTCTTTAGAGCATTCGTTAAATTAATTTAATTTAGACTTGGGCGAATTGTTCGTTGGCAATTCAATTTATCAAAAGGTATTTATGACTCACAAAAATAATTTTCCCGAATATAATGTACGGCCCTAACAAACCACCAACTAATTAGGCTATTTGTAAGTCAACTTCTTAGAATATTTACATTTTTTAAATTTATTTGTTTACGTTTATATTTGTTGTATTCATGTTAAAGAGAAGAGAAAGTAAATTTTAATAATTATTTGAAACAAAAACTCTGTTGATTAATCGAGAATGATCATTTCCTTGGACGACGTTCCTACAAATAATGTGATGTTCTTTCCAAGTCATTATTAAATGTATGACATAAAGAAATGACATCGATATTGATCCGTCCAATACATTTTCCCTGCCAATGACCACATATTGTCAGACAATGTCCACATATTGTCAGGCAATGTCCAGATATTGTCAGGCAATGTCCACATATTGTCAGGCACGTTGTTATTCTTTCATTAAGTCGTACGTTTATAATGACCTGAAAACGACAACACATTACTTGTAGAATCGTGGTCTTTAAAAATAATAGAACTAAGAGTAACTATTTTATATACACGCGTGCGCTTACACAAGTTCTCATGCACACACGCATACAACACACAGACTCACAGGAACACACAAGCACATATATATATATATATATATATATATATATATATATATATATTTATGGCCTTATAAACACACACACACACACACACACACACACACACACATACACACACACCCACACGCACGTATATATATATATATATATATATATATATATATATATATATATATATATATATATATATATATATGACCTTATAAACACACACGCACAAAATACACACACACACACACGCGCACGTATATATATAAATGTGTGGAAGCTTCGATCTAATGCCGAGTTGTATGCCTTTTACAAAGACGCAAATGTGGTCCATTTTATTAAAACGCGACGTCTAGAATGGTTGGGTCACAACATAAGAATGCCACCAATAGAATGCCGAACAAATTTTTACATGGCACTATGAATGGCAAAAGAAGAGTTGGCCGACCAAGAAAACGATGGCTACAGGACCTTGAGGAAGATTTAAGAATACTCGGAGTTACAGCATGGAAACAGAAGGCTAAGGATAGAAGTATATGGCGGGATATTTTTAATGAAGCCAAAGCCCACCCCGGGCTGTAGCGCTACGTAGTAGTAGTAGTAGTAGTAGTATTAGTATATATATATATATATATATATATATATATATATATATATATATATATACATTATATATATTTATATATATGCGTGTGTGTGTATATATATATATAGAATATCAAATGTGTTTTCCTGTTAGAATATTTTTAAGATCAAATAATATACACAAATACAGGAATATTTAATTTATTGAATAATAAACTCAAAGCTTTTCGTTGGTTTACATTACCAACATCCTCAGGAGTTACAATACTAAGAATGATCATATATATATATATATATATATATATATATATATATATATATATATATATATATGACCTTATACACACTTATTCAAGAAACATATCTTTTTTACAATCGCAGCATAACAAATTGTCCGTTAAGACCTCCTGTATTTTGAAATAACAATTTTGGGAAATTTAATGTTTAAAAATAAATTACATAATTCAAGTAATAGTGTTCATGAACTTTTACTATTAAATTAGGAAGATATTTATTTGATTGTTTCAACACTTTAAATAACACAATAATATTCTAGAATACAGTATTTTATTTACAATTAACACCAGTTTATGACCTAAAACTTTGTTGAAAAAATATAATTTTGCCTTTTTGTGATTAATGAAAGCCATATATTAATGAAACAAGTCTAATAATCCTAAACGAAAATCTGTCAATCTAACGAAATATTTTAAATTTTATAATAAGTGTTTTATTTACTTTAGATATATTTTTACATATTTTCAGCTATTCTAGTTACCAATAAGAAGGAAATGAGCGTTAGTTTGCTGTGATCGTATTACTTATTAGTCAAAGCTCACTACATCTATTGTTGTAGTTCAAGGCCTGATTAATAACATATTTAGCAAAAACTTAGTTTTTAGTAAAATTTTTAAATAAAAACCAGACATCCTAATTTAATCATTAACTAGATTATAAAATATAAAGAATAATTTATATCTAACCTACATTTCGCTAACCCAATTAACATCCTTAAGAGCGTACAGGTGTAATTAACTAAAATAATAATTTTAGACGGGGCCAGTGGTCTTTAATCTTAGCTTAGTATACATGAAACCTTCACAGGGTATGCACTACGTTAATAAAATGTTCACTTTGAGTGGATGAATATAAGTAGTTAGGGGTATAATTTACATTACACTTCAAGCAAAGGTACACTTGACAATTCCCCTTAGCTATATATCCACATCGCACAAGGCGATGATCTCTACCCAGATAGCCACTGTGTCCCTTGACAATGGTTCCTCGCCTGATAGCTGCGGCGCCCCAATCAATGATCCCTACACAGATAGCCAGTGTGCCCTTGACAATGGTCCCTAGCCTGATAGCTGCTTAACCACAATCAAGGATCACTTCGCAGATAGCCGCGGAGCCCCTGGCAATAATCCCTAGCAAGATAGAAAACGCAACCCGGGCAATAAGCCCTAGCTAGATAGCAAAGACGGCCTTAATAAATATCCCTTGCCAAATAGCCGGGGCACTCTTTTCAATGATTCCTAGCCTGATAGCCGCGGCGCCTATGACAATGGTTCCTAGCCTGGTAGCTGTGGGGACTTATCAATTATCTCTAGCCAGATAGCAAACGCACCCCGGGCAGTTATCCCGACCCTGAAAAAAAACGCGCCCCAGACAATGATCTCTAACCATATAGACGCGGCAACACTGACAATGATTCCAAGCCTTATAACCACGGCACTCCTATCAATAACCCATACCCAGATAACCAGGGAGCCCCTGATCCCTAGCCGGATAGTGAACGCGAATTGGGCAATGATCCCTACCCAGATAGCAAAGGCGCGTTTGGCAATGATCCCTAAGCAGAAACCACAGCTGCTAACAAATATCCCTAGCCAGATAGTCGCGGCTACCTTGACAATGATCCCTAACCAGGTTCCCGCGACACCATTTACAATGATCCCTAGCCGGATAGCAAATGCACGGTGGGCAATGATCCCTAGCCAGATAGCAAAGGCGCCCTTGGCATTGATCCCTAACCAGAAAGCCGCTGCGCTGTGACAAAGATCCCTAGCCAGATAGTCTCGGCGCCCTTGACAATGATCCCTAACCAGGTTCACGCGATACCCTTGACAATGATCTCCACACATTGGCAACTAATGCACTAAATGACATACCGCTGTTAGCAAAAGGTAAAAGGAATTGTAGTTGTCCGTTTATAAATTGGTGAAATGTATCAACAGTTCTAATCGATAATTACTTTTAAAAAATACCAATTTTATGTTTATTAACGGCAACTCTTAGATGCGGAACTTTTATCTGAATGTAATACACTGGGCACAGTTGATATCAAATATTTTGTTTAATTAATTTCTAGATGATTCGAGGTATTCTATGGTGTAATGACTGCAATTAGAAGAAACTTTCAATCACAATCAGTATCATTCTATGACCAATTGTTCATATATCATTTAATAATGAAGACTGTCAATCTAACAATAAATAAATAAAATCTCTTGAACCACAAACAATTGTATTTATGTCCTGATGTACATTTCGACTGCAAAATCAATCATCTTCAGAAGAAATAACTACAAAGGCTACCTCCAGACTAGCGAGTTAGTCTTGTAGTTTGCCCGCCTTGTTGTCTTGAAGTGATGCTGGTCGCTTTGAAATTGAAGTGTATATCAGGACATAAATAATTTTTTTGTGGCTTAAGAAGTTTTATTTATTTATAGTTAAAACCTTCGCCACAGTTGCTCCAAGTTATTACTGTCAATCTAACCTCAACACAGAATGAGAAAATACAGTCTTGTAGCCGCTTCTTTAGGAAAACTTGAAACATTCAAAGCGAGTGAGCATAGACGTTCTTCAGACTAACCTGGATGAGCACTTCTCTAAGGTAGTGGTTACAGGTAGGGTGACTGAGAAGGAAATTGTTAGCAGAGTAAAGATTAGGAAATTACCCAACTTTGCTTAAGTAATGGCACAATAATTACACTTGCTTTAGGTGTTTCTGAAAGTGATGGATTTGGAGTATTCACGCTAACGAGGACTTTCGTTAGGTAATTATTTTGTAAGCGAAATTTCAACTGTCGCTCTTAGTCGGTGTTCTGTATCATTGATCTCTAACACTTCGTATCCTACACTCGCATAAACGTCTGCCTCTAGCTCATGCAGATTCTAACGAAACCCGGCTGCTGCTCAGACGTGTATTTAATTCAATACATTTTTGTTCCAGAAAAATATCGAGTATTTAAAAGTGTTCATTAAGTCATTGCTGTTTAATACAAAATCACTGAACTTAAGCACAATTCCTAACTTGACGTAAACAGTTAGTCAATCAGTCAACTATTGTGGATGGATTTATTAAAAATAGACTTACTTTGTATTTATTTAATCCTAATAAAATTTAATTATTTTATTATTGTTGTTTTTATGTTTGATTTTTTATATTATTTTTCATTTTATTTATTTTTAAATTTACTTACATGTATTCACGAACAGGAGAGAGAACTCATTCCTCATTGCCCATTTTTTTAAAATTCTCCCTATGTTCTGAATATGAGTAAATTTTCTAAAAACACTAAGGCACATGAAAAAATATGTTTTACAAAACCTCATTTCATCCCCGTTTTTGGTTGAATATTTTTTTACCTCATTAAATTTGGTTGTAGTTCATTCTATTCTCATTACTATACAAGTTAAACACCAATTATCTATTTATTCGTTTCCATTTTGTTTGAATAACACCACAGTAGTACGCATTCCTTCCATATTCATGGGTTTAATGCTTTTCATAAGTTGTTTTTTACTTCTTGTCACGAATCTTTTAACCTAAATCTGATAACCCTTTATCTACAATACAAATTAAAGTTTCCTTCTAAAATATCAAATTCTAGCCTGCCTCAAATATCAAATAAGCTTTTTCTGTAAATATAATTTCCTTCTATTCTAAAATGTGGATAAAAATTAAACCCCACAAGTAAACTGTTTCATGTGTCTTACCTTTTCCATAAATTGGTCCATCAAGGTATTGAGGTATATTTTAAATATGTTTGGCCAGTTTTCTCGGTCTCAAGAACTTCTAAACCCCTAAACTCTTTTAGTTTAGTATCCCTGTTGATAAGTCTGTAATGGAATATGTCCATCCTACAAAAGGATTCTTGCCTTCTAGAATTCACCGAAGTCAAGTAGGTCTATCAACTTTTGCCAACTATTTCATGCTTTCAGCCCCATTGTTAGTTTTACCACAACCTCATACAATTCGGTGGTTATTATATTTTCCTAAAGCCAACGAAGTTGGTCTCCGACATCTTTCCAACATCTTTCCTAAAGGCACCTATGTATATTCTCATGAAATACGCCCATCGTCATGATTGTTGAATATTTTCCTCCACCTTCAGGTTGAGCTATTGTAGTAGGAACACTGTTTAAACATTTTCTTTCTTTTCCTTTTTGAAGTTTAAAGACCGACTTATAACTTTTTTTGAGTCTTTACGTATAAAGATGGACACATTGGACAACCATCTTTTTTCTGTGCAACCAAATTGAGGCGCTACCTCTTTCCTTTCCTTGAACTACCTCTATAAGTATTTTTCAGCACCTCTACTAGATGAATCGATTAAAATGCAGTCTACTCTATGTGATTGGCAAGCACAGATTAACCGTAGGAGGTAGATGTATAATGTGTGAAATAGTTCTTATTTTGTAATTTGTGTCAGAGATTTCAAATATGATGGTCGTCAAAATGTTGAGGAAAAAGCAAAAAACAATCAACAAATGTACAGTAAAAGATCTACAGGCTTCAAATAATACATACAATTTGGGTTTTAAAGTTCAACAGTTGATAAAAAGAGTCCGAAAATAGAGAATTTAAACATATATTATTAGAAAAGAAATATTTATACTACAACATTATTTTATTCATAAATAGTAAAATCCTGAAATTCATAATTCTCTGAACAGTACTGTATTTTTTTAAATTTAATTGTTTTTATATTAGGGCGTAAACGTAAAAGTTAACTAATTAATATATTAACATAATTAATTTTGGCTGAAACTTAGATAGGAGAATATTGTATTTTTTTCTTGTCATTAATTCTATATTGTTTGACGATAATTATTACGGGATTAAACATTCTGTTGGGCCTCTAATAGTGAACAGTTATAAGTTTTCGTACACAATTTAAAATTAATAAGGATATTACTTCTGGTATTGTTTTTAAAAAATAAAGTTCAATTAAAATAGTTCTAAATCTACATTTGTTATTAATTTGTAAAATAGTTTTTCCTCAACATATTGTAAATACTCATGTTTTTTAAATAAAGTATTTTACTATTAAATAATTTTACTAATTCATTTGGACTATAGATTTGCTTTCAATATTAAGTTCTATTCTCAGTAAACTTAGAAATAGATCAAAGTGTTTTCGATGTAGAGGTTTGGATATTATAGCTGTTGCAAACATAAAAATTACTTACTTATTTGTGTTTATTGATATAGGCCTACGTTAAAGCATGAATTTTTGTAATTATTTCGATTGTCAGAAAGCTACAGTTTTTACTTTTATAATATTTATAACTAGAACTACAAATGGTATTAAAGGGGCAAACTCGTGCATTTATTGTGTAATATAGTGCATTTGTATTTGTTACAAGTTTTGTCTAAACTTAATTTAATTTTTTATAAATGATTTACAATAATACATTTTATGACATATAAGACTTAAAGCCAGTCTCAAAATTAATAATAGTGTTAGAGTTATTCTTAATTTTTCTGAAATTCATTTGTAATATTTAAAAAGTTCTACGGGAAGGAAGTTAAACTTTATTTTCCGACCTTTTTCCTAATTTGACAGGCTGTAAGTTAACTGCAAAATAAAGACCGTAAACAAAGAAAGTTTTCTAAAGTTCGTGGAAGTGTAAAGAAAAGTCTCCCCAAGCAGTAAGTTCTGCTTAGTGGCTGTATCACTCGGACTTGCTTAATTCCTTTCTTTCTATGAAACTTTTCTCCTTTCCTTTGTCATTTTTGTCCACGGTTAATTGTGTGGTAGAAGAGGACTTGGAGTTAATGCCCATTTAAGGCACACAATAACAAAGCTGTGTTCCAAATCCACTCAATTATAATTAAATAAGTAACCTGCTAATTATTCCTGAATTAAAAGTTAAGCACAAAGGATATTTCGAATGTAATTGTTGTGATATTGGTGTTTTTATTATTCAGTTTGAACTTTATGTTTATGAACTATAGGGCACCTTTATCAGAAAAACCTACCTTACATTAAACTACATCATTATTAAAAATAACAAAACCTTTTGTTCAAAACATATAATTTATCTGGATTGTTAATAAAAAAAAATTATGTTTGTACAAACTTTGTGGTTAGTGTTTAGACAAAAGAAGTATTATTTGATGTTGTGTAGCTAAATATTTTAATTTGAAAATACACCCCATTTTAGTCCTTCTCTTAGATCATCTTGGATAAAATAATTTCTGTAACAGTAGATTATTGTTTAAGATGAAACTACTAATTAGACGAGGTAGGTGGCAAAAAAGAAAGCCCTGAAAATCCAATAATTTACATAAAACATTACCTCAGGGAACTAAAAAGTCTTGAAAATCATCCAAATATAATGAAGGAACTCGTAGAAAATATTTTCATATCTTAACATATAAATATGTAAAATAAAAGAATATATTTTATAAGGTATATCAGACAATGCGATGCACAAGGCATACTAAATTGTAAAGCCAGTGTTTGTTAAGCTTATTATATCACTAGAATAGGAAAAAATTAGGATTTTTTTAATAAAAAAAAAGTATTATAATAGTTTCGTCAACAAAATGTATTTAGAAACGGTCATCTGAAAAACTCATCAGACGTGGTAAACAGCGTTGCAGGATGTAAATTAAATTTCCGCACCCGCGAGTTTTAATTAAACTAAAAAGGTATTTTTAACTTTAATTGATTTGAGGAGGTTTGTGTTTACACATCATAAAGATTCGCTACACAAATTTATTTTAATTCTTGTTTACTTACGCCATTCATTTCTCTGTTAAAGTGATACTAAACTAACTTCAAGATTTTAAATCATTTCATTTTAAAAACAAGTATTATTGAAGAAAAAATAAATCAACTTATGCAATTAAATCAATTAGTTAAAATAAAATTAATAACTTTTTATTAAATAATTACCAATAATATATATATATATATATATATATATATATATATATATATATATATATATACTCAGTTTATATCCGACTTTAGACCCCCAAATTCTTATTATATATTTATTGAATAAATATTTGAAAAAAGTATGTTTCATCAATTGTCATCCACTACAGGTTTAAGAAATATAGTATATTTTGGCGTGATTGAATTAATAAAAATGTATTTTATCATTGAAAATCTGTACAAGTTATATATTAAGAGAGTGTGAGCTAATAGAAGGAATTGAAAAATCACCGCATTACGTTTAAACTACTCAGAATATTATTATTTCAGGACGTCGTCAATAAGTGGTTTTGCACAGAAATTAATGATTCGAAAGGAGAACTTCAGACCGTAATATTGCTCTAATCTACTTTGTATGAGAAATGTTTACTCACCCTAAAACTGATATGACTGTGCATTTCATATATGTTATTTAGTTAAAATTCATTTACTTTTTTCAAAAATCGTTTTAAGGTCAATATAGAAGGAACGACCGCACAGATTTAGCTTCGTCACAATCTATAATTTCCTGCAATAGTACTCGCTCCACGTCCCTTATTCTTCGTACGACTTTCATATCTAAAATCGTAGCATATTACCAGCAGGGCGAAAAAATTCTGCTGAAATATAAACCAATAAGCTTTGCAGATATAATCGGTTTACTCATATATTTACAACAGTAAATAAAGAGATTAGTAGATTTAAGTGAAAACAAAATCATAAGTAAACAAAAGTGTAAAAATTAAAATTAAAAAATACTGATACCGTTTTCTCTAAAATATTTGAAACTTCTTTATCTACGAGTATAATCCAAAGTCTTGTGGCTAAAAGCAATTCATTCTTCCGATATTTCCATTTCTTGCTTAATATTCTGTGACAATTACAACCTTCCGCATTTGTATTTCTTAATCTGATGGTAAAGAGTTGCTTCGTTCTACAACTGTTTATATGAGAAAAAGTATTGTGGTACAACAATGGTTGCGATTCAACGCCACTATTTCCAAGAAGTTTTCTTCATGATTACTTGAGAATTCTATAACTATATTATTCAAGTTAATGGAATCCTCTTCTTTATATAACCTAAACAAACATCGACTGGAAAGTTGTGTAACTCTACAGGTATGGGTTATGTAATGGAAATGTAATTATTTTTATTGTACAATTCTATGCCCTAACAAGTAGGTTATTAGGAAGAAACATGTCAATTTTCTTATCTAAAAAAGTAAAAGCCTTTTAAAAACAACCCCACTAAAAATCTGTATAAGTATACAGTTTAATTCAAAGACGTTTTTAGAAGTTTCTATGTATGCTTCATGCTCTTATTCGCGTAACACCATTCAATTCTTCGCCCACGTGCTATTTAGTAAAACGAAATCTCTGGTTCAGATATATTTTATTCATATATTGTTTTAACGATTGCATACCTATATTGAGGTTTTTCTTTTTAAAAAAAAAATATGCTCCCATAGACCTGGATATTTACATTTTCAAGAAACAATCTTTGGCTTTACAGTTTTGTTTCTAAGTGTAAAATTATATCTACAGTTCAGATATTTTTGACGAATCCTCAATGCATTTATTATGTGACTTTGTCGCTCCATACGTTTTGAGGAATCACAATAACGTCCATTTAAGTTTTGACACAACTTTTTGTAACAGATAAATATATATATTTCAGAAATTGTTTTCTTACCATTACTAGATATGCATCAATTTACCGTTGGGACGTTGAAGTATTGTGTATTGTGTAACGAATCGACGCCCGCAACGCTTTTGCGAAGCGTCACCGCCTAACCTTCCTTCCGCTGCTAGGTAAAGACTTTGTCTACGGCCAGGACCCTGTGCAATGCTCGCCAAAATCTGCCAGAGAACTAGTCACTGGACTTTATTTAAAAACCCAACTCGCTTAGAAAAACCCTTTGGGTATATATTCCCGGGAAATTAGTTCATTTGAATTCATATTATGGCTATCTGACTATTTTAGTTTAGGTTCGTGAAAGACATTTGTTTAGATAATTATAATCACTGTTGCAAGTTAGTAAAAATACTTCGGTTTTTATTCATTTTAAATTTAAGCTACGTTACAGCACTGTTTGTAAACATTTTTATATCTTTTAAATTCTACTTAATCATCTAACATTTCTTTAACGTTCTGTATAAACCTGACTATAGTATACAAAAAAAGTCTTATATAACTTTCTTCTTATTTACTTCTTTTTCGAAAATTTAGGATATTTCATATTTACTTTAAGATCAAAATTTATCATTTATAAGTTAATAATTTGAATTCTCAAAATTTATTTTAAAATTGTTTTTTCAATTCAAACCTCTAGTTAAATCACAAAATTTTACTTTAATGTTCTCTATAAGATTTTAATTTATTTTCCAAACTTCATTTCAACCTATTTATTTAATTGATCTTTTCATTTGACTTTGGTATCTCAAACTAACTATGAAATACAACAGCCTTTTACAAAACAAAATTATATTCTTTCAATTTAAACCTTGTAACTTCTTTTGTCATCAAACAAGTTCTATATCACCTTTTTATTACTTCATTCTTTTCTAAAACTTACTAAAATTTTAAATTTAATTTAAAGTCAAAATTAATCCTTTCTTTGTTATTATTCAAATCTCAGAATTTAATACTTAGTGGTTTCTTCAATTTAAAACTTCTAATTTAATTTGCAAAAATTCTACTTTAGTTTTCTGCAGAAGATTTGATTTTGTTTTCCAAGACTTCGTTTTAATGTTATTTACACAACAATTTCATTGTACTTTGGTACCTTAAACCAAATATAAAAATCAACAGATTTTTAAAAAAACCCAAATTCTCTCTAAGAAACATTTTGAAATATTTTATATTTTCCTTAATATTCTACAACAATAAATAAAACTTCACACCTGAACAATTTAAATTTCTCACAGTCTTTATCTCTAACATAGCTTATCTCTATCATTGAAATTTATTTAAACATTTTGTATGACCTAAATTTGCTTCATCGGATCCACATATTCCTTTTTCCAAAATTTGCTTTCTTATTTTAAATCGTTCTGTCAAATCTTAACATAATTTACTTTGCAATTTTTGTAATGAAAAATTCAGTGAAATTTTCGTAATGCTTTTTCTATTTTAAAATATTTATAAAATTCTTAAAAATTTTGAAAAACTAATTGTTTTCTTTCATATATCCGTTCTCCCGGGACAACCTCTACTCCAAACAAGTTACGTTGCAAAACAGCCATATTTCATGGCTTCAACAAAGTGATAATCAATTCGAACTTATTTGACCAACAAATTTGAAATTTTTTTCCTACTAATTATTTACTTGCATTTAACTACATTAACTTTTTATTTATTTATTTTATGTTCAAAACTGTCTTTTACATTAATTTCAACTTTCAAAAATTTATTTCCAAACATTTTGATTTGTACCTTTACAATCTACAATGGGAGGGCTCGTCATTTTAGTTTAAGGTAACTACCACCGATTAACACTATCCCCTCCACTTTGTTTCTGAAAAAAAACCACTCCTAAATGCATTTTCATCTTGTGCAAAATTTATTTAAATTTAAACTTTAAAATTTTAAAAAGTTTCTAATTTTAGAAAAGGAGAATAGAGCAGAAAAGTAGAGTAGATTTTTTTCAAATCAAATTAGAAGTTTTAAATTGAAGAAACCACTAAGTACTAAATTCTGAGTTTTGAATGATAAAAAGAGAAGTTTAATTTTGACTTTAAATTAAATTTAAAATTTTAGTACATTTAAGAAAAGAATGAAGTTAAAAAAAGGTGATATTGAACTTGTTTGGTGACAGAAGAAGTTACAAAGTTTAAATTGAAAGAATATAATTTTGTTTTGTAAAAGGCTGTTGTATTTTATAGTTAGTTTGAGATACCAAAGTCAAATGAAAAGATCAATTAAATAAATAAATTGAAATGAAGTCTGGAAAATAAATTAAATTCTTATAGAGAACATTAAAGTAAAATTTTGCGATTTAACTAGAAGTTTGAATTGAAGAAACAATTTTAAAATAAATTTTGAGAATTAAAATTATTAATTTACAAATGATAAATCTTGATCTTAAAGTAAATATGAAATATCCTAAATTTTTGAAAAAGAAGTAAATAAGAAGAAGGTGATATAAGAATTTTTTGTATACTAAACAAAAGTTTCCCATAAACTAAAAATAAAATTTTTAATTTATTCGAGAGAGAGAGAGAGAGAGAGAGAGAGAGAGAGAAGCTAAAATCTGACCTTTCCGGAGTTAAGTACTTCCTGGTATGTCGTTGTCTGGATGTCATCTCTACTCAATTTTGTGGCTGGCGATCTTGGATGTTGGACTCGTCCAAAACTGGCGTTACCTCTTCTCCATTGTTCCTATGTTGCCGCCTGACCAAAATAAACGATACATTTTTTCGCGCAAAATTATAAATGTTTATTTATATTTTTAATTTAAATTCCTGGACCTTGCCTTTTAATACTCCTTTTAACATGGTCTCTAAACTTTTCGAAATTAATTTTAATCCCTGTTTAGATCTACTCTTTGTTTTACATTACACTGGTCAAAATTAAATTTTATACGTGAATTTAGTTACTTTTAACTCTAAATTGTTTCAGCACTTCAATTTTAGCCTCTGTTCATTTTCATATTAGCACGGACTCAAACTGTTTTTCTGCAACAACGTTTTCTCGAGGACGCTACAACATTGTTGTTAAACGATGAAAACTTCTTTTGCAGAGTTTCCTCCCCAAAAAGGGTTTTAAAACAAACGGCGATACATTTCAGTGATATCACTCTCGTTCTTAGCCCTGCATATTTTCGATTAACTTATCGGTTTGAAACACTGTAAGAGTTGAACAAAACGGAGCGCACTCGCACGCGATCGCAATAACATGTCTCCAAATCGTGGTGTGACCGGACGCTTTATCTAGCTTACGTCCGGCTTGCGATTTTCATGATCTTTCCGCCTCTTGTCGAAATATCCACAAATTTCTTAATTTTCATTTAACTCCCTCGAGAGGCTCCGTATCTGGTTTCCCTTTTCTTCACTTTTTTGTCGTTCTTCATTTTGCGTCCCCTCAAATGATCTATAGGTGGATCATATCCTTTTTCACCCCTTTCAAATATGTAAAAATCCAATTATCCCGAAAATGGCTTTATTTCTATTCCTTTAACTCGTTAAAATATTATTACATTATGCCTAATACATTTTTATTTTTTTTTGCTACGCTATTTTGACCGCAAAACTTTTTAAAATATATGAAATTTACAATTGCACTTGCAACGGTAAAATGTGACATTTTAGCCCGTTGCAGTATGTGGATTTGCAAGTATCCAATCTGTACTTAATTACGTATTGCAACTTATTTATGTTATATATGAAGTACTTCAGATTGTTTTTTGTTAATACTTTTGCACAATTTTTAACACGCATGTAAGTTATAATACAAACGTATCGTAAAATTTTAAGTTCGTAGAATAAATAGTATCTATTGTGCGTGGAATAATCAACCAATCATACACTGTCCTGATCTACAATTAGGATGTAGATAACTTCATCGAGTCAAAAAAAATGAAAGGTACATATTGGGAAAATTTATATATTTTGATTATATATGTAAATATATAATTATATATAGATATATGTTTGTGTGTGTGTGTGTGTGTGTGTGTGTGTGTGTGTGTGTGTGAGTGTGAGAGAGAGAGTGTGTGTGTATGTGTGTGAATTTGCATCTTGTATGTGTGCGTGGGGGGAGGGTTTATGTGTGTGTGTGAATTCGTGTGTATATATAAGAAATAAGTGTATAACGTTTTAGGAGAAAATGTTCTGAGGATTTAAAGGAGTTTTCAACAGACAAATCAGAAAGAGTGTGTTTAAGACAATTCTAAAGTTGTTAGATCACAAAAAAAACAACTTCTTTTTTGGATGAAAGTTTGTCTGGACAATGTTAACAAATATTTATTTCATTCAAAGGAAAGCTTTCCGAATCAGAGAGCAGAATTCATTCTCTTCGTGTTTACAGCAAGCTCTGATACTGTAACAATAAATGTGATATCTTTACTTTATTAAACTTTATCGTGGGCACAGAAATGATTGTGACGCGTAAAAACACATCTGAAAATATTTTCGACATTTACAAACATTTCAAAAAAGAATTTCACTAGAAATGTCTAGTTGTCTGTTTTCTCTCTAGCTGCAAAACTGTCTAAAAAATTCATCGATTTTTAAAATAAAAAAAAGTTGAAGTAGAAACTAGTTAAATATTTTTGATCAATTGAGAAGTGTTAATTAGGTAAATTTATTGAGTAAAAACGCTCAATTTATATACTTTTACTGTAAAAACTAGTTGTACATAATTAAAGTATATATAATTTATCTTAAAAATTGTAATGCATTGAGATTCTGTCAGATATAATACGTTGCTCAATGGGTCTCATTGTAGAAGGAATCACTCCTGATTAGGATTTACCTATTCCTATCTAGTGTGCGCATGCGCAACTGTTCTGTGATGAGACTATCTGGCAACACAAGTAATTTAGAGCAATTAGTTTCCAGCTAATATTAAGGTAATATAAGCACTGCATATATTTGTCGCTTCTACATTTCTGCCAATACCCAATAATATTAACAACTTCAAATCAGGAATATCTAAAACTGTGTATAGTAGCCCCGAATACAATTTCTCATTGACATTAAACAGCAGTCATATAGGCTAACTATATAGAGATAATTACGGAAATTCGATGGCCAAAAATGAATTCCTGAGTTAGTTATGAGTTACTTCTGAATAACCCATCCTTAGAGGAACATTATTTGTAATATAATATCATTTGAGTACAATTATTTAGAGTATATTTTAAAATTATTTAAATAGCAACACTGACTACTACGCAAAATAAATTGTAATTTGATTAACTATTTTTCTTCCATAACATAAATTTCACTTTAAACGTTTCTTATTGCTCTCATTCAATTATTTCTATACCTTACCATGTGTAATTTTTTGTAACTGTAAAACCCAACCAAACAGATCTGAACTCTTATCAGATAAATGTAGAGAGGAATATGTTGTCTAACGTTTCCAAAACATTTCCTTAAAATATAAAATTTTGTATATATGTGCTTAAAATAATATTTTGCATGGTCTAAAGTGCAAATGTATTGTTCAGAAATAAACAAAAACGTTTAAAAGAAAATTCTCAGAAATAATTCCGTTTATTACAAAGTAAGTTAGTAACGTTTGGAAATAACGCCATTCCTGTGGTAAAACCAGGTGAGGCAAAGAGCTTAGATCCAATTAAGTGAAATATCTGTGCCGTCCTTGTGGAAATCTGAGTTTATGGGTGAAAAATTACTATAAACGTGTCAGTAGCTGTGTTGGATCGCGAGCACCTCCCCCTGGAAGACAGAGTTGTAGTCCTCCAGGCGATGAGAAAATCTGTCTTGTTGTCTCGGTCCACTAAATCCTGCTCCCACTCCTTCCTTCATCTTGGACCCATCGGTGAACCAGATTTCACCATGTCTGGGTCTATACTCCGCCCATGCCTCTCTTGCAGGAATAAGGATTTTGTAGTTTCCTTTTAAGAGACAGTATCTTATCCTGAGGTTCTATCCAGAGCTCCTTCAGTGAATCCCCAAATAGCTGTTTATGAAGTTTGCTACTTGTCTTCCACTGCCCGGTAGAGCTTAGCCGGTATGCAGTTTTCATTGCCTCCATCCTAATTTGAAGACTCAAGGATGGAAAACCTAACATATCCCTCATGGCTGCACATAGTGTGCTTCTCCTTGTAGCTGTTATGCCTCTAAGGAAGAGCCCCTGCGCGCGGTCCAGCATTCTTTTACTTGTTTCTTTCTGTGCCCTGTCCCACCAGACGATAGAGGCAAAGACCAACCTCGGCACCACAATGGCGGAATAAATCCAGTTCATCTGACGTGGACCCAAACCCAATCTCGTGCCTATTGTTCCTCTGCATTGCCATAATGTAGCTATGGCTTTTTTGCACTTATCCTCCAAGTGATCACGCTAGAGTAGCTTCCTATCCAGATTAACTCCCAGATATTTAGCGCTCTCAACGTAGCTTATTTTGGTATTACATAGTGCATTCTCCCTCACCATGCTTCTGTTACCTTGAGTGCCTCTTGAAGCAGGTCTTTGAGGATCTCTTCAAATGGTCCTCTAACAAGGATAGCTATGTCATCCTCATATCCTACCACCTTGACACCCATTCCACTGAGTGTCCTTAGTAGGCCGTCCACGACAAGACTCCACAGCAAAAGGGGATAACACTCCACCCTTCGGGCATCCGGTTTTCCAAGGAACTCATAATCCAATTTATAAATCCATCAGAAATCCCATGATCTATAGCTGCTATCTTGATGGCCAGTCTAGATGTACTATTAAAAGCCCCCTCCACATCAAGAAAAGCCCCAATACATATCCCCTTGTTGTTCATCTGACCCTTAATAAACTCTACGACCGACAACAGCGCAGTCTCCACTGACCTACCAGTTCGGTAGGCGTGTTGGTCCTGATGAAGCGGATACTGCTTCAAAGGTCCCTCCTTCAAATAGTGGTCCACCAGCCTTTCCAATGTCTTTAACAAGAAAGATGTAAGGCTGATAAGTCTGAAGTCCTTTACCTCTGTGTAACCTTTCCTCCCCGGTTTGGGGATAAAGATAACATTCGTTTTAAGCCACTGCCCGGGCGTGTAACCCAAGGCAACACAGCCTCTGAGTAGTCCTGTCAGTGGCCCTATTATTTCCTCCAAGCAATTTTGTAGTAGTGCTGGAGTAATATTATCTAATCCAGGCGCTTTAAAAGGCTCAAAAGACAGAATCGCCTCTCTCACCTTTTGCGCTGAGATCACCTGCCCAGCAATATTCCAGTCCGCCCTTAGCCCAGTTTTTCGGAGGTTTTGAGCACCGTCCCCTACCGGTCTAATATCGGGAAAACTGTTCTTCATGAGCAGACGCAGTGTTTCCTCTGGGGGGTCAGTAAAGCTACCATCAGTCTTCTTGACAATCTTAAGCTCTCCCCTCAGTCCACCTGCTAACACCTTAAACAGTCTAGCAGTGTCACTCAGTGTGCTTGTTTCTGAGCACCACTTTTCCCAAGAAGCACGTTTAACCTCTTTAATAAGATTTTTATAGAGACCCTGGCTGTCTTTATATGCCTTCCAGGTCTCCGCCGTTTTCTTCTTCTTTGATCAATTAAAGAGCCTTCTAGTCTCTTTACGTCTTGCCTCTAACTCGATGTTCCACTTAAGCTTACCACTCCCAGTGTTTATCCGCGAGAGAGGGCAATTTTCCTCAAACGACGTGGAACCTTGCCAGTTTGTCCTTCTCGGGTTCCTAAGCCACACCACGTGGGGGACAACTCCCTTCATCGTAGCAGTGATGATCCGGTGATCAGTCATGGAGGGCTCATCCGAAACCTGCCAGTCATGCACCCACCTTACCATTTGTCTATTACAGAAGGTGATATCTAGAACCTCCATTCTGTTTGAAGTGACAAATGTTGGCTCGGCACCTGTGTTTAAAACCACAAGGTTTTCTTCAATCAAGAAGGCCAGGAGCTCCTCACCTCGCTCATTGGTGTCTGTGCTGCCCCACACCTCATTATGAGCATTGGCATCACAGCCTACTAAGATTTCTATATTCCTCTCCCTTCAGTACCGAACTAACTTACGTAATTCTGCAGGGGGCGATTCTCTATAGTGGGCGCAGTAAGTGGAGGCCACGATGAACTCCCTGCTTCCACTTACTTCGCTCTTGCCTCGAATTCTAACCACCGCAAGGTCTTTAGTTGAGGATTCTTGAATCAGCGTGGCTTCTAGTCCTCTGACTATCACACATGCTCTGTGCCCCTCATGTTCCCCACTTGCGTAGGTGCCCCCAGCTGCTGTCAGACCCCTTATACGGTTCCTCACCATCCACGGTTCTTGCACCAGCGCAAGCGCTGGTAATGTGTGCCTCACATTTAAGCACCTGGTTAGGACCACCGAGGCGCTTTTACTCTGGTGTAAGTTGATTTGCAGGATCATTGCTTGAGGGTCAGCCATATACAACTGACCCCTACGCCTTCTCGTGATTCTCTCTCTCGCCCTTTTCTTCCGCGTCCTTAGAGTTCCACTTAAAAGTGACCTCTGCAGTCCCCAGGAAGGCTTTCCCATCTTTTGCCTTTAATAGTCTGGCCGATGCCTCATCCAATCCTAGGCAGAGGAGGCTTTCAGGTCCCCGCTCAATGCACTGTAGGATCTTCCACTTCGAAGTGTCAATTTCTGGGTTTGGCATCCCCATGGGATTGACCAGCTGAGTGGCCTCCCTTTTTGGTGGTGGTACTAGCACCGTCACTTTCACCCTTTGATCAGTTCATCAGGCAGGACTAGCCTTGCCTGAGTCCCGTCCTCGAACTTAACTGACGGTACCACTTCTCTCAGCTATTTTGCCGATTCCTCCTCAGCACAAATAAATGCTGTGACTCCATCCCTTAGGTGAGTGTCTCTGAACCGCGGAACAAAACCTCTACTAGGGGTGTCCAGAATCCGGTCCATGACGGTGCACTTAAGGTGAATGAACGCCGCCATCTCCATCCTCACGCCTACACTCTCCCCAAAGGGCACAGGAACCCTCGGTAGGTTGGCGGAGATCGACGCGAAAGACGGCCTTCCCGACCCAGCAGGCCTAGACCTATTGACCTCCGACTCTGGAGTAGGATTAGAACTACTCCTTTCCTTCCTTTTCCTCTCTCTCTCTTGTCGTACTAAGGTCCTACCTGATACACTGGCTTCCGGGACGACAGGGGGGGGGGTTCTAGCCCCAGCCTCTGTCAAACCCTTCCGCTGCCCGGACCGGTGTTTCCTCAAAGGGGGTGGCGGTGGTTCTCTGCCCTCCGCCTCCGCCTTCTTTGCTTCCTCATGGTAGGAAAGCCAGAGTGCTTTCCTCCTTTGTGCCCCACTCATTCTTCCTGTTGCCTTCGCAACTGGATTTCCATCTGTCTCTACGGGGGCCGAAGCCACCTCCATAGGAACAGATTTGTCGGTAGGTTCTAAGCCCTGACCAGTTAAATTTATTTTTTTCATCTCTGCCATGTGTGTTTCCACGAGCAGCTAGGGAAATAAAGGTCTGCCGCCGCAGAGCAACGCTTACGGCGGTAAGGTGACTTAAGTACTCAGGGGTGGCGCCAGGTGCCCCTGAGGCTCCGTTAAAGACCCTCCTTACCCTGAGGGTCACAAATCTACATCGGCACGGATCGCATAACACCTTCCGATCGGGGGTGTAAGTGCCCATTCAGACCACCAACCTGGATGAGGGAAGGGCAGGGCGAGAGCCGGGCAGATAACAACCCTTCAAGTGCTAGGACTGGCCCCTTTTTTTAAGCCGCCTTTATGCACTCCCGTTTATAGGGAGTCACATACGTACAGCTCCGCTCCACCCGTCCCCCCCACGCCCGGATTAAGGCTCTCCACCACGTCAAGGTCATGCAGCCCATAGGAGAGGGAGGTTAATCTTAATGGACTATGTAGTTTATAACTATATTTTAAAATATAAGCTATTATTCAGAAAATGTAGCTAAAGTAGTTATTGTACTATAGGAAATATTACGGTTTACTCTTAAAAGTATAAAATCTTTAGATAAGCATCTTACAATTGTTATAGCTCAAGGAAATAGAATATATTGTACAATGCAGCCTGCTAACAGACGTTTAAACGCTCTTCTTCTTTATTTTTTCCTATTTTCAGGCGTATCTTGACACAGTAATGTTTAGTACGGAACACATTGCTAGTTTAATAGATCTATGCTACTTTTACAAACATCTAAGCATGTTTGTAAGTTAACTAAATAATTCCATTTTACATTTCTCATTTTATTTTAGGTTCCACTACAATCGTTTTTGTGATAGTTGTGACTGAAACGTATTAAATAGAAGATCTACCTCTGACGAAAACGTGGAGGAGGAATAATCTTGACTAGCGTACTACTAATTAAATTAATCCTTTCATTTCGCATTAGAAAAGGAAAATGTAGAAATTATTACATATTAAAAACAAAAGAAGGACATCAAGAAGGACATTTTTATGTTCGATGTTATTATTCATTACTTTTTAATCTCTAATAACAAATTTAACAATTTTTTACAGGAAAAATCAATGTATGAAGTGTTAAATGCAGCCTAAGAAAGTCGATACTCCTAATGAACTATGCTAAGAATGCAGCTGCTAAGAGATGCAAAAAATTAGTTTACTCTGTGTTTTTCAAAGACGACCCTAGATGCACATCACTCTAATCTTTAGGTACGTTCAGAGTCTAATAACGTGTCAATGAAGTAGATGCTAACCCATATCCATAGCTTACTCTTATGAAAATCGCAATTCTCATATTTTACGTATTTTCTCAACTATTTATAAGTAAAAATTATAATTTGTCTAAAAATTCAATTTAAAAATTAACAATACCTTTTTGCCGATATTTAGTTCTTATTATGTTATCTTGAATAAATGTTTATCTTTTACCAAAAAATAGTAAAAAATTGATATATTGAGGTAAGGTGTTGCACAGCAACATAGCAAAACTACAAAGCATATGGTAAGTAATTCACTTAATAATTAATTTGATACGATATTTAAAACAGTAGAGTCTCGATAATTCGAGGTAGATTGGCCTGAGACCCTCACGGATTACCGAACACTCGGATTACACGGAAATACGTTACTGTACATTAAAAAAAACAGGAGTTCTAATGAACCCTAATGCTATATTAAGAATGCTCCATAATTAATATAGCTAGTGAAGTTTCCAAGGCGGTCGTTTCTTCACCGTCACTATGTTTTCCTTCTTGTACTGTCTCGGTTGAAACTTTATTTTATTATTGTCATCACTGCCTTCAGTAGTTGTATGATTTCAATATTCGGCATACGTGTTATTCTTACTTAGTTACTTTCGTCCTTACTCATCCATCGACGCACGTCCTGTCAAGTTTCTTGATAAGAAATATCAAAACAGATTCTTCCTGTGGATCAATGACACACTCAACAGTTTTATTATGACTCAAGGCTTAATTCGATCACTTACTTAATATTTCTACTTTTATTTCGTTCCAAGACTCGGCTATACTGTAAACACCTTCATTAACTGTATTTCCTTTCGGAACCCTACCAAGCTTTCTTCCCCTTCAGTCGCTTCCAAGAGAGATTGTAAGAGATAACGTATATATATTTTCATACGTTCTAGGACATTCAGATCCATCTACTGGATTAGCCTCGTAACATTTGTGGGTAGAAATGAAGTACGAATATCATTAGACCGGAGTTAATCTTTATCGGGATGCAATGGTGAATTATCTAACAGTCAATAATTTTAAATTTCCTTTCAAATAGATAAAATAGCCTGAAATAGAAATATTTAACGGAACCTCGAAAAATCGGGACTCTGATTTTCGAGACTCTACTGTACTTTGGAGT
Source organism: Prosapia bicincta (assembly GCA_036971475.1). Classification (NCBI taxonomy): domain Eukaryota; kingdom Metazoa; phylum Arthropoda; class Insecta; order Hemiptera; family Cercopidae; genus Prosapia; species Prosapia bicincta. Next base: position 372,766,451 of record JBAIZL010000001.1, read on the forward strand.
TTATCATCTCTCTTCGTATTTACGGTGACATTTTTATTTGTGAAAAACACACACACGCACATACACTTACACAAACAAATACGAAATAAATATAAATTGTAATACTTATATTTATGTCTCGACCGTAAAAAAACCATTTCGTTTTAATAAATGCTCTAACATTCTTCTTCATATGCTTTTCATATTGCTTTCAAAGTCTACCTATGCGTTTCTCGTGCTTTTTAATGCGGGTTCCAGACACTTATGCTGCCTATCGTGCTAACCTAATCTTCTTTAATGCCTTTGTTATTTCAGCGCTTTTTATTCGTTCTTCTCCGACTTTTGTTCACGTTAAACCCACTTCTATTTGTAATTTCTAACCCCTAATCTTTATTATTCCGATAAAACTTTCCAGTTTCCTTCTTTAATTTTTAAATATGTTTCCACTAAATCTATAGCCATATGTTGGCTCAATATGTTATTGTCTTCTATGGTGTGAATGTAGTGCTTGTAAAGCTATAATTTGAAATTAATTAGAGTATGTTTGAATTAATAAGAAACTATAAGTATTTGTTTCCAGTTAGGTGACTAATTTTATTTATTTCTTCCTGCATTATCCTGTAATAAATCAAGCATAACAATTTAATAACATATTTCTGTTATTATCTTTTAAAATGCCTCCTGTAATATACCATTCCTCGTAATGTGTTATATGTTTAGAAAATTAACATTATTAAAGCATATATAGAATGGATATTTTTATAATTTTCCTTTCTCAATTCTAAAGACTCAATTAATAATTAAATTATTACCTGCCAGCAAAACGTTGCTTAATGTAGATATAAACGGCCATCCAAGTCTTCGTAATTACTTGACGAGATGAAGTTTTAAATTACTGAAGCTTACAACAATTAAAAATAATTTAGGTTTACATCACCATAGTTTCGTAAAATCATTTTTGCTCGAAAGATTTTTCGGTTGACTGCAAAAAATGAGTCTCAGAAAAGTTTGGAACTTTTGTAAGTTTTTCGTAACACAATTATATAGCTACTATGATAATACACGAACATATTATGAGCCATGAGGTCGTATATAAGAAAAAACCCATAATTTAACGATTTAAAACTTCGGAAAAGCACTTTCGCATGTTGCGTTTGTCCTTATTCTATGATGGGCTGTCTTGGTTTGAAGGACTATACGTCAGAATGACCTTAACATATAACTTAACGAATTAATGCTACTTACCCTCACCTGACATCAATAATTGAGACGGTTTTGATAGAAACAACCAGTTTTTTATTCTGGAAAGTACATGTCTAACATGATTTTGCAAAATATTATGTTTAACAAAACAATACCTGTCTTCTACAAAACTATACTCATAGGCAACCATTTCTCCTCCTAATTATCCCTGAAACGAAACTTGCAAAACCTTTTATGTTTATGTTACTGTAAAATATCGATAGGCCTAGTAGCATATCTATAATTTGTAACATATTCTTTGAATAATCATATTCTTGTCCAGATCATAAAATAAGTTGGCAAAAGCCCGTTAATTTGATTGTATTCTTGAACATTTTAAAATTTGCAGGTAAATGTTGACAAACACGAACAACCTACTGTGAGAATCAGGGAAGCTTTGTGTATTGTAGACATTTACCTACAAAATATCGAATATATCATAACCTAAGCAAATTCAAAGCCTCTTACCAACATATCTGGCAATTTTCGACATCCTCCGGGGTATATAATCATTTGTCACAAATATGGGACTTTGGCAGTCTCACTTTATGTTAGTTCGAAATGTTTGCTTCCCAAAAAAAGGTATTTGAAGCTTTGCGACACATTTTGCAATGTAAAAACAAAATATTATATCGGAATTAAATAACGATTTATACCCTAAAACTAAAGGGACGAAAAGCAAAGATGATTTTATTAGAAAGTATCTTATAAGTAATATCCTATGTTTAAGGTATATTCAAAATGGCAAATTCATTATTCATTCATATGTTCATAAATTCAGTATTCATTAAACAATATATATATATATACCCTGAAGAAAAATAAAAGTAGTTGTAAATGTATTTTGTCTAATTTCTATAAACATTCTTTAAAACTCTAATTGAAATAACCTTATTTAGAATTATATACAAAAGTAAAAGTCAAAATAGTGAACTCAAAATCTCACAAAAAATTAGTTTTTAATAAATACGCACACAACACACTAGTTTAGGCGACGATGTAGCCTTCCTCAGTGCTCGGCTACTACTAACAAATTGTCAAACTATCTTATAAGTCAAATAAAACAAACAAGATTAAAATACAAAGTTACATAGCACAACACTTCTTACTCAGGAGAGGTATATATTTTACATAACTGCTATTATTATTAATATTTCGTTCTTTCATTTCTCCCCCCCACATTTTTTAACATCATCATAAATAAACAAATCCTAAACAAAACCTATACAGCTAAAAAATAACAATCATATATTATATAAAAATACACGTTATAAAGAATTCACTAAAAAATCAATTTATACGAAATTAAAACTAAAAACAAAGTCAAGATAAATAAACAAACATCAACACTTACCCATATTTTAACAATTTTACAAGGAACCCGTAACAACCAATGTCACACTTATTAAATCTGAAATAAGAAAAAGTAAAACCGTTATGAATTTCGTGTTTAGCGGAACAACACAGAAGTTGGATTTAGAAGGGATGAACACTGGCCTGAACCCGACTCATTGTTTATTGAGACATCTTGAAATTTGTTAATAAACCGAGTCTCCCATGCATCCATAGTATTGTGCCTCGTGATTTGCTTCAACAACTTAGGATGGTCAGAAGTAAAATAACGCTGGTTGTCCAGGCAATGCTTGGCCATCGCCGAGTATTCCGGCTTGTTGTTTTTAAAATGAGCAAAGTGCTCCCTGCTTTATTTATGAGAAGCTTTGAGATAAAAGCTAAGGAGACGATGACATTTTTTCCACGTCCGGTATGTGGATGATGTGATTGTAATTTTTGGTGGAAAGATAAACCTTAATGAATATTGTCGGGAACTTAAAGGATTTTTTCCTTCGATAGAGTTCACTACTGAGGTAGAAGCGAAGAATAGCATTACCTTTCTTCATGTAATGATGACGAGAGCAAACGGTAGGCTTTCTTTTGATGTTTATAGGAAGCCTATAGTTTGTTGTGTGTGTGTTTATTATATACTAATTTTTTGTGAGATTTTGAGTCCACTATTTTGACTTTTACCTTTGTGAATAGTTCTCACTAGCTAAGCTGTAATTACCTAAATAGAATTTAATGTAAACTACTCAATTGTCTTTATTTTCATCTGAAATAAAAGTGAAACCCTTGACTTAATCTTTATCTAATATTTGTTAAACAGTTGCATTCTAACTGCAAATGGTATAATTATCCAAATTCCTATCAGAATAATAGTGGTAGTATTCTATTAAAAGTAGAATTAAATTCATCTCTTCCTAAATATTTGTCCATGAGGTTTCAATACTTTGTTTTGTAGGTTACATACTCTGCATTTGTTACACTTTTTAAAAGATAGCTGTCACTTAGGCCTAGTCTTAGATCTCCTTAAATACCATATATCTCTTAAACATATGTTCTCTTGTTGTCATATGTTCTCTGCCTACATTTTATTATTCTTAGCCAATTTTCTACAACAGTATCACCTTGCTTTACCTGCATTCTTTTAACATATTTCCACTAATGATTCTATCTATCAGATCCATATAGGTCAAGATATCACCAGGTTTGTTTTTCTTTTAAACTGAATTTCTCTTTTACCTAATAATTTTCATATTACACCCTCAATTCTGCTCTAGTAGGCTGCTTAAGCATTTTCCCTAATTCATGTTCTTTTGTAGTCTACTCTGGAGAGATTTTTATTCTACAATATAACTCAAATGATTAACGTGTAGTTAGTGTGGAATAGTTTCTGTTTCTCTGTCTCTCCTTTTCAATCTCTATATCACTCTCGTTGAGTTAACTCCATCTATAGCCCAACTCTTCTTATCTCTTTCCCTTCCTCTCTCTGTCTGTCTATCTCTCTCGTTATTTCTCTCTCTCTCTCTCATATATATATAGTGTATAGTCTAGCATATTTAAATATATATTTATTTATCTGTTTATTTTACCTAACTGTCATTCTATCTCTGTCTATCTATCCATCCCATCCAACTCTCTATCTCCCAATCTCTCTATTTCTCCATTTTCCCACTCTCTCCCTCCCTCTCTACTAAATTTCCTTCCTCCTATCTTTTTTTACAAATATCACACAGACACAAATATATATTCCAATAAACAAAGAATGCATTTGTGCAATCCTTAGAATGTGTAGTGGTGTGTGCGTTTTTATATGTGTGTGTATATGTGTGTATTAGTATGTGCGTGTTTGTGTGTGTGTGTATGTGTGTGTGTGTGTGTGTGTGAGAGAGAGAGTGAGTTTGTGTTTGTGCTTGTTTATTTTTAAGTATCAATATTGTAAACTTAATAGACATTTTCAGTAAATATAAATAAAAATACAGTACACACAACAATATAATGTTCAACCAACACAGCTAATACTGTACAATTTGTAAGATAAAAGATCTAATATAACAATGTCTTATATTGTTACAGTCACGTGCTGCTTCAGGGCCAATGCGAAGGAAGATGAAGGTAATTATTTGTGGAATGTTTCTAGCTCAAATTAAAACTACAGTTGTTATTTCAGTATTTATATTAAAATCTAATCATTCAATTAAACATTTTTAAGGGTTTTTAATACATGTTTTCCTCTTGTCTAGAGGTAAGCAATAAGTATCTCGCCTCGTGCAAGATTTAGTCTTAGTTTTCTGAAATATGAAGGCATTTTAGGCAACCTGTTTTGGAAGTTTTATTTTGTAGTTCTTGAATGCATCAATGCCTTTCTTCGCTATCATTGCAATCGTATTTCAAGGGAAAAAATTAATTAAAAGAAATAATATAAACAAAGAATACATATTATATAAATAATCAGGTTGATACTTCCTGGCATAAAGGGCGGACTTTCATTATGTTTTAGAGCCGTTCCCCTGTCCGTGCTACAACTACACCACACATACACTGTTGCAAATTAACATTTCCCTTATTGGCTTCATGGTACACCAATGACTTATATTCTAAAACGTAAAAAGTAAAGATTATTACAAATTAAAAGGAAATTATTATAAAAATAAATTTGGCTTATTGTTTAAAAAACGTTTATTTTTAAGTTAATGCAATTTACACTTAAGGAATCCCAAGGAATCATAATTCCTTTCATTAACTTCATTATATTTTCATGTTTTAGACATATGAGGGTATATTTCATGAATATAAACCACCAAAGCAATAATTTTCCTGCAATGTCTAGTCTAATTAAGCACCACCATCCCTCCTCAAAATCACTAATAAATCACATTATTAAATCATCGCTCCCCAATTGTCTTGAGATAGTTGTTTTAAAATTAGAAATGGTAACATCAGGCCATAAACCAGACACAAGTTGTCGATTATTTATTTGGAAGCCAGTCACAAGAATACTATCTTCAAGGTTAGGCAGAGGATTATTTTGTTCAAAATAAAATAATAATTTTTGGTGTTTTTTTAATGTAACTTTAACGCCTTCTTATAAACAAGGAACTTCTGAAAACTAATACTGAACAAAAATTAGGTTTAAAAACGAAATACTTATAAAAAAAATCCGATTATCTGTTCGAATAAAATTTTTGCGGTATCGAGTTGAATACAAGTGGTTTGCCTTTATTGTACGATGTTTAAGTGCATAACGTTTTATAATAATAGTTCCACATTATCTTTTGACAATGGAGAATTTATAGGGAGCTAGTTTATAAAATAGTCATCGTTAAGAAGGGACATTTAAAAAAGAAGCACTGCACAGTTGTTTTTGCTTTAGCCTATAATTTATTTTACAAATTCTACTTTAAATTTATGTATTTTAAGATATAACAAAATTAGCTTCTACATACTGATAACAAAAAACGTTATATTCGATTTCTCAACTATTAAGATTTTTGCTTTTGAAACTATTTCCCCTAATATAGTTTACGACAATACTTTAAAATAGTCTGTTAGAAATGTTTTAAAGCTGACTAACGGTTGGAATAAAATTGTATTTTTAAATGTAAAGCGTTATAAATATGAATGAGATATGAATCTTAAGCAGTATGTCTTATACTGCTTTCAGTGGAGGAGGTTGAGAAGGTAGTGGAGTTAGTGGAGCTGAACGAGATGGCTGAAGTACGAGATGAAGTGGAGGGGGAAGAGATATTGGAAATGGAAGTACGAGATGAGGTGGAGGGAGAAGAGTTGTTGGAGGTGCGAAATGAAGAGGAGGCGGAGAACGAAGTAGAGGATGATTTCATTGTAATAAAACCTGCGCCTACATATCACGAATTCGGTGAGTAAAAATATGCAACCAGTCTTGATCAAAACGATAACAATTTTCAGTTACGATTTACAAATAATATTACTAAACGCTATTAGTCACCACCATTCTATAACTCCAGTTTCTTCGATGTAGAGGGGAACTTATCACATTATAATAATTCGTAATAAATCATTTCATTTTTGATGAAATAACGGATTTTTAATTTGCCATTTAATGGAAAACTCCGATGAAATTAAATTAAATTTAATTATTCATGGTCTATATTCTCCATTTCCAGTTTTGTGAGTAAAATATATAGAAACATCCGTATTATTGTGAACTCTAATAAATTGTTGTCGTTTTTACTTTATTTCAGAATGAAAGTTTTTATTTGTGTTATTTGTGTCTTGGTATATTCCATAGTTATTCAATTGTCGTTCTGATGAATTCTTCTGATGAATACTTCGTTCTGATGAATACTTTCATCCATATGCTTACGACCTCTATGAGAATAGAAGAAGACTTAGAAAAAATGTCATCAGATCTGCTGTCTTTTGGTGTCATAGCCTTCTTGTTTCGTGCTTTGTTCGAAAGAAATGTTGATCGAAAATATATTTAACTTTTTTCCTCGAAAAAATGTATATTGATATCATTGTTTTGCTCACGATTATTTTACATGTCCGTATTTTGATATTTGGTATAGCCTATTAAACCTCAAATTTCCAACTCAGATTCATTTTGCTATTTCAGTGTCTTCCCGCATGAGCATTCCGAGAATACAGCTCTGTTTGTCTTCAGAACAGGTATAATTCAGGAGAGCGATCCTGTCCACGTCGGCCATGATTTCTCTTCAAAGATCTAGGGAAACATGTTCTTTCTCCTAAGCCTACCTTCATTTCCTCTACGTTTCCATATTTTCCTACACAACAAATGTAACAGGAAGACACCGACCTTACTCCGAGAAAGAGAGAAGGCCTAACATTGGCATGCATTTCCGCATACTCAAACTATAACCCCTCATATATCTTAGATTACATAAGTCTTATATCCTAACTTTTTCACAAATTCTTTCGTAAAGATGAGATCATAAATTTTATTGCTCTAAACCAAGCGCGCGCACGCACTCTGAATATCACAAAGCTAATATTCATGAATTAAACCAGTCACATTATTAGGTTATACAATTTACATGATTGATTGATTGACGAACAACCGTTTGCTCTAACTGAACACTTATGAAACAACAATCAAATACTTCGTGACCAACAAGATGGTAATACTTCGTTATAGCCTATAGGCTATGCTTCATTTCCTCAGTCAGGACTGGTACATTATTCCTCGTAGACTCTCCAAGATCTAATTCATTTGTTGTGTTAATTTCATAGCAAAAATAACTTCTAATTCTAATATTTAGAGATGGTATCTTATTTAAAAATAAATATTTCACATTAAAATTCTTCATTATACAGTTTCAGTTTACGCGGAGAGAAAAAACTCATTTACACGGATAGTTTAGTTATTTATATGAATTAGTTAATTTTAAATTATTTTTGTTTTTACAAAACCACACATTCCATTCCTTGTTATTACCGAACAGTGCAATACAGGTTTTTACCAAACCTTATATAACTCGATGTGAAACAGCACTATGAATCCGTAAGTTTCAGTGATAACTCCAAATGTATAAATACATAAGAAGTAGAGATAAGATTCATCTTTGGATATTTCTAATACTTTCTATGAACAAGGGACACAAAATCCGGGATGATTCAACCAATCCAGGATCTTCTGTTACAAACACTCTTCTAGGTAACCTCTAGCTTTGCACAAGCATCATGAGTGAAACATTATGCTCTCCCACCGTGAATATTGGTCTGATTTAAATGCAAAGTATAGTTTATACATTATATACCCAGAAAACAAGACGCAAGCTAGCTACACACATTGGGGGAGATACCATCCAACTTCACCCTTGAGCACACTCGTGTCTAGATTTACGTACAATTAATTCACATTCTCCTACTCTGATTAGATTAGTTGATTTTAAGGAGAAAATGAATGACCATGAGAAATATTACAACAAAATCAGTTAAATTACTACATTATATAAAATTGATTCATTTAGTTAGTGATTAGTTTACTGAACAAAAAAAAGAACTAATAATTGATCCAATTCAAAAACAAAAAGTAAGTGCTATAGGAACACAACAAAATAATTGCTATTTATTCTTAGCAATATGCGCTCTCCCCCCCCTCTCTCTCTCTGTCACTTTCTCTCTCTGGATTCATAAAAACAATGTTAACTTTTTAAAATTATAAAAAAATTTGTATCATAAACGATAATTGTGTTTTTCGTGTATTTGAAAATACATAAAATACAAATAAACGGAAAATGCATAATTTATCCATACAAAAAATATTTGTATAAATAAACATTATATATATATATATATATATATATATATATATATATATATATATATATACATATAATTTATAAAAATAAAAAAATAGATTTTGTTTTACTATAGAAATATTATATCATTAATTTTCTCATTTCAGAAAGACACAATGAAAACTATACCGCCTCCATTCTAGATTTACACAAACATTTCATTTATGGTTATCCCAAATTAAGATTTACTCCTACCCTCCCGGTAATTGCCGAGGAGGAGGAAGAACAGCTGGCCACCATTCTTAGAACCAAATTGATGTGCTTTAGCGACTCGGAATTACTTGGATCAAAATTTGGGGACCTTCGCAAGTCCCGGTCATTTTGTGAGTAATTTTAATTTTTTCCTTATATAGTTTATACATATATATATATATATATATATATATATATATATATATATATATTTGTCTGAATGCTTTTTAAAACTTTTTATGGCTTCTTATGATCGTTTTTGAATGTAAAGAAATATAAAATTTTACGAAGTTATTTGATAAGTTTTCTTCCTTTCAATCTTAAGCCATCTTTAAATTCGGGTTTTTCATCAAAATTATCTTTGCTGCTCTCAGGATTTCTTCGGTTTACAGTATCCATCTTCAATAATTTCCTTTGTAAAATAATGAACGCTTACGTCATATTTATCGTTTAACCATTAATTCTGGTTTTGTTTCTTATATAGTATGTTTGATGTATCAGTAAATCCACTTTAAAAATGCCCACAGCCGTCTTCACTTGGATGTAATGTCCAGTCTCTATACTATCGTCTTTAAAAGTACTTTTGTAAGGGCAATGATTTAATCCTAAGCATTTACATCATCCCTTGGCTACTACTAAATTGATTTTGAATTCCTAATTATAATAATGTTAATACATATGAACATGTTATGTTTCGTATATATTACAAATTTGTAAGTTTATTCAGAATTGTTTCTCGTTATTAAACAGATTAAAAAAAAAAAGTCTTATTTAACAAATGTTAAATGCGTTAAATGTGTAATAGACGGTTTTATGCAATTCCTGATAAGGCAAACTCCTGGTTATCCGCGGGATGACGGTGAAGCGGAACAGCGAATTATTCTACAGACAATTCAAATATAAGACGAAAATTAACCAAAGTTGCTTTTGAAGTTAGTTCGGGAACTTATTGAGTTAAAAAAAATATTATTTTTGTATGCAAATATTTTCATAGCTTTTATAGTCTCCATATTTACAATAAATGCCAAGTAGATGAAACTTGAAATAAATGAAGACAAAAGAAAGTGTCTCCGGTGTGGCAACTCTGAAGTAGACCAACAGCCAAGTGGGTTTGTTGAACTGGGACCCTTCACATTTGAAGTACTGGATCAATTCATTTATCTGGGACGCATTGTAAGCTTCTATAATAAGGTAGGCTATATAATAGCCAACTTTAGGTTACGCAAAGACCTAAGCAGCTAGTAAGTGAGAAAACAAAAATGATGGTGCATAAGACAAAGATTCGTCCGGTACTAACTTATGTGTCTGAATCTTAGGCATTAACGGCGAACTAAAAAAAACTACCTGGCTAACTTTGGAAGGAAAATCCTTAGGAGGTCTCTTAACCTTGTGAACATTGGTGGGCAGTGAAGAAGGAAAGAATTGTGAGCTTTACCAGCTGTTTAGTAAAGCCAAAATGGTGAAAGTAATAAAAATTGGAAGACAACGCTGGACAGGGTATGTGTCCCGATTGGAGGATGGGGATGTATCCAGAGTTCTATTAGATGGAGCTATCTACAAAATGAGAGCAATGGATGTCCAAGCAATTTCGTCGCTAATGTACCAGAACACTGATGAATGTGAGGAACTAGAAAGCAGGCTTACAGGTTTCAGGTACCTGCCGAAAGCTGATTTAGAAAGTCAAGATCCACACCGGAATGTAACACCACGGAAGAAGAGAAAAATATTTACAAAAAAAAAGAATTGTATTTTTCGACAAAAACGCCCTCCTTCACCTGAGATTGCGGTTATTTCAGCAAAACGTCCGAGAATAATACGTCTTGCCCCTCCAGATATTGAATGGGGCCTTCAGTATGTGCTACAGCTTCGTAACGGTGTACATTTTTTCTCGTCCTATCCCCTTTTCGTAATCGTATTCTCCTGTTCTTCATTTTCCTCCAAATTCATACTTGATTCTCTACATAAGATTCCATCAGTAAGTTGCTCTAAACCTGTGCCCACCAAATTATTTACTTGATAATGTTTCCTTTACCGATGTCAATTCCAGTATCGGACTAAACAAAACTAGCTAAATCACATATAGAAGTATCTTCATTTTAAAGACTCTACCAAATTATTGACTCACTTTTAATTTTTTTTCAGAGTTTCACAATCGCAGGTAAATCTCACTTTAACTTTGTTTATGTCATAAATGCTGTCTGGAATTGTATAAGCCTTAGAAAATTCCCGACGATCAGCCCCTTCATTGGTAAGATGGCTCGGTATTTTTTACTTGAGTGTGCCATTGATTGTATTATTGAGAGGTAAAATTAGGGGCCAAAGACATAAAATACTACATATCAGAAAAAAAATGTTTTTCTGTTGATCGTTGAGGATTTTCGGTAAACTATATAACTTTCTGTAGTATGACTTAGACTTCAAATGTTTTTTGATTTGAGGAATATAATTTCTTTAAAACACTCCTTAATAGTTGTTGGTCCATAGAGCATTTCTTTTGGTTGAAGACCTCTACTAGGACGTTTGAAGCTCTAATCCTTTTTTAAAAATATTATTTTTTTAAAAATAATAACGAACAGGTAAATTTCTGATATCCCGTTGGCATATTTCACGTCATTATGGACATTACAAATTATTGCCTATTAATTCCAGAATTTACATCCGTTCCCTCTCAAATGATAGTGTTTGAGTAGGATAAACGTTTCAACAACTGGACTGACTCCACAGTATTGTAATTTCCTTCTTAACATATTTTTGGCAGTAATTATGTCACCGCTAGGCCCTCCCTCATTACCTGTTTGAACCTCGTCAACCACGCTGATGAATAGAATTTTGTTTAACTAGCATTTAAAAAAACCTTGTTTACCCACAAACAAAGATTACATCACTTCGTAGATGATTGAAATATTTATTTTTATAGTAGGTCTCCTTTTCAAGGTTATTAATTTTGTTTATCCATGAGTTGTCTGATTTTTATTCAAATTTTATTAATCTATGTTTTGTTTGAAAGTGTTACTAACATACTGAAAGTCTAGTACTAACTAGTATATAGAAAGTCTTCTAAACCACACTGTAGATTCATTTCCTTCTACGCCGTTCAGTTTTAAATATTTTTACTCCAGTTCATCCTGAATTAATAAACCATTGCTTTCCTCTCATCAGTCATTGTAAACGTACAATAACCCCATACAAAAACCAATGGTTTAAACACACAAACAAACTACTACTTGGCACTAAGTTCATAGGAACTAACCTGTCGCGTAAATTGTGAGAAAATGTGGTAACAGAAGAAAAGGCAAGGAAGAGTGGAGTTCTACCAAGTTGTGAATAATGCTTCGGGTAGTAACACTCCATGGTATTCCCACGAAATGTCTTACTGTAGGCCTAAACTGAAATAACTAACTCTATTACTATATACTATTATATATATATATATATATATATATATATATATATATATATATATATATATTAAATATATTATATATATATATCTACATATATATATATATATATATATATATATATATATATATATATATATATAATATTTCTGTTCTCAAACCTCTTTTTAATAACGATAGCAATTTCTAAAAAATTGGTTTTACTATTAAGGGGAATATTTAAATTGTTACTAAGATTGAAAATAATATTTATTTATGCATTTCTTTAGAATATATTTTAATGTTATTTTACAACAACAATTTTGAAGCCTGTTGTGTTTTCTTTTTTTTCAGAAGCCACGTTCTGGCTTCGAGGTTTGGATCGGTTTCTGGTGGAGGTAAGCACAAATTTATCATCATTGTTAATAAACACTACCTTAAAAACTAAATATATTTTCCATCCTTCAAGCACTCTAAGCTTAAGTGAGAACATTAAAAGTGAGACACCCTACACTAAACTTCCCCTACACCTTTATTGAGATCTCTTGAGTTTTACTGTCCTGTAGTAACTGGTTTTTTGCCGGATAAAAAATTGTGACCTATCGTTTAGTCGATTACATACACATACAATTTGTATTGATTGACTTCCTAGCCCTAAATATACTTAAATGTAACTCCAAAGCAATCATATTAAAGAAAGTATTTTGGGTTTTAAGTATGCACGATACACTTTCATTGCACCTAAGATATATATAAGATTATCCTTTCCTGCATTGTTGTCTCACTTTCATTATAAACACGTTGCACCTTTTAGTACGCCACTTATGTCTTTAGTAATGAAATGAGATTCATTGTCTTTTATGACACCTTTTGTGCTTTTAGCGCTTTAATATTCCTGAGACTTCTGGTTTGTTTCTTTTTCTTAGAACAAAACCAACACAAAAGATTCTAAACATAAACAAGAAATGGCATCTATTCACTTTGTATTCGCTACACAATACATCGTAAAAACCTTTATATATCACCTTTATTAAAAACTCTACATAAAAATAATATTTAAAACTCAAGTTTTTTACAAAAAGGATAAAAAAGAAAACTCCAATAAGCAACAAAACTGGCATGTTTGCATTTAAGGAATAAAATTTAAAATATCTTCAAAACATGTAATAGAAAAAACGTGAACATATAATTCCAAAACTACAAGCTATCTCCAGTTAATGAACTCTTGTATATAATGGGAAACAGGTACCCTTTGAAATTAATACCTCTCGAAATATATACCGTGCAAAAAGGTATTAAATTTAGTCCTATACAAAATCAAATGCAAATTGTCATTAATAATATAAAAACAAACAAAAAGGTGTCGTAAGTTATAAACCTATCCAAGGAAAAACTAATCTATTGAAACTAAACCTAGCTACTCATAAATAAATAGCAATAGAACCTCAACAGTAATCAACATACAACTGGTAATGCGTTAAAGGGATTAAAAGTTAAAACAAATCAAACATACAAATAGATAAATAAAAAACTAAAAGTTGAGGACTTTTAACAATAATGTTGAAAAACGTTAATGCAATCGAGGAACATATAGGTGTAAAAACCAGAAAAGCGCGACTATCTAATAAACATATTAGAAACAATAAACCCCAAAGGCTTACAATCTAGAAACCATCCTGTGGAATCTAGCTCTGTATGAACTGGAGTAGTAGTTACCTATATTACGATCATAGGTAATAGGGTTTTGTTTCAAGTGCGAGAGAAAAGAATTGTGACATATACAAAAGAAAGCAAATCTTATTAGTTTCACTTTACTACTGCAAATATGAGTTTATTTTTTAAAAATAATAATAATATTGAAGAGCAGCTAAATATTACCTAATGTATTTTTAATATTTATTCTTTCACACAGGTCGCTGAAATGAGCGTCTACCCCTAACTCAAGTTCTTCATCTCGACCAATCTTCGAAATCTTTCCTCTCGACACAACCTTTGCAAAATCTTCTGAAGAACAGGGTCATTTCAGGTACAAAACCTATGATATCATTTACTTATCATACAAATTCCTGTATTAAAATACTTCAAACTCAGGTTTAGAAATATCAAAGAAAAAATTGTTTGTGTATTAAACTAAATTTTTATAGGTTTTGAGAGAAACTTTAAACGATATTCACTCAACTTTGAGTTTATCAAATCATAAAAAGTCTCGTTTAGCAAGGAAAACCTTTGAAAACATACAGTAAAGCTAGTTTTCAAGTAAAAAACCGTAATTAGTTTGGAACTTTTCCGTAGAAGAGTGTAACATGAAAAAATATCGAACATAAGATAGATTTCTAAATTTACTATAATTTACTGCCGTTCCACCAAACGTTTCATGAACTCACTTGAAATAAGCGCCACCGAGAATACTAAAACTAATACTTCCAAAGTCATGTTATTCATCTTTTTGGAGAGTTTTACCAGTCTAATTAGAGCTCATACCATCACATTATTTCTATAGACCAGACACTATTCCAAGACCAGACACTATTCCAAGACCAGACACTATTCCAAGACCAGACACTATTCCAAGACCAGACACTATTCCAAGACCAGACACTATTCCAAGACCAGACACTATTCCAAGACCAGACACTATTCCAAGACCAGACACTATTCAAAGACCAGACACTATTCCAAAACCAGACACTATTCCAAGACCAGACACTATTCCAAGACCAGACACTATTTCAAGACCAGACACTATTCCAAGACCAGACACTATTCCAGGACCAGTCACTATTCCAAGACCAGACCAATAATATGACAGTAGTGCTGCTACATTGAAGTAAAATGTGAGCTTATAAGTTTGACGTATTTAAAACTTTTATTATCAACATTCGCAACTACATCTTCTGTACATAATCGTTTACATTTGTTTGTGTTGGTTTGTAGTGTTAATATTCATACTAGAATTTTTTTAAATAAGAGTAGAGCTAGTTTGTGTTATCAGGCTAGAATGTGTCCCCGTACAACACTAGTAACTACCTCTTCTGTACTTATTCTTTTACATTTGTTTTTGTTCGTTCGTAATGTTATTATTCATATTGGAGTTTTTAAACTAAATGTTGAGCGACCTTGTTTTATCAAGCCAGAATGTGTCCTAACTCAACACATGCAACTACCTCCTCTGTACATAACCTTTTACTCTTGTTTTTGTTCGTTCTTAATGTTAGCATTCATATTAGAACTTTTTAACTAAAAGTTGAGCTAGTTTGTATATCAGGGTAAAATGTGCGCTTGCTCAACACTCGTAACTACTTATTCCATAACTACTCTTTTATACTTATTTATTTCTTAGTATTATTTTTTTAACTTAAACTACAAATAATAAAGTTAAACATTTTAATACATAATAAAAGCAATAAATGATAGAAAATATTTAAATATTTCAAGCCATCTTATTGGGAAAAGTGTTTGTTCTACTACGCCCCGACCTATTCAGCGGAGCCAATGGTCTTTAGATTGTAATTAATACAATTTGCCAATACGTAAAATTATAAATGCCATATGTAGCTTAGTAATTCAAACGTAATGATTTTGTCACGAAAATATTCCTATACGTCTAAAACCTAACTTATACAGTACTGAGAGTAAATGTTTAAGATTTATAGTCCCCAAAATTAAGATTTGGTCCAATTCTATTCAGTACAATTAAATGAAATAAATGAAAGAATGGTTTAACAAAGTATGTTTTGTTTTAATTTAGCTGCCACCAGAACCATCAAAATTCTTCTTGCTCTAACCGCCGGCCTAGGTTCGGTACCTTTTCGGAAACATCATCAAAATTCATGGGATGTAACCAGCCCGCGTCCGTGCCCCGCACACGTGCATCCTGGGAGACGGCGAAACACCGTTTGCAAAATGGGTTCGAGCTAAAATAATGAAGGAAATCGCTAATCTTAAGAACAGAAACAAATTTCCAGAAGTTCCAGCAAGAAACATGAAGTTCCTGAAGTTGTTCAGTGCTATGACACTACATTGCATGCATAGATACACATACATATATAAATATACAGCATATATAAATTTGTATGTGAAGTTATAACATGGAAATAAAGATAACCTCCCGGGTGTACGGAATATTTGGTGCGGAAGGAAACAAAATTTTAGTGAATTTTCAAGAAAGATGCAAAAGGTCCGACCAGGCAAACAAAATTCCAGTGAAGGAGAACTCTTCAAAATTATTGTAATCAGCAACTGAAGCAGCAGATCTAAATTATTGTAAAAAGGAAATGAAACACCATATCGAAATTATTGTAATCAGAAACTGAAGCAGCACATCTAAATTATTGTAAAAAGGAAATGAAATACCATGTCGAAATTATTGTAATCAGCAAGTAAAGAAGCACAACAATATATCTGTAAGAGAAAGAAAATAAAATTTTCCGTTTTCAATGTTATTTCTCGTTAAATTATTTGTCTAATACACTATATTTAAACTGTATGTGATTTTTTTTTAGAATACTTTATTGAATAATTTATATTAAACAAAATTATAAAAAATAGTTTACAAAATTTGATGCATTGCTCCTCAAAATGAGCTTCTTGAACTTTGGTAAGGCTCTCCGTCCATTACGTATTAAAAATGTTTAATAATATTTACATTTATTTTCAAAATATGGTGAGCCCGTGTTAATATTTTACTACTGTAAATGCATCAAACATTTCAGAATTGTCACATCAATGAAGATTATTATAAAAAATGTATGTTCAAAATCCTTGCTCTTCCCCCCCCCCATTTTACCAATGCTCTGTTGGTAAAATAACTTAATTTAACATTAAAAATTATAGCATAAATATAAAACGCCACTTTCAAAATGGCATTTCACCAACTTCCCCTGTTAATTTGAAAACGCCTTTTCAATCCCGCATACTACTATGAAAACAATGTTTTAGCTAATGTAACACAATCAAGTCAATGATTTGTAGCTCCGGTGTCCATATGCATTAAGAAATTAAAACGCTAGCAATATATTTGAAGTAGCCACCTCTAACCTAAAGCCCTTCACTTCTGTTGAATACTTTAGCTTATATAATCAGGATCTTTGTCAAATTAGTGACGTCTGTGGCTGTTGAATACATTCTACCAATAAAGCATTTCAGTACAACTATTTAGAAACCAGTTGAGACAATACCAGTAAAACTATTTAGGATTCTTGAATTTTGTAGTCCATTACGTTCGGTGAATCTTATTAATCACTTAACAATAGCTTATGATTATCCGAACTTGAAATTTACAAAATGTAAAGTTCGGATTGTCATAAAATATTATTTAAGTGTTTAATAAACTATTTAGGGTTATTAGTTGTGAAAAATACTTAAAATTTAAAATATCCTAAGAGAATGTTTTGTAAAAAAATAAACCAGTTCAAAGCAACTGTTTTATTATTTTTAAATAAACTACAACAAAATGCCCTTACGTGGTAGTAACAGAATCTGCAAGAGGTGATACAATCTATGATCCAGAACATATGATATAAATATTATTATGTTTTATTTTTACAAAAAATTATGTTTAAATTTATTTCTAATTCAGCTACAAAAGCTAATCCAAGGGGCGCCCTCTCATACACATTCACACACCTGTTGTATTACAAGTAAAAATATTACCACCTGTGTAGCATGATAAAGGAAATATGTATTAATGGTAAGTAGTTAATGATGCCACTATAGCACAAAAAGTGGTGGGGGAAGTAGGCCTATGACGCACTAACCTAAGCTAGCCCTAGGTGTAGGGGTGTTCTCAGCTACGTTCAGGAGCTTCCCCGGGGGTTGCTCCGGGGGTGTATTTGGGTTGGGGGTAGTTATTGAAAAAAATTTGGAAAAATGTGTGTTGACTGATAGGGTGAGTTTAGAGTGCATTGTGGTTAGATGTGAGGTTGGGTTCACCAGGGGTAGTTTTTAATAATATATGGAAGCATCAAAAAATGATAGGTTAGATCAAATGACCAAGGTTTCAACTAAACAACAGTGAAACACTGTCTTACGCTAAGTTTAACCGACTAATTTACACTCATTTCAATCCACCAACAAATACATTAAATTCAAATAGACAACAAGCTGTGCGGGGAATCGACCTATCACATTGCGGGGGCTCGTTAGGCCTACGTAACACAACGCATACGGTCGCAGTAAGACGTGTAGGCTTATATACCATGTTAAACCAACAAGCATGATAGCCCCTATACTGTGTTAAACCAACATGTGTGTAAGCCTACATACATACTATGCTAAGCCGACATACATGAATCCCTACATGGGCCTGCTATGTCGGTAAACCACTGGCCAAAACCTTTATGATCTGAGCCTGACACACATTTACACCTCGTCTATCAGGTAGAGTCTCAGGCAGGCAACCGTATAGTTCATATGGGAAGTACTATATGGTATAGCTAACAATGCATACCACCATAGCTGTGTAAAGGCGGCTATCAATGTATAACCTATCACGCCCACATAGATGACGGTCAACAAATATTACAATATATTCAAAAAGAGTCACGCAACCTATATACATACAGTGCTAAGCCAACATTCATGTTAACCTATATAGCACGCAATATACTCTAAATAACCATATATACGCTGTTAAACAAATATGCGTGTAAACCTACATAAATACTATGCTAAACCAACATGCATGCTATCATACATAGGCGTATATACTATGTTAAGCCTACATACATGATAGCCTACATACTGTGTTAAACAAACATGTGTGTAAACCTGCATACATATTATGCTAAGCCGACATACATGACTCCCTACATGGGCCTACAAATTATAATATAACACATTATATCCAATGCATAGTTTAGCTAATGGTTATCACACAGTATCCTACGAGTAGCCTGACTACAAGTTGCCCACAAATTATCACATATTACCTGATACATAGTTAGACAAATCATAAACACATAGTATCCGATGCATAGCCTGACAATGGGTTAACATATAGTATCCGATAAGTAGCTTGAGTATGCCCCAACATATAATATCCAGTGCATAGCCTCGCTAATGGTGAATACATCGTATCCGATGAGAAGTTTGAATACAAGTTAACACATAATAACCAGTGCATAGCCTGGCTAATGTTCATCATATAGTACCCGCTGCATAGCTAGGCTAATGGTTAACTAATGGTTAGTTGACTATGGGTTAACAAATAATATCCGATGTGTAGCTTGACCAATGGTTAACACATAATATCCGATGTGTAGCTTGACTAATGGTTAACACATAATATCCGATTGATTACAAACTAACACATAGTATCCGTTGCAGAGCTAGGCTAATGGTTAACACATAGTATCCGAGGCATAGATTGACTAATGGTTAACACATGATATCCAAAGCATAGATCTACTATTTTTTAGCACATAGTATCCGATGAGTAGATTGACTTATGGTTAACACATAATATCCATTGCATAGCTTGATTACCACTGCTTGATATCCATTGCATAGTTTGGCTAATTGTTATCACATAGTACCTGTTGCGTAGCTAGGCTAATGGTTAACACATAGTAGCCGATGCATAGCCTGACTTGGGCTAACACATAGTATCCGAGTCATAGATTGACTAATGGTTAACACATGGTATCCAAAGCATAGCTTGACTAGGGTTTAACACATAATATCCAATGCATAGCTTGTCGAAAGCTTAACACATATTATCAGATGAGAGGATTGACTACAAGTTGACACAAAATATCCAATGCAAGGCCTGACTATGGTTTAACACACAGTATCCGATGAGTAGATTGACTAATGGTTAACACATAATATCCGATGCATAGCTTGAATACAAGGTAACACATAATATCCTACGCATAGCTTAGCTAATGGTTAACACATAGTATCTGATGAATAGCTTGACTAGGGGTAACACACAGTAGCCGATGCATAGCTTGACTATAGGTTAACAAATAGTATTCGATGAGAAGCTTGAATACAAAGTAACACATAATATCCATTGCATAACTTGGCTAACGTTCACCATATAGCACCCGATGTATAGCTTGACTATGGGCTAACACATAGCATCTGATGAGTGGCGTGATATATGGTAACACATAGTATCCGATGCAGACCCTAGGACCGAATATGACGTCATCCAGGACGTGGAACAAGATGGCGGCTATGTTGATACCGAGTTCAAATGGGCTATGGTGGCTATGGCCAGTGTAGGCTAAATCAATTGACCAACGTTTCAACTAAACAACATTGCAAAAGTCGTCTTACGCGAAGTTTAACCGCCCAATATACACGAAGTTCAAACGAACAACATTTACACCAAGTTCAAATACGCTACGGCTGGTGAAGGCTAGATCAACGTTTCAACTAATCAACGTTGAAAAACTTACGCTAATCAACCAACAAACTTACACCTAGTTCAAATGGGTTATGGTTAGCGAATTCACTGGCAAAAGCCTTTATGATCTGAGCTTTAAACCTTAGACAATATATAGATAGCTACCAACGCATACCAAAATAGCTATGTAGAAACCGTTATCCCCTGGCCAAAGCCTTTATGATCTGAGCTCTACACATATTGTTTAGGTATGTTGTATCAGTTACAACATACTGACTAAGACAAACACCTCAATCAATTCTTAGGTAAAGCTACCTTGGAGTCAGACCTTAGGTAAAGTCATCTTGGAGTCAGGCCTTAGTTAAAGCCACCCAGGAGCCAGGTCTTAGGTAAAGCTACCTTAGAGTAGGGCCTTAGGTAAAGCCACCCTGGAGAAAGGCCTTAGGTAAAGCCATCCCGAAGTCAGGCCCTAGGTAAAGCTACCTTGGAGCCAGGCCTTATTTGAAGCCTCTTTGGAGCTAGACTTTAGGTAAAGCTACCTTAGAGTCAGCCCTTAAGTAAAGTCACGCCGGAGTCAGGCCATAGGTAAAGCTACCTTGTAGTCAGCCCTTGGTAAAGCAACCCCGGAGTCAAACCATAGGTAAAGACAGCTTGGACTGGTTAGCTATCAATGCATGCCCAATCTAAATAGCTACGTAAAGGCAGCTAATATTGCATACCCTATCACAATAACTCCTTAAAGACGGCTACCACTTAACAATAGCTACGTAAAAAACTGTTACCGATCCATGACCCAAGATAATACTTACGTAAAGACCTATATCAATGCATGAGCTAAGACAATAGCTCCGTAAGGAAATCCTACCAATGCATGAACTACGACAACAGCAATGCATTACTTATCACAATAGCTCCGTAAAGACAGCAACCAACACATAACTCATCACATTAGCTAAGTAAATAGCGCTACCAATCCTTAACCTATCACAATTGCTCGGTAGAGACAGCTACAAATACATTCCCTATTACAATATTTACAAAGACATATATGAAATGCATGAGCACGGACAATAGCTACAAAAAGACAGCTACCAATGCATACCGTATCACAATAGTTACATCAGGCTAATACCAATGCGTTCCCTATTACAATAGCTCCGTAAAGACAGCTGCCTAGTAAACGAATAGACATCTATCAATTCATGATCTAAGACAAAATTTACGTAAAGGCCTATATAATTGCATAACGTATCACAAAGGCGTCGAGAAGACAGCTACCTATACATACCCTACCACAATAGCTACGTAAAAACGGTCAACGACCCATGGCCCAAGACAATATTTACGTAACGATCTAGAGCAATGTATTAGCTAAGACAATAGCTCCGTAAGGAAAACCTACCAATGCATAACCCATCGCAATATCTCTGTATATGGCAGATGCTGTGATGACCTCTTCTGTATCAGAGTATATTGGAAGTCCTGCCTTAGACATGCTAGGGGCCCTGATGATCCTCTTCCGTACCAGAGTATAGTGGAAGTTCTACCTTAAACATGCTAGAGGCCCTGATGATCCCCTTCCGTACCAGAGTATACTGGAAGGTCTACCTTAGACATGGCAGATGCCCTGATGACCTTCTTTACCACAGTATGCTGTACGTGCTAACTTAGGCATGCTAGATTTCTTGATGATCCTTTTCTGTACGATAGTATGCTACCTTACATGGGAAGACGCGATATTCCACTTATGGGGTAAAAGATAAATTGTTGTAGTAAGAAAATCACGACTAACGTCAGAACATGATCATAGGACATGGCACAAGTATTTAAATGCCCTAAGGCCCCGCCCAGTGATTGTCCTGTAGATGACCTAATGTTAAAATGAGTATAGGCTGCCCACCTATACAGCTGACAATACTCATAAAACAGTTAATCCTATATAGGTAGTAACGCATACATATGACTTACCTTTTCATGTAGCTTTACATGAATACTGGCTTAACTCAGTATGTAGGCCTATGTAGGGTAAAGTGCATATCGGCTTAACACGGTATGTAGGGTAACATGCATATTGCCATATTTCAGGAAGAATGTAGGTTTACATTCATCCTGGCTTTACTCAGTATGTAGGCCTATGTAGGGTAAAGTGCATATCGGCTTAACACAGTATGTAGGGCTATGTAGGGTAAAGTGCATATTGTCTTATTTCAGGAGGAATGTAGGTTTATATGGTTATTGGCTTAACACAGTATGTTGGGGTAACATACATAATGACTTAATACAGGATGTATACTATTGTGATAGGTTATTGATTGATAGCTGTTTTACCACTCCAGGCCGGTTTTACCTATGACCAGACTCCGGGGTTGCTTTACCTAGGGCTGACTACAAGGTAGCTTTACCTATGGCCTGACTCCGGGGTGACTTTACTTAAGGGTTGACTCTAAGGTAGCTTTACCTAACGTCTAGCTCCAAAGAGGCTTCAAATAAGGCCTGGCTCCAAGGTAGCTTTACCTAGGGCCTGACTTCGGGATGGCTTTACCTAAGGCCTTTCTCCAGGGTGGCTTTACCTAAGGCCCTACTCTAAGTTAGCTTTACCTAAGACCTGGCTCCTGGGTGGCTTTACCTAAGGCCTGACTCCAAGATGACTTGACCTATGGTCTGACTCCAATAGCTTTACCTAAGAATTGACTGAGGTGTTTGTCTTAGTCAGTATGTTGTTACTGATACAACATACCTAAACAATATGTGTAAAGCTCAGATCATAAAGGGTTTGGCCAGGGGATAACGGTTTCTACATAGCTATTTTAGTATGCGTTGGTAGCTATCTATATATTGTCTAAGGTCTAAAGCTCAGATCATAAAGGCGTTTGCCAGTGCCTTCGCTAACCATAACCCATTTGAACTAGGTGTAAGTTTGTTGGTTGGTTAGCGTAAGTTTTTCAACGTTGATTAGTTCAAACGTTGATCTAGCCTTCACCAGCCGTAGCCTATTTGAACTTGGTGTAAATGTTGTTCGTTTGAACGTCGTGTATTATGGCCAGTTAAACGGCGCGTAAGACGGTTTTTGCAATGTTGTTTAGTTGAAACGTTGGTCAATTGATCTAGCCTACACTGGCCATAGCCACCACAGCCCATTTGAACTCGTTATCATAATAGCCGCCATCTTGTTCTCCGTCCTGGATGACGTCATATTCGGTCCTAGGGTCTGCATCGGATACTATGTGTTACCATATATCACGCCACTCATCAGATGCTATGTGTTAGCCCATAGTCAATCTATACATCGGGTGCTATTAGGTGAACGTTAGCCAAGTTATGCAATGGATATTATGTGTTACTTTGTATTCAAGCTTCTCATCGGTTACTATTTGTTAACCTATAGTCAAGCTATTCATCAACTACTGTGTTTTACCCCTAGTCAAGCTATTCATCGGATACTATGTGTTAACCATTAATCTGGCTATGCAACAGATACTATGTGTTAACCATTAGCTAAGCTATGCGTAGGATATTATGTGTTACCTTGTAGTCAAGCTATGCATTGGATATTATGTGTTAACCATTAGTCAATCTACTCATCGGATACTCTGTGTTAAACCATAGTCAGGCCTTGCATTGGATATTTTGTGTCAACTTGTAGTCAATCCTCTCATCTGATAATATGTGTTAAATTTCGCCAAGCTATGCATTGAATATTAAGTGTTAACCCCTAGTCAAGCTATGCTTTGGATACCATGTGTTGACCATTAGTCAATCTATGCCTCGGATACGATGTGTTAGCCCTAGTTAGGCTATGCATCGGCTACTATGTGTTAACCATTAGCCTAGCTACGCAACAGGTACTATGTGATAACAATTAGCCAAACTATGCAATGGATATTATGTGTTACTTTGTAATCAAGCTATGCAATGGATATAATGTGTTAACCATTAGTCAATCTACTCATCGGATACTATGTAGTAAACCATAGTCGAGCTATGCTTTGGATACCATGTGTTAACCATTAGTCAATCTATGCCTCGGATACTATGTGTTAACCATTAGCCTATCTCTGCAACGGATACAATGTGTTAGTTTGTAATCAATCGGATATTATGTGTTAACCATTAGTCAAGCTACACATTGGATATTATGTGTTAACCATTGGTCAAGCTACACATCGGATATTATGTGTTAACCCATAGCCATTAGTTAACCATTAGCCTAGCTATGCAGCGGGTACTATATGATGAACATTAGCCTGGCTATGCACTGGAGATTATGTGTTGGGCCGTAGTCAAGCTACTTATCGGATATTATATGTTAACCCATAGTCAAGCTACCTATTAGTTAGCCGTTAGCCCAGCTATGCATCGGATACTATATGTTGGTCATTAGCCAGGCTATGCACTGGATATTATGTGTTAACTTGTATTCAAACTTCTCATCGGATATGATGTGTTAACTATTAGCGAGGCTGTGCACTGGATATTATGTGTTGGGGCATACTCAAGCTACTTATCGGATACTATATGTTAACCCATCGTCAGGCTATGCATCGGATACTATGAGTTAATGATTAGTCTAACTATGTACCTGAACTATTACCTGATGGTAATATGTGGTAATTTGTGGGCAACTTGTAGTCAGGCTACTCGTAGGATACTGTGTGATAACCATTAGCTAAACTATACATTAGATATAATGTGTTATATTATAATTTGTAGGCCCATGTAGGGAATCATGTATGTCGGCTTAGCATAATATGTATGCAGGCTTACACACATGTTTGTTTAACACAGTATGCAGGCTATCATGTATGTAGGCTTAACATAGTATATACGCCTATGTATGATAGCATGCATGTTGGCTTAGCATAGTATTTATGTAGGTTTACACGCATATTTGTTTCACAGCGTATATATGGCTATTTAGTGTATATTGCGTGCTATATAGGTTAACATGAATGTTGGCTTATCACTGTATGTATTTATCTTGCGTGATTTTTTTGTATATATTGTAATATTTGTTGACCGTCATCTATGTGGGCGTGATAGGTTATGCATTGGTAGCCGCCTTTACACAGCTATGGTGGTCTGCATTGTTAGCTATACCATATAGTACTTCCCATATGAACTATACGGTTGCCTGCCTGAGACTCTACCTAATATACGAGGTGTAAATGTGTGTCAGGTTCAGATCATAAAGGTTTTGGCCAGTGGTTTACCAACATAGCAGGCCCATGTAGGGATTCATGTATGTCGGCTTAGCATAGTATGTATGTAGGCTTACACACATGTTGGTTTAACACAGTATATGGGCTATCATGCTTGTTGGTTTAACATGGTATATAAGCCTGCACGTCTTACTGCGACCGTATGGGTTCTGTTACGTAGGCCTACCGAGCCCCTGCAATGTGATAGGTCAATTCCCCGCACAGCTTGTTGTCTATTTGAATTTACCGTATTTGTTGGTGGATTGAAATGAGTGTAAATTGGTCGGTTAAACTTAGCGTAAGACAGTGTTTCACTTTGTTTAGTTGAAACCTTGGTCATTTGATCTAACCTATCATTTTTTGATGCTTTCATATATTATTAAAAACTACCCCCCACTTAAAGCCTTGCTCTAGTGTGAATTTACCTACGGCCTTTCTCCAAGGTACCTTTACTTAAAGCCTGACTCTAGTGTGAATTTACCTCAGGACCTTTCTCCAAGGTGGCTCTAACTAAGGGCTGGCTTAGGGATGGCTTTATCTAAGTCCATACTCCATGGAGGCTATACCTAAGGCCTAGCTCCTGGGTGTCTTTACCTTAGGCTCGACTCCAGTATTACTTTACCTAAGACCCTACTCCAAGGTAGCTTTACCTAAGGCCTGGCTCCTAGGTGGCTTTGCCTCGAGTATGACTCCAGGGTGACTTTACCTAACACCCGACTCCATGGTAGCTTTACCTAAGTTTTGTTGTAGGTATTTGTCTTATTCGAGAGGCTGTAATTGATATAGCAACATACCTGAACCTATGGCCCGACTTTTGGGTAGCATTACTTAAGCGCTGACTGCTTTACCTAAAGTCTAGCTCCGATGAGGCTTTACCTTGGGCCTGACTCCAAGGTAGCTTTACCTAAGGCCAGATTCCAGGGTTACTTTACGTAAGACATGGCTTTGGGTTGGCTTTACCTAAGTCCATGCTCCAGGGATGCTATACCTGACGCTTGGGTGGCTCTACCTCATGCACGACTCCGAGGTGACTTTTACCTAAGACACCTACTCCAGGGACCGATCATTTTTTGGCAATCTGAACACTACCCCTTGGTGAACCCACCCCTACATCTATCCAAAATGGACTCTAAACATACCCCGTACGATTGTTTAGTCATTTGATCTAACCGATCAATTTTTGGCAATTTCATATATTACTAAAAACAACCCCCAACCTAAAGCCTTACTCTAGTGTGAATTTACCTAAGGCCTTTCTCGAGGGCGGCTTTACTTAAGGGCCGGCCTCGGGATGGCTTTACCTGAGGCCTTGCTCCAAGGTAGCTTTACCTAAGACCTGGCTCCTGGGTGACTTTACCTCAAGCGCGACACCTGGGTGACTTTTACCCAGGACCCAGATCATTATTTGACAATCTGATATATTATTTAAAACAACCCCAGGTGAACCCACCCCCAACTATAACCAAAATGCACTCTAAACTCACCCTATCAGTCAACACACATTTTTCCAAAAATGTTTCCAAAAACTACCCCCAACCTCGAATCTACCCCCGGAGCAACCCTCGTGGAAGGTCCTGAACGTAGCTGAGAACACCCCTACACCTAGGGGTGGGTTAGGTTAGATGCAATTTGGCTAGCTTAGGTTAGTGCGTCATAGGCCAACTTCCCCCACCACTTTTTGTGCCAAAGTAGCGCAACTTCTACTATGGTACTATGGTAATGTGATAAAACTCCTAGATCTGGGATTTAAGGCAGAGCTATGGCTCATGTGCGCATGATCGCAATCTGAAGAAACCTACTCTCTATCGTGGACTACCCGCCACGCCTAGGTGTAAGACGAAGGTTAAGGAAAGGTAGGTAAAGAAAGGTTAAGTGGGACAGAATTGGAAATGTCCTATCTTTAGGCATCATGATGACCTGTAAAATAAAATGAAGCTCGTGAGGACTGAATACACAAAGAAAATGGTTCACTCACTATAATGGTGAAAGAGAGGTAATAACTAATACCATCCCCAAGCATAAATAAGGAGTGTGTTTGTAGATAGTGTATTGAATAAAGTAAAAGTAAATGTACGATACTGACCTAATTTATGCGATTAGTAATTTTTTAAAGACGCCTATCAAACTACACAAGCTTTTAAGCACTTTTCAAGCTTTAAAAAAAGGAAAATATTGAGTCCTACTCACGTTGTTATTTATTAGAATATGTTTTTATTTGATTTATTTGTTTTTTTACTAGACACGAATTTTCATAAATATAGATACTTATTGCAGATACAGAAAAATATAAACAAATTTATCCTGACTGGATACTTCGTAGGTATATTTTAATATTTGTGTATAGCAATTTTGTATAAAATTATAATTAAATATATCCTGACTGGATACGTCATAGGTATATTATAATATATGTATATAGCAATGTTCTATAAAATTATAACCAAAAGTAAAGTATTTACATTTTAAGTTTAGTATAAAAAAAATTGACTTTAATGTAGTGCAGTGCGCTGTCGATACTGCGCGGCCGGTTTACACTATACATGCCATTACAGACTAACATTTAAAAACCTCCCGAATATTTCGCGGAAAAAATTATTATTCATACTCTAAATAATAAAAAAAATAATTTAAAAAAATTAACAATGTTTGACTCAATATTTACTAAAAACAACACAATTTATAGGAATAAAAGCTCAATAAGAATTGTTTTCTCTATTTACGTAATAATCTAATAAAAAGAATACGTAATCGAACACATAAAAAATTTATACTCTTTATTTTTTTTCTTAGTATAAAATTTGAGAAATAGGAAATTTTAATTTATCGTCGAACTGTCTGATTTAGGATAATCATGGAGATCACAGGTAGTGCAAGAAAGAATAATGCAATTAAACCTACTTAAGTCGTTTACAATATTAGCAAAGATAATAAAACTTACATTAAGTATTACAAATCTATATACTTTTCTATAATTTGCTAGAATGTAAGAAATATACTCTTCTTTGACAATATAAAATCCTCTAATAAGTTGACAAACCTCTCTAGTTTGTTTTTAGAAAATTTATATTAAACTTGAAAGAGCATTTAACTAACTACTCCTTCTCTACTATTCAAATTGAACTTATAGTTGATTTGTTGTAAAAGTACAAATTTAATGAATTAATTTAGGTAATAAAGGCCTAATTGAATTTGATTAAAATAGTTGACAGATGAAAATCATTCTGCTGGTGCTCGATTTACTGGAACAAAATCAAAAACCTTTATTTACAGTTATTGATTTAAACTTTTGTTTAAAATTATTTCTAACTAACGAAATTGTTATTGGTAATAAAAAGACACTCATCAAGTAAAATTATAATACAAATCGTAATTCCAAATGTTTACCAAATATGATTCCTTTTGTCGTTACTGAGAGTAAACGTCCCATTGAATAACAGCCTGAAGTCAGTTGACTATTTCTTGATAACAATTTATTTTATACGTCCCTGCTTTATGTGAAAAATAAAAATGATGTTTGTGGATCATAAACCTCAGCGGGACGTTGGGGTGATGTCCTTTTGTCAAGGGACATTGTAATGAAATAGAAAAGCTCCTTTTTCCTTCCTTCCCTCAAATATATGTTATGACTACAACGAATGTGGCCAACGCTTGCTTCAACGTATTAATTTAATATATTGAAGGGGATTACATTGTTATCCATTGTTTGGTATTTTACCTGGTCTCATATTCTTTCTATATTCTCTATAAAGCTCGAGGGTATGATTTATATATTTTGTCCTTTACTTCGTTAAAATGTTTCTCGTTGACAGTAACAATTACAGAAACAATAATGTTATATAATATGTGCCAATATAGTCTAGGTTAATGCGTTCAACAAGAAATAGTAAAATCATAAAAATGTATTTTTATTTTTCTTAGGTATAATTGAAAAAATATTGTGTGAATAATTAAGTTGATGAAACATAATATCGATTTTTTTTAAATACAAAAGATGTAGCAGATTTATTTAGATTTATCAAAAATTAGATAAGAAAAATTACGAAAATAATTCATTTCAATTATTCTGAAATGGTATTACAAATTAATAACAAATTATTTCAAAATGTACTTTTACATAAACCAAAACATAAATAGATCGATTTGGTAACATTTCTGAATAAAGATTTAGGGTTTACAAATAACAAAAATTACCTTTTCCTAATATTTCATGATATTCTGAAACTAAATGAAAATATGTTCCATTGTTGAATTTGTTATACATATTTTGGCAAAAGAAATATTAAATTCAGTATATTTTAGAGAAATATTAGGCTAATTTAAACAAAAAAAATAGTTTTTCACAATACATCATTTTTTTAGGATTTGTGTGCATTATTTTGTTATTTAGTTAAAATTAGATATTTAGACAAAATTCAACATCCACTCAGTCACTGAGGTTCGTCAAAGGTCTCCGAAGCGTTTAATTTTAAATCTCCAAATCGCCATCAATAACTGAGGGAACGTTAACTTGACATGTATTGAAATCTTTATGAAACAATTGATAGCAAAGTCAACCCCTAATCCGAGTAAATTTATCATTTTCATTTTTAATTTGCACTGAAACCTCAATTGGCAGGAGGTATGATAATTCGTTGGAATTGACAGACCGTCCGTCAAAGTGTGATGAATGTATCTCATTTGGTAACGATGAATTTATTAGTTTATGTCTGTAAATGCAGCTGATTACGCTAACCTAAAAACAGCTGATCCTCTTCAACTACATTAAATGCTTATCAACGTCAGGGTTAGACACTTGCAATTTATTCTGAGAGTGGTTTACTTTAAATAAACTGAAAATAGTATTATTTATATTAGTTCTTTTAATGTCTATATATTAACTTTTGTAAGAGAATATCTGCGTTACATTTTGTAATGTAAAAAATTTAATACTATGCCAGTGATTTAGTAATCTTATAAATTATATCTGACTGTAGGAAACAATTCGAATATTTACAGCTACCATAAAAATTATTTCAAATTTCAGCATTGAAAATATATATATATATATATATATATATATATTGAAGTAAGCATTGAGTAAGACATATTATTATATATATATATATATTTATTTATGGCCTTATAAACACACACACAAACCCACACGCACGTATATATATATATATATATATATATATATATATATATATATATATATATATGACCTTATAAACACACACGCACACAATACACACACACACACACGCACGTATATATATAAATGTGTGGAAGCTTCGATCTAATGCCGAGTTGTATTCCTTTGACAAAGACGCAAATGTGGTCCATTTTATTAAAACGCGACGTCTAGAATGGTCGGGTCACATCATAAGAATGGCCACCAATAGAATGCCGAACCAACTTTTTACATGACACTATGATTGGCAAAAGAAGTTGGCCGAACAAGAAAACGATGGCTACAGGACCTTGAGGAAGATTTAAGAGTACTCGGCATTACAGCATGGAAACAGAAGGCTAAGGATAGAAGTACATGGCGGGACATTATTAATGAAGCCAAGGCTGTAGCGCTACGTAGTAGTAATAGTAGTAGTAGTAGTAGTAGTAGTAGTAGTATATATATATATATATATATATATATATATATATATATATATATATATATATGTGTGTGTGTGTGTGTGTGTGTGTGTGTGTATATGACCTTATACACACTTTCAAGAAACATATCTTTTTTACAATCGCAGCATAACAAATTGTGCGTTAAGACCTCCTGTATTTTGAAATAATTACTTTAGGAAATGTAATGTTTAAAAATAAATTACATTATTCAAGTAATAGTGTTCATTAACTTTTACTTTTATTATTAAATTAGGAAGATATTTATTTGATTGTTTCAACACTTTAAATAACACAATAATATTCTAGAATACAGTATTTTATTTACAAATAACATCAGTTTATGACCTAAAATTTGTTGAAAAAATATAATTTTGCATTTTTGTGTTTAATGAAAGCCATATGTTAATGAAACAAGTCTAATAATCCTAAACGAAAACCTGTCAATTTTCGTCAGAAACAATTTTTGAAGACATCACTTAACGAAATATTTTAAATTTTATAATACTTTTTAGTCAAAGTTCACTACATATATTGTTATAGTTCAAGGCGTGATTAATATTATTTAGCAAAAACTTAGTTTTTAGTTAAATTTTTAAATAAAAACCAGACATCCTAATTTAATCATTAACTAGATTATAAAATATAAAGAATAATTTATATCTACCCTACATTTCGCTAACCCAATTAACATCCTTAAGAGCGTACACGTGTAATTAACTAAAATAATAATTTTAGACGGGGCCAGTTGTCTTTAATCTTAGCTTAGTATACATGACACCTTCACAGGGTATGCACTACGCTAATAAAATGTTCACTTTGAGTGGATGAATATAAGTAGTTAGGGGTATAATTTACATTACACTTCAAGCAAAGGTACACTTGACAATGCCCATTAGCTATATATCCACATCGCACCAGGCGATGATCTCTACCCAGATAGCCTCTGTGTCCCTTGACAATGGTCCCTAGCCTCATAGCTGCGGCGCACCAATCAATGATAACTTCACAGATAGCCAGTGTGCCCTTGTTAATGGTTCCTAGCCTGATAGCCGCGGCGCCTATGACAATGGTTCCTAGCCTGGTAGCTGTGGCGACCTTATCAATTATCTCTAGCCAGATAGCAAACGCACCCCGGGCAATTATCCCGACCCTGAAAGAAAACGCGCCCCAGACAATGATCTTTAACCAGATAGACGCGGCAACACTGACAATGATTCCAAGCCTTATAACCGCGGCACCCCTATCAATAACCCATACACAGATAACCGGGGAGCCCCAGATCCCTAGCCGGATAGTGAACGCGAATTGGGCAATGATCCCTAGCCAGAGAGTAAAGGCACCCTTGACAATGATCCCTAGCCAGATAGCCACGGAGCCCTGGTCAATGATCCCTAGCTAGATAGCAAAGGCATCCTTTACAATGATACCTACCCAGAAAGCAGCGGCGCTGCTGACAAAGATCCCTAGCCAGATAGTCGCGGCGACCTTGATAATGATCCCTAACCAGGTTCCCGCGACACCCTTGACAATGATCCCTAACAAGGTTCCCGCGACAACCTTGACTATGATCCCTTACCAGGTTCCCGCGACACCCTTGACAATGGTCCCTAATCGGATAGCCATTCGCCGCGGGCAATGATCCCTACTCAGATAGCAAAGGCGCCCTTGTCAATGATCCCTAACCAGAAAGGCGCGGCGCTGCTAACAAATATCCCTAGCCAGATAGTTGCGGCGCCCATGCCAATGATCCCTAACTAGGTTCGCGCGATACCCTTGACAATGATCCCTGCCAGAGAGACGCGGCACACACATTGGCAACTAATGCACTAAATGACATACCGCTGTTGGCAAAAGGTAAAAGGAATTGTAATTGTCCGTTTATAAATTGGTGAAATGTATCAACAGTTCTTATCGATAATTACTTTTAAAAAAATACCAATTTTATGTTGATTAACAGCAACTCTTAGATGCAGAACTTTCATCTGAATGTAATACACTGGGCACAGTTGATATCAAATATTTTTTTAAATTAATTTCTAGATGTTACCATAGATAGGTAACATAGATAGGTATTCTATGATGTAATGACTGCAATTAGAAAAAAATTTCAATCACAATCAATATCATTCTATGACCAATTGTTCATATATCATTTAATAATGAAGACTGTCAATCTAACCATAAATAAGTAAAACCTCTTGAACCATGAACAATTGTATTTCTGTCCCAATGTACATTTCGATTGCAAATCAATCATCTTCAGAAGAAATAACTACAAAGGCTACCTCCAGACTAGCGAGTTAGTCTTGTAGTTTGCCCGCCTTGTAGTCTTGAAGTGATGCTGATCGTTTAGAAATTGAAGTGTATATCAGGACATAAATAATTTTTTTGTGGCTTAAGAAGTTTTATTTATTTATAGTTAAAACCTTCGCCCCAGTTGCTCCAAGTTATTACTGTCAATCTAACCTCAACACAGAATGAGAAAATACAGTCTTGTAGCCGCTTCTTTAGGAAAACTTGAAACATTGAAAGCGAGTGAGCATTGACGTTCTTCAAAGTAACCTGGGTGAGCACTTCTCTAAGGTAGTGGTTACACGTAGGGTGACTGAGAAGGAAATTGTTAGCAAAGTAAAGATTAGGAAATTATCCAACTTTGCTTAAGTAATGGCACAATAATTACACTTGCTTTAGGTGTTTCTGAAAGTGATGGAATTGGCGTATTCACAGTAACGGAGACTTTCGTTAGGTAATTATTTTGTAAGCGAAATTTCAACTGTCGCCCTTAGTCGGTGTTCTGTATCATTGACCTCTAACACTTCGTATCCTACACTCGCATAAACGTCTGTCTCTAGCACATGCAGATTCTAACGAAACTCGGCTGCTACTCAGGCGTGTATTTAATTCAATACATTTTTGTTCCAGAAAAATATCGAGTATTTAACAGTGTTCATTAAGTCATTGCTGTTTAATACAAAAGCACTGAACAAAAGCACAATTCCTAACTTGACGTAAACAGTTAGTCAATCAGTAAACTATTGTGAATGGTTTTATAAAAATAGACTTACTTTGTATTTATTTAATCCTAATAAAATGTAATTATTTTATTATTGTTGTTTTTATGTTTGATTTTTTATATTATTTTACATTTTATTTATATTTTAAATTTACTTACATGTATTCACGAACAGGAGAGAGAACTCATTCCTCATTGCTCATTTTTCTAAATTCTCTCTATTTTCTGAATATGAGTAAATTTTCTAAAAACACTAAGGCACATGAAAAAATATGTTTTACAAAACCTCATTTCATCCCCGTTTTTGGTTGAATATTTTTTTACCTCATTAAATTTGGTTGTAGTTCATTCTATTCTCATTACTATACAAGTTAAACACCAATTATCTATTTATTCTTTTCCATTTTGTTTGAATAACACCACAGTAGTACGCATTCCTTCCACATTCATGGGCTTAATGCTTTTCATAAAGTTGTTTTTTACTTTTTGTCATGAATTGTTTAACCTAAATCTGATAACCCTTTATCTAAAATACAAATTAATGTTTCCTTCTAAAATATCAAATTCTAGCCTGCCTCAAATATCAAATAAGCTTTTCCTGTAAATAAAATTTCCTTCTATTCTAAAATGTGGGTAAAAATTAAACCCCACAAGTAAACTGTTTCATGTGTCTTACCTTTTCCATAAATTTTTCCATCAAGGTATTGAGGTATATTTTAAATATGTTTGGTCAGTTTTCTCCGTCTCAAGAACTTCTAAACCCCTAAACCCTTTTAGTTTAGTATCCCTGTTGATAAGTCTGTAATGGAATATGTCCATCCTACAAAAGGATTCTCGCTTTCTAGAATTCACCAAAGACAAGTAGGTGTATCAACTTTTGGCAACTATTTCATGCTTTCAGCCCCATTGTTAGTTTTACCACAACCTCATACAACTCGGTGGTTATTATATTTTCCTAAAGCCAACGAAGTTGGTCTCCGACATCTTTCCAACATCTTTCCTAAAGGCACCTATGTATATTCTCATGAAATACGCCCATCGTCATGATTGTTGAATATTTTCCTCCACCTTCAGGTTGAGCTATTGTAGTAGGCACACTGTTTAAACATTTTCTTTCTTTTCCTTTTTGAAGTTTAAAAACCGACTTATAACTTTTCTTGAGTCTTTACGTATAAAGATGGACACATTGGACAACCATCTTTTTTCTGTGCAACCAAATTGAGCCGCTGCCTCTTTCCTTTCCTTGAACTCCCTCTATAAGTATTTTCCAGCACTTCGACCGAAAGAATCGACTAAAATGCAGTCTACTCTATGTGATTGGCAAGGACAGATTAACCGTAGGAGGTAGATATATAATGTGTAAAATAGTGCTTATTTTGTAATTTGTGTCAGAGATTTCAAATATGATGGTCGTCAAAATGTGTAGGAAAAAGCAAAAAACAATCAACAAATGTACAGTAAAAGATCTACAGGCTTCAAATAATACATACAATTTGGGTTTTAAAGTTCAACAGTTGATAAAAAGAGTCCGAAAATAGAGAATTTAAACATACTGTATATTATTAGAAAAGAAATATTTATACTACAACATTATTTTATTCATAAATAGTAAAATCCTGATATTCTTAATTCTCTGAACAGTACTGTATTTTTTTTAAATTTTATTGTTTTTATATTAGCGCGTAATCGTAAAAGTTAACTAATTAATATATTAACATAATTAATTTTGGCTGAAACTTAGATAGGAGAATATTGTATTTTTTATTCTTGTCATCAATTCTATATTGTTTGACGATAATTATTACGGGATTAAACATTCTGTTGGGCCTCTAATAGTGAACAGTTATAAGTTTTTCGTACACAATTTAAAATCAATAAGGATATTAGTTCTGGTATTGTGTTTAAAAAATAAAGTTCAGTTAAAATAGTTATAAATCAACATTTGTTATTAATTTTTAAAATAGTTTTTCCTTAACATATTGTAAATACTCATGTTGTTTAAATAAGGTATTTTACTATTAAATAATTTTATTAATTCATTTGGACTATAGATTTGCTTTCAATTTTAAGTGCTATTCTCAGTAAACTTAGAGATTACTTACTTATTTGTGCTTATTGATATAGGTCTACGTTAAAGCATGACTTTTTGTAATTATTTCGATTGTCAGAAAGCTGCAGCTTTTACTTTTAAAATATTTATCACTAGAACTACAAATGGTATTAAAGGGGCAAAATCATGCATTTATTGTGTAATATAGTGCGTTTGTATTTGTTACAAGTTTTGACTAAACTTGACTTAATGTTTTATAAATGATTTACAATAATTCATCTTATGACATAAAAGATTTAAAGCCAGTCTCAAAATTAATAATAGTGTTAAAGTTATTCTTAATTTTTCTGAAATTTATTTGTAATGTTTAAAACGTTCTACGGGAAGGAAGTTAAATTTTATTTTCCGACCTTTTTCCTAATTTGACAGGCTGTAAGTTAACTGTAAAATAAAGACCGTAAACAAAGAAAGTTTTCTAAAGTTCGTTGGAGTGTAAAGAAAAGTCTCCCCAAGCAGTAAGTTCTGCTTAGTGGCTGTATCACTCGGACTTGCTTAATTCCTTTCTTTCTATGAAACTTTTCTCTTTTCCTTTGTCATTTTTGTCCACGGTTAATTGTGTAGTAGAAGAGGACATTTAAGGCACACAATAACAAATCTGTGGTCCAAATCCACGCAATTATAATAAATAAGTATCCTGTTATTTATTCCTGAATTAAAAGGTAAGCATAAAGAATATTTTGAATGCAATTGTTGTGATATTGGTTTTTTTATTATTCAGTTTGAACTTTATGTTTATGAACTATAAGGCACCTTTATCAGAAAAACCTACCCTACATTAAACTACATCATTATTAAAAATAGCAAAACCTTTTGTTCAAAATATATAATTTATCTGGATTGTTAATAAAAAAAAAATTATGTTTGTACAAAATTTGTGGTTAGTGTTTAGACAAAAGAAGTATTATTTGATGTTGTGTAGCTAAATATTTTAATTTGAAAATACACCCCATTTTAGTCCTTCTCTTAGATCATCTCTATTTGTGAAGTAGATAAAATAATTTCTGTAACAGTAGATTATTGTTTAATATGAAACTACTAATTAGACGAGGTAGGTGGCATTAAAAAAAACCCTGAAAATCCATTAATTTACAGGAAACATTACCTCAGGAAACTAAAAAGTCTTGAAAATTATCCAAATATAATGAAGGAACTCGTAGAAAATATTTTGATATCTTATAAATATAAATACCATATATATACCATGATACATACCATATGATACCATATAAATATGTAAAATAAAAGAATATATTTTAGAACAGGGATGTCCAACTTTCATAGCATAGCGGGCCAAAATTAAAACCTTGTACGCTGTTGTGGGCCACATAGTAATAATATAATTTTAGTTTGAAATAGCAACAAGAACATATGAAAATTTATAAATAAATAAAACAAAATTGAATAGTATTACTTATATTTCTCAAGACTCAAGTGAGAGAAAACTATAAAAATAAGAAAAATACAAAATAGTTTTATCAATTAACAGAACAACTGAAATGAGGATAAAAATGTACATTACAGTATTTTAGTGTGAACATTGTGGTCGATCAGCTGCAGCCACCAAAGAACGAATATCCACTTCTAGTTCTGTGTGAGCCAACCTCATGAGATGGAGTAAAGA
Source organism: Prosapia bicincta (assembly GCA_036971475.1). Taxonomy (NCBI): domain Eukaryota; kingdom Metazoa; phylum Arthropoda; class Insecta; order Hemiptera; family Cercopidae; genus Prosapia; species Prosapia bicincta. The sequence continues at coordinate 372,804,795 of JBAIZL010000001.1, forward strand.
TACATCAGAAAGCTTGTTCCTATTTTGGTTTTTTATAAACTTCATAGATGAGAAAACACTTTCACATAGGTATGTACTTCCAAACATTGAAGACATTTTTAGCCCAAAATCTCGCAAGTTTGGGAATCTCTCTTTAGTAAGCAATTTTAAAAAAAAGTCATGAGTCTTTTCTTGCCTGGTCATTAGAAACATGTCACCCTGCAAATCACATAATTCAAGTTGTAGGTCAGTTGGTCGGTCTTCAATTGTAGCTCCAAGAAGATTGCTGTAAAGCAGTAGACTACTTTTGAGACTTTCAATTTCCTCAAATCTTGTATTGAACTCGTCAATTACTTCTTGCATTTGACAGATGCAGCTTGAAAAATCATTGTTTTTGAATTTGTCGGCTAACTGAAGACAGCTAGGAAAGTATATAAAATTTTTGTTTTCAAGATTTTGTTTGAACAGTTGTAGCTTACTGCGAAACCCATTAATGATTCCAGCCAAATCTGATATTGTTTGATTTTTTCCTTGAAGACTCAAGTTCAATATGTTAAGATGATTAGTCAAATCTGTTAGAAAAGCTAATTGAACTAAAAACTCTGGATCTTCAAACTTCTTTTCTATTTCAGTGGCGTCAGATAGCACATATTTCTTGAGGAATTCAGGGATTTCCTTTCTTATTGCAAAGAATCGCTCCATGCACTTTCCTGCACTTAACCATCGTACATGGTTATATAATAGCAAGTCTCCATATTCAGCCTCTGTTTCTTGTAAAAACTGCTTAAGTTGCCTATGTAAAAGGGCCCGGTTTCCACCTCTGATAAGATTTATAATCTTAATCACAAGTTTAAATACTTGATCCTGCTTGATGGATTTTCCACATAGAGCTTCCTGATGAATAACACAGTGTATTGGCGGACAGTTAACGCCATTCTCTCGAAGTAATCCTATTAATCCAGGCGTTTTACCTGTCATTGGTATATATTCGAGTAAATATTTTAATTATAACTAGCATGTATAGTATTAGAATTTATCATTAAATTATTAGATCCTTGTCAAAATTTCAAGTATTTTTGTGATATTTTTGTCTGATAAGCCTTTGTGGGCCGCATAAAATGGCATGGCGGGCCGCCAGTTGGACATCCCAGTTTTAGAAGGTACATCAGGCAATGCGATGCACAAGGTTTACTAAATTGTAAAGCCAGTGTTTGTTAAGCTTATTATATCATTGGAATAGGAACAATTTTTTTTTTTAATAAAAAAATGTATTATAATAGTTTCGTCAACAAAATGTATTTAGAAACTGTCATCTGAAAAACTAATCAGACGTGGTAAACAGCGTTGCAGGATGCAAATTAAATTTCCTCATCCGCGAGTATTAATTAAACTTAAAAATTTGCTTTCTCTGAATTGAAAATATATTATCTCAAATATTCTTCTTAAAACTGTAGGATTTGCATACCGATAATATTAAAATGTAATGAATGGGTGTTTTTTAAATAAACTATTTATAGGCGCTTATTAAAAAAATGTTCTTTTAAGTGTTGCAAACAGAATTATTTTAAAAGTAAACTGGTATAAAGCAAACAGAAATGGAATTGTTTTGTAAACGCTGCGCTGCATATTTTACTTACCAAATCGAGCAGTGTATATTTGTAGAATATTTGTTGCATTATATTTCACGGTTAGAAATCTCGTTATGAGCTACTAACTTATAATGAGGCTGAGCTTCAGGTGTTACCAAAATTAGCACTGTGCAAAGAATAAGTTGTAGAAAGTATTCGTTAAAAGTTACAATATTATAATTATTGTATTTGTATTATTATATTATAATAGTACATATATTGTACATATATATATATATATATATATATATATATATATATATATATATATAACTGAAGACAAACGTTTTCGCGTGTTTATTTTTACTGTAGGTTTTTAAATATTTTGTTTACAAATACCTTTAGAAATAATATTTTTTATATTATGTGAAATTTGAAACAGAAGTCTTCATATTTTCGGACATATATATATATATAGTTATTATTAGCTCAAATAGTAACAAATAAACTGCGATATATCATTTCCAGGAAGGCATTTTGTTTCTGTATTTAACCACTTATATTGTGGTCTTGCACTAATGTATTTTATTCAGGAATAACTTCTTCCTAACTCAAACATTGTAAAAAAGACATTTTTCTGTAGTTATTGAAATCCACAATTTACATTGTGTTGTGAATGCAATAATATAATACTCTATGACAATCCTCTATGGAAAAAAAAAGAAAAAGAACATTATATAAATTAACAGATGATTTGTAATTGTTTTAGTTTTTCTCAGCTCTTTGTTTAGAGTTTTGTTTTAAGAAAGATGTGAAGTAATAAATAGTGTTTAAATATGAAATAAGTTTTATTACCAGCATAATTATATAAATATGACGAGTGTTCCGCCTGTAGCGGCAGTGTCAAAAGTTTATAGAAATAACATATGGCGACCGTGACAGGATAATAATTTGGTTACAGTTAAAATCTATGATCCATTAGTAAGTATTTTATAATGGATGCTCTGAAAAAGAAAAGAAAATTGTTTAGAACTGGATTTTCACGTTTACACAATACATTATTAGAATCCATAAAAAATGAAGATGATGTGATTTTGTTAAAAGCTAATTTAGAGCTATTACGTGAAAAACATAATCAATTGGAGGTCTTAGACCGAGAAATTATTGAAGTTTTACTAAATGAAAATGCATCTACTGAAGTTTTAGAAAATGAGGTAGAATCTGCCGATGAATACTCAGGCAAGTTTAAAATAGTTGAGTATTTAGTTGAACAGGCTATTGACAAGGCTAGGCCTAAGACAGATACTAGTGTGAATGTAGAAAAACGTAAATTTAAGTTACCCACACTTGAGTTTAAAAAGTTTGGTGGTGATATTAGTGATTGGTTGCCGTTTTGGGGCCAATTTAAGAAAATCCATGAAGACCCCTGTATTGATTCTGATGACAAGTATCAGTATCTCCTGCAAGCGACTATCCCTAATACTAAGGCTAGGGAAATTGTCGAGAGTTTTCCCCCATGTGGACGTAGTTATGAACAGGCTATTGAACATTTAAAATCTCGCTTTGCCAAAGATGACCTGTTAGTAGAGTTTTACATAAGAGAAATCTTGAAAATTGTAATAACATTAAATAGCAGTGAAAGTAAAATTACTATTTCCTCACTTTATGATCAAATTGAGTCAAAACTAAGGTGTTTAGAAACTTTAGGTGTAACAAAGGAGAAGTACGCTGCTATGCTCTTCCCATTAGTAGCATCTTGTCTCAGGGAGGATTTATTAATAGCTTGGCAGAGAAGTAGGCCTAACTCTCAACAGGACGAGACCGCGTCAGAAAGTAAAAGTAGGCTAGATAGCCTAATGAATTTTTTGAAAATTGAAGTGGAGGGAGAAGAAAGAATAAACTTAGCTAAACAGGGATTTGGTTTACAAAAAACAAAAGTATCAACAGGTGATAATACTACGAGTTCATATAAAAGAGACTTTGCAAGTAAAGATAAGCATATTAAAAATACAAGAAGGCCTACCAGCAATGTTACAGCAGCTGGCCTTGTAAATGTAAAATCAAATACGTCTACAGTAAGCACAGATAAGACGAAGTTATCGATGTGTGTGTTTTGTGACGGTGGTCATTTAAGTGAAAACTGTTTTAAAGCTAGGGACATGTCTTTAGAAGAAAGGCAGAATATTCTTACTAGCAAAAGGTGTTGCTTTTCTTGTACAAAAGTAGGACATTTAAGTAAACATTGCAGAGCTATTGTTAAATGTATTATTTGTAATGGAAAACATGTACCACTTATGTGTTCAAAGTTGCAGAATAATTTTAATAGGTCTAACATTAAACCTAAATGCGAGGAAAAAGAAGCTGAGCCCAATTTTGAGAATTCCTTGTCCAATGTGAATGGCAATCAGGTTTACATGCAAACTCTTGTTGTCAAGGCTGTTAGTGACACAAAAGAACTCAATGTGCGTTTACTTTTTGACAGTGGATCCCAGAGGTCATACATAAGGAAATCGACTGTTGAAAAAATGAAATATGACACTTGTGGTGAAGAAACATTATTACATGGCCTGTTTGGAGGAGAGGTCACTAAGCCTCGCAATCATGCATGCTACAAAGTCAGACTACAAAGTATAGATAAAACATATTCTTGTAATTTCAAGGCACTTAGTGAAATAAATATTTGTACTTATGTTCCTGCCTTGAAACCAGGAAGATGGACTGATGAACTGATGGAAAGAGGTATTAAATTGTTTCAGGATGCAGACAGTCCAATTGAGATATTAATTGGGGCTGACATATATGGGAAACTTCTAATTGGAAGAAAAGAGGTTCTAGATTGTGGTATTATAGCCCTTGAAACTCATTTAGGATGGGTTTTGACAGGAAAATTTCAAGAAAGTAAAGAATTTAGTTCTATGACAGCACTTTCTATGTTTGTACAAAGTAATTCAATATGCAAGCTGTGGGAAATGGATGTTTTAGGTATAAAAGACCCACTACAGACCAGAAGCAAACAAGAAATTGAACATTCTGTTCAAACACAATTTTTGGAAACTGTGAGAGTAAATGAAGAAGGACGCTATGAAGTCAAATTACCTTGGTCCGAAGACCACCCAGAAGTTCCAAGAAATTTCAATCTTGCAAAAAAAAGGCTTGAAAACTCAGTGAAAAAGCTAACAAATGAAAGTTTATATAATGTATATAACAATGTGTTTTCAGATTGGCTGGAAGATGGTGTTATTGAGGAAATCCCAATAAGCAAATGGGATGAAGGTCACTATTTACCTCATAGACCAGTGATAAAAGAAAACAGCACCACTGCAGTAAGACCGGTTTTTGATGCCTCGTCTAAAGAAAAGGGTTACTATTCCCTTAATCAGTGTTTGGAAATAGGTATTAACTTAATTGAAATAATACCAGCTTTGCTTTTACGTTTTCGACTTTATAAAATAGGAGTTATCGCTGACATAAAAAAGGCGTTTTTGCAAATAAGTTTGTATGAAGAGGACAGAGATTTCCTAAGATTTCTGTGGCAAAACACAGATGGATCACTCAAGATTTTCCGACATAGAAGAGTTGTTTTTGGAGTCTCAAGTAGTCCATTTTTGCTCAATGCCGTCATCAACTACCACCTGCAGAAGTATTTAGTACAGTGTGCTGAAGACAATCAATTTTCTAAATGTACAATAGAAAAGTTGTTTAAAAGTTTCTATGTTGATAACTGTGTTACAGGTGTAAATAATGAAAGGGATTTGAAACAGTTCATTTCAGAAGCAATACAAATATTTTCTTTGGGAAAGTTTGAGCTGCGAGGATGGGAATATACTGAACCTGGTCTGGAAGACAAGACAGAGGCTTCAGTCCTAGGTCTCACATGGGACAAGAAAGAAGACACAATTTCTGTGAGTTTTCATAAAATAGTAAATTTAGAAGAGAACTTGGTAACACAACGTGTTATATTGTCCACTGCACACAGATTGTTCGATCCTATTGGATTCACTTGTCCTATTTCCATATGCCCTAAGTTATTATTGCAGGAATGCTGGAAAGATAATTGTGGGTGGGACAAAGAAGTACCAGAAGAAATCAAACAACGATTCAATATATGGTTTCAGGAACTCGATCAATTAAAAGAGATGAAGATTCCACGATGGCTACAAGGTGTGGATGACGTAATCATTTCTGTATCAGTTCACATATTTTGTGATGCCAGCAAATTTGCGTACTCAACAGCAGTATTTATGCGTTTTGAACTTAGTACATGTATTCAATTACAGCTAATCCAGGCAAAGTCACGTGTAGCACCTGTAAAGAAGATGACAATACCCAGACTTGAACTAATGGCTGCTACTATAGGTGCTAGATTAGGTTCTTCAGTAGTGCAAGAATTAAGAGATGAAAACAAATTTGAATGTAATATTAAATTTTTTTATTGGAGTGACTCTTCTACAGTAATAGCTTGGATTAAAAGAGAAGAAAACTGGGGAGTATTTGTTAGAAATAGAGTTGAAGAAATCTGCAGCCTCACTTCCAGAACATCTTGGCGGCACATTCCCGGCACTATGAATCCAGCAGACTTGCCCAGTAGAGGATGTTCAGTTTCCAGGTTGATTAGTTCCAGATGGTGGGAGGGCCCGTCATGGTTGAAGTTGCCTGAAGATACCTGGCCATCAAATGAACCTGAACCTGACGAAGAATTAATTTCTTTAGAAAAAAAGAAAGGACCTACACCTTCACTTTTAAGTAATAATTACCCAAAAGATTGGTTTTATTACTTTTCAAATGATTTTGATAAGATTGTGTGTGTTTTTGCATGGTTGCTGAGATTTATTCATAATTGTAACCCCTCAAAGAAGGAAAAGTGTGTGAGTAAAGTTTTGTCATGTAAGGAGATTATTGAAGCTAACAATTTTATAATTAGAATTGTTCAACAGCAATCATTTGAAGGAATAAGGGAGCCTAAATTGGCTTCATTGTCACCATTTATGGCTGCTGATGGTATTATAAGGCTAAAGACAAAATTAACAGAAAGAAAGGATTTGGAAAATTTTAAATTTCCTGTTGTTCTACCATCAAAACATGACATTGTAGATATTCTTATTCTTACAATACATAAGAGATCATGTCATGTGGGAGTTCAAGGTCTCTTAAGTTTATTAAGAGAAAACTATTGGATATTGAGAGGAAGAAAAACAATAAGTAATACTTTGAAAAAATGTATTCCTTGTCAGAGACATAATTCAAAAAATGTAGAAACAATCACTCCACCCTTACCTGAAAGTAGAGTACGAGATGCCGCAGTATTTGAAGTGGTTGGAATTGATTTTGCGGGACCTTTGTTTCTACGAGATGGCAGTAAAGTTTGGATCTGCATATTCACTTGTGCAGTATACCGTGCTGTTCATTTGGAGTTAGTAAAGTTTCTTTCTGTCGAAGCATTTATAGATACACTTAGAAGATTTATTGCAAGGCGAGGAAGACCATCAATAATATATAGTGACAATGGTACCAATTTCACAGGTACAGAAAAGGCATTTAAAATTCTAGATTGGAATGCTATCTTAAAATATAGCTCATGCCAACAAATTGACTGGAGGTTTAACCCTCCCTCTGCTGCATGGTGGGGCGGATGGTGGGAGCGACTCATCCGACTCATGAAACAGTTGCTACGCAAAACCTTGGGCAAAACGTCATTGGATTATGAGGAAATGGAGACAATCTTATGTGATTGTGAAAGTATCATGAATTCTAGACCTTTGACATATTTATCTGAAACTTCTTCAGACCTAACTGCTATTACTCCAAATATGTTTTTACATGACTTAAAAGAAATTGGAGTTCCAGATTGTGACCATGTAAATACAAAAAGTCTTAACAAGAGAGTACGTTATCGACAACACCTGAGAGAAGCATTGCGAAAAAGATTTAGGATTGAGTATTTAGGACAATTAGCTTTAAAAAGTAAGAAAAACGGCAGACAGTTGAAAGTTGGAGAATTAGTACTGATTGAAGTTGAAAATAAAAAAAGAATTGATTGGCCAATAGGACTGATAGAAAAGACTATCATTAGTAGAGATGGAGTGTGTAGATTAGTGCAATTGAAGACTGCTTTTGGAAGTTTATTGAGACCAATACAAAGACTATATCCTCTTGAAATGCAAGAAGAAACCATCCAAGAACAATTAAAAGAAAAGATTAAACCAAAAGTGACAAAAACCAATGAACATGAACTACACCTGGAAGAAGATAATGTGACAAAAGAAAATAAAATTGTGACATATTCAAGAAGTGGCAGACAAATTAAGCTTCCACAAAAATTTGTTGATTAATCTTTTAACAATATACTATTTTTTAATGTTTTGAGTTAAACCATAACTCAAAAGGTGGGAGTATGTTGTGAATGTAATAATATAATACTCTATGACAATCCTCTATGGAAAAAAAAAGAAAAAGAACATTATATAAATTAACAGATGATTTGTAATTGTTTTAGTTTTTCTCAGCTCTTTGTTTAGAGTTTTGTTTTAAGAAAGATGTGAAGTAATAAATAGTGTTTAAATATGAAATAAGTTTTATTACCAGCATAATTATATAAATATGACGAATGTTCCGCCTGTAGCGGCAGTGTCAAAAGTTTATAGAAATAACACATTGAGTCTCTAACCCATAATTTATAAAACTCTAAAAATCATAAAATATCATTTTCTTTGTTTTAAAATATTCATAGATAGTAACGAAATTCTTTACAAAATATACGTAATTATAAGATAATTATAATTTAATTATATAATTATATTATAATTATAGTAGTAATAATAGTTAGTAATTATATAATCTTAATTATAAGGTAATTATAAGAAACCGCAATGAGGGTGACACTCGTACTCAAACCATTCAATTATATAAAATTCTTCACACTTCGCAACTTTGTTTACTGGTGTTAAGTAAATCCTAATTGCCCTTAACATACTCATGAAGAGTTCATTACGAGCGTCGCTCAAGGTTCAAACACACAGAATTATTGATGGCTTCCTGCCGATATTTCACTTACCCTTACTCAAATAATTAATTAGCCGAATTCTTTACGTGTACAACATTTTTGAGTTGAACAAAAGCAAACATCTTACTACATATTTTAACCATGAACACGAGAAATCAAATTTCACGCAAAGACAAGTAAAACATTGGCCACAACTATTATATTTAACTTTTACTGAATTGAAGAGGTTTGTGTTTACACATGATAAAGATTCGTTACACTAATTTATTTTAATTCGTGTTTACTTACGCCATTCATTTCTCTGTTAAAGTGATACTAAACTAACTTCAAGATTTTAAATAATTTCATTTTAAAAACAAGTATTATTATAGAAAAAATAAATCAACTTATGCAATTAAACCAATTAGGTAAAAAAAAATTATTAACTTTTTATTCAATAATTACCATAAATAATATATATATATATATATATATATATATATATATATATATAAGTTACGTTTTATATTAAGCAAGAAAGGTTTTTAAAAATGATTTTTATTTTTAACAGACCTTTGAATTTAATAAACAATTAATTTAGAAAACTGTTACATAAATTTTTACTTAATAAAACAATACAATTGATATGCACTCAATCGGAGTGGAAAACGTCTGTGCGATACAGAGGCGACTTACACACTGCCGGGGCTCTGTTCTCACACCTATATAATACTAAAGCTGCGTAAGCAGGAATCTTCCTAGCACGCATTTAATTATGAAATGTTCACATAAAATGTTTATATAACTCCTCCATCCCTAAAGAGAACTTCGGGGGTTGGCGAAGTTTCGGCGTTGGTTGAAGTCTTCTTCTTCTTCCTGATGAGGGCGAAGTATATAAGGCTGCTGAATACGCCTCCGTAAAGGGCAATAGTCCAGATACTGATGTGGTGGGTAATTTCCATAGTTGGGTCAATTCTTGAGATGATTTCTGTGTTTATTTTGTCCAACTCTAGGCGTTTAACGTTTACTGAGAATTCTGGCATTTTACTCATTGAAAATTGTAGTTTGGACGTGTCCATGAAAATAGGATGGCCTCCCGAAGTTGTTGATGTATGGCTCAGTTTCATGTTGTTGAAAAAGATTGAATCATTATTAGTTTTTATCAAATATATGCCTTGAAGGGTGACGGTGGTAGTTGCCTTGCGATTGGTAATTTCCAGAGTCTGCTTGTTGGGGAAGGTCGCTAGGTAACGGTTGATTTCTGGGATCCAGTTAATTATGTTGTCTGTAACTTCCAATGCAGTATATTCACAGTTGCTGGCATCGTTGTTCCTGATAATGGACACTTCACAGTCTAATTTATGGTGTGTTAGAATGTCGAATGAGCAAAAGTATATGGAATCGGTTTTATAGTTACATTCATTGTTTAAACCTAATATTACAGAGTTAGACACTAATATGTACCTTACTTTTGGTATAATTGTTACATAATCTGTTTCATATTTTGTGGGTATAGAGTGTAATTTATACAATTTAAATTGAGTTTTTTCTACAATGGGTAAATTTATAAAATAAACAATCCTTTCAGAATTTAGTTTACAATTAACTTTAATTAGGTTTTCTAATTCCCACATATTTTCCATTTTAGGTTCTAAAGGTAACCTCTCATTATAATATTTATAAATTTTGTTTAATTCTTCATATAGTTCTTGGGTTGAAATAACACTAGGGTGTACAACACCTAGTTTACAAAATGTAAGAGAATTTTCTAAATCTGTGATTACCTGTAACATCATGTCATATAAAATGTTCAATTGGTTTAGAATACTTCTAAATTTTTCTAGTTCAACAAAGTCATTTACATTACGATTCACAATACTTAACTTATTTTTTAATTCTACAAAATTTTCATCAATTACAATAAAAGTTTTATTTAATTCCTTCATAATATTATTACTAAAGGAGTATTGAGATTCAATTTGATAATTAATCTTAATTTGCTCATTTTCAATATCTTTAATTATTTTGTCATATTTCTTACCATCATATGCATCTAAATTGCCTGTTAAAGATTTGATAACGGACCCTAGTCCATCTATAAGACCTCTTTTTGTTCTTTTGTTACCATTCTCTCTTAAGAGTATAATTTCTAATTTTTCTTCTATTACATTTTTACTGTGATTAACATATTTAAAATAATTAACAATATCTCTTATTCTATTACTGTTATCGGTTACATATTCATTGTTTAATAAGCTACCGTTACAATTGTAGCAACTAGTTTCAAAATTTTGCAATACGTCATAATAATAAGCATCAATGTTATTTAGATGAGCTACTAAGTTTCTTACATCAAAATAGTGGACAAAGGTATGGTAGGAAGATTCTAATTTGGCCGGCCCAAGGTCTATTGGGATTATTCCGAGGTTGTTGTTGACTTCCCTGATCTCTGCTGAGTCGGTGGCTGTGCCAATGACGAACAGGAGGGACCTGGAAAATTATTTTGAGCATTAATTACATTTTTTATCTTCTTAGGCCTTTTAATTTTCGACAAATGTATCTTGTCTTTTGTGTTATGATGTCTAGGCTTTATTTTACCAGTTTTTCTTTCCTTGTTTATTGAAGCTATCTCTTCCTTGCTGTATCTGTTTTTCGTTTTGCTTTGCTTCTGAACTGACTTTATATAAACTTCAGATGGTATTTCTGGAAGTGGTTCTTTGTTTACATTCCTTTTTTCTAAAACTTTTTCTTTAATTCTTTGATTGCTATCCCTAATGTTTTCGTAAAGTATTTTTGTTTTTTCCTTATGGTTTAAAACGTAGTCATTTACAATTTGTTTTTCTAAATCTATATCTAATAAAGAGTTTGAATTTATGTGTCCAAATAAGACTTCGCACGGCGTTAATTTTGTGACTGAATGAATGCTATTGTTATAGGCAATTATAGCATATTTTACTTTCTTAATTATACTGTCTTTTTTAAATTCGATTTGATTATTTAACAGCCTTATGTGTTCTATTAAGGTGGAATGAAATCTTTCACATAATCCGTTTGATTGGGGGTTTTGTGTACTGATAAAATGGATTTTGATTTTATGCAGGTCTAATATCTCCTTCACAATCCTGTTATTAAACTCCGTTCCATTGTCTGAGATAATAACTGTTGGTACGCAGAACTGCGCAAAGTAATCTAATAGCTTGTCTGCAATCTCTGTAGCTTGAGAGCTTCCCAAGCGATAAGCTTGAGCATACTTTGTGAAACTGTCGACAATGCTGATAAACGCATTCTTTTCTAAAGAGATAGTGTCGATGTGAATTATCTGGAAAGGCCTTGAAGCTGTAGGCGTCAAGTTCATCTCTAATTGTAAGGGCATTCTGTCATATTTGGTTCTTTGACATATGTCACACTGATTTATGAAATTTTGGATTAGTGATTTTAAATTAGGCCAATAATATCTTCGCTTAATTTGTTCGTATGTTTCTTGTATCCCTCGGTGATTGGTTTTGCTGACATGATAATTACTTATCGTTTCTAAGGTATCTTCTTCCGAAGTTAGGTCTAAGAGTTTGTTATTGCACTTAAAGAAATTTAGTTCAGTTTGTTTGAAATTTTTGGCTACGCATGATGCAAATTTCTCGTAAAAATCGTCTTCAAAATATAGATTATATTTTATTTTGGGTACCAAATATGATTTTACAAAGTTAACTATGTCTTCTTTAAAGTTATTTTCTGATATTTCGACCATTAAACGAATTTTTGAAGTTCCGAATAGTTTTATAATTTTTACTTTCTTTGGTTCGTATTTTACTAGTGACAAAAATATTTGATTTCTCCCAAAGTTTACAGGTTCGTCGGAAATTGGTATTTCAATTTGGGTGTTCCCTTCGAAGTTGGAATGCACGGTTTGACTGTCACTTTCTTGATCGTACTCTAAGTTGGCATTATCTGTTGCGTCGAGTTGTACGACCATAGACTCGTTATCTTCATTTAATTCCGGGAAGAAACGTTGGATTAATCCAGCTGGAGATAAATCAAGGTCTGGTTCTACAGTGTGTTGGGTGTTTGTTGACCTTTTATTAGTAATGTTCAATTGTATTCTAGACAAGGCATCGGCGTTTTGGTTTAATTTGCCCTTTTTGTATCTTATGTCATAATCATATTCCTCTAATTTTAATCTCCATCTTAAAAGCTTGGAATTTGGTTCTTTAACTGAAAATAACCATTGTAAAGGTTTATGGTCTGTGTAAATTTTAAACTTTCTTCCAAATAAATAAGGCCTAAAGTGTTTAGTGGCCCATACGATTGCTAGTAATTCCTTTTCAATCGCGGAGTAATTAGTTTCGCTGTCATTTAAAGTTCTGCTGGCATACGCTATAGGAAGGTCCTTCCCATTATTGTCCTGGCTTAAAATTGCTCCTAGTGCAAAATTACTAGCGTCTGTTGTTAGAGTAAGCTCCTTTTCAAAATCTGGGTATTGCAGAAGGGGCTCATTAGTCAGTATATTTTTACATGTTTCAAAACATTCAATGAAGTCTGGATTTTCTATATTTATTTTTGCATTTTTCTTTAAACAGTTAGTAAACGGTTTTGTTATCTTGGCGAAGTTTTTAATAAATTTTCGATAATAGCCTATTAGTCCTAAAAATCCTTTAATTTGTTTGGTGGTTTTGGGTATTGGATAGTTTTTGATTGCCAAAATCTTTGCTGGGTTAGGTTTTACGCCTTCCGGTGTAACAACATGCCCTAGATACGCTACTTCTTTTCTTAAAAATTCTGTTTTATCCAGCTGTACTTTAAAGTTGGCTTTGCGTAATCTGTCGAATACTTCTTTAAGTCTTTGTATATGTTCTTGGAGGCTAGTGGAGTAAATTATAATATCGTCTAAATAAACTAAACATGTTTCATTTTGGATTCCTCTCAGAATGTTATTCATAATTCTTTGAAATGTAGGGGGGCTATTCTTTAGTCCAAAAGGCATTCTTAAAAATTCATAGTGTCCCGTTTCTGTTGAAAACGCTGTTTTTTCTATGCTATTTTTATCCATTTCTACTTGGTGAAATCCTGAGGCTAAATCTAAAATTGTAAAATACTGAGATCGTCCTAATTTATCTAATATGTCGGTAATGTTTGGCAAGGGAAATTTATCGTCAATTGTTTTCTTGTTTAATCCTCTAAAATCTATTACTAATCGAAATTTTCTTTTGCCAGAAGCGTCTTGTTTTTTGGGTACAATCCAGACAGGAGAGTTCCATGGAGAATTTGAAGGTCTAATAATTCCTTGTTCAAGCATGTCCTCAGTTTGTTTATTAATTTCGTTCTTGTAAATCTCTGGATATCTATAATTTCTGGAGTATACGGGAATTTCATCAGTAGTCCTAATAACATGTTTTATTTGGTTGGTAAAAGTTAAATCGTTTCCCTCAATATGGAATAAATCTGCATAATCTTTTATTAAACTTGTTATAGCGGATTTTTCTTCCGAGTTCATATGTTCCATTCTAAATTTTGATAAATCTAAATCTTTTCTTCTCGAATTTTTTTGTTTATAATCTAATAAATTGAAATTAGCGTTCATTTGCATTGCATCAGGTCTGAAAATATTATATTCCTCTAAAGATTTTACTTCTAATGGTTTACTTATTGTTAATTTTACATTTTCTTCCGTATTGTTTATAATAGGGCAATAGGCTTCACCCTTATGCACTGAAACTATACACTGCGGAATTTCTAATCCGTTCACTTGTTTGTGTGGTAAAATACCTTCTCCATTATGAATATTTTGTATTTTTAATTTAACTGTTTGGCTAGTGCGGGCTTGTATAACATAACTAAATTGTTCCTGCTTTATTGACGTGCTGTCTGTTTTATTACAACTTCCTTTTTCAGTGTTAAAATATTGAATAGGGATTTCCTCATCACAAAGTATTAATTTATTATTTATAAAGTCTAAGCTTATTCCTAAATCCTTTATATTGTCTAGCCCTAGTAATAGGTCAAAATTCTGATGAAAGTCAAATAAATAAAATTTAATTGCTTTTTTAGACAACAGAGGTATGGTGCAACAAAAATTTTCTTTTGAAGTGCCGTGTGCGGTGATTACTTCAAACGGCTCTTTTTTAATGCTTGTTTTAAAATTTTTCCAGCCTAAAGATTTTCGCATAAATGATCTAGTACTGCCTGTGTCAATTAATATTCTAGATTTGGTGTTTGTGTCGTATATAAATGGTAGCTCGTTATTTTCGCTTTGTAGATTCATTATTGAAAATCGATTCCGAGGCTTGTATGTCCTAAAAAATCGTCCTGATCGATTTTAGCGGTCTCTTCTTCGTAGTTGTCGGTTAAATTTTGGGATTCTTCGAAGTACTCTTCTTTCCCGAGATCTTCTTCAAAAGCGAATGATTCTTGTCCATTAGTCTGGTACATAGTGTAATCGTCTTTTTCGGCTCCTTGTCCGGTCATTTGATACAAATTCGTTTGTCTAGAAGGCCTATCTGTCTGTCTAGTGGAAATACTCATAGGGGTAGGTTGATAACCCGTATTTCGCTGAGGATACTGAGGTTTAGTAGTGTTGTTGTTTGGTTGTCCCCTTTGAGGCTGACCCTGATTAGCAAAAGTTGGTGGTCTATAGGAAGGATTTGGGTGTTGATAAGGTTGTTTAGGTATTTGGTGGTATTTAAATTCAGTATGTATTGGTCTTCTTACGTTATGAGTTTGGCTTTTCTGAAAGACTGGTTGTTTGCTTGGCTGAGTAAACATTTTATTATTTTTAAATTGGAAGTCGTTTGTGAGCATATTAAGTGCTTCACTAAGAGTGTTAGGGTTCTTGGTACGCATTAGTGACCCGATGGGTTCATGCAAACCCCTAAGGAGAACTCTTAAAGCTAGTTTCTGAACGTATTCTATTAAAATTTCTTTAGCCATCTGCCTTTGAAGCTCTTTATTCATAAAAAATGAAATTTGTAAATTTAGTAACTTTTGAATTTTCTCATAGAATTGAAATGGTGATTCGTTACTTTCTTGTTTTAATTCTGACATCTCTAAGTTTAATGTGAAACAATCCCTTTTGTCTGAATAACTAATTAATAATACTTTTCTAGTTTCGTGCCAATTGTAAGAGTTAGAGTTTACAACCATTTCCAGTGCTTGGCCTTTTAATTTAGAAAGAATAGAGGAGAACAGATACTCATTTTGAAAATCCTCTGGATTTTCGCTTACATAAAACTTATTCACTATCTTATCACATATCGAGATAAATCTGTGGAGCATAGTGGGCTCTCCACTATACTCGGGTATCATGTCAAGATACTCCTTTTTTAATGTTGGCGTTGCCATTATTTAATATTATTTTTCAAAATAATAAAAATTAAAAATCAATTATATAAAATTAAAAAGTATTTACTCTACTTTTTCTTAATTCTATATCTTAAGATCTACTTACAAGTTGATCCAAAATACTTTGCTCATTTGAACAACTTTCACTTTTCACTTACACGATATTCGCGCGTGTTCTTAATAGATATGCGCTCTATTAAGTGGTTGTAGATATTCACTCTACTTAAGGTTTCCTCAATTAACGGTTAAAACCGATGGACGTTATATTCACTAACTTCCTTGAGGTGTCCTACCGACTGCGCCAGTTACGTTTTATATTAAGCAAGAAAGGTTTTTAAAAATGATTTTTATTTTTAACAAACCTTTGAATTTAATAAACAATTAATTTAGAAAACTGTTACATAAATTTTTACTTAATAAAACAATACAATTGATATGCACTCAATCGGAGTGGAAAACGTCTGTGCGATACAGAGGCGACTTACACACTGCCGGGGCTCTGTTCTCACACCTATATAATACTAAAGCTGCGTAAGCAGGAATCTTCCTAGCACGCATTTAATTATGAAATGTTCACATAAAATGTTTATATAACTTATATATACTCAGTTTATATCCGACTTTAGACATCCAAATTCTTAATATATATTTATTGAATAAATATTTGAAAAAACTATGTTTCATCAATTGTCATCCACTACAGGTTTAAGAAATATAGCCTATTTTGGTGTGATTGAATTAATAAAAATGTATTTTATTATTGAACATCTGTACAAGTTATATATAAAGAGAGTGTGAGCTGATAGAAGGAATTGAAAAGTCACCGCATTACGTTTAAACTACTCAGAATATTATTATTTCAGGACGTCGTCAATAAGTGGTTTTGCACAGAAATTAATGATTCGAAAGGAGAACTTCAGACCGTAATATTGCTCTAATCTACTTTGTATGAGAAATGTTTACTCACCCTAAAACTGATATGACTGAGCATTTCATATATGTTATTTAGTTAAAATTAATTTACTTTTTTCAAAAATCGTTTTAAGGTCAATATAGAAGGAACGACCGCACAATCTATAATTTTCTGCAATAGCACTCGTTCCACGTCCCTTATTCTTCGTACGACTTTCATATCTAAAATCGTACCATATTACCAGCAGGGCGAAAAAATTCTGCTGAAATATAATCCAATAAGCTTTGCAGATATTATCGGTTTACTGATATATTTACAACAGTAAATAATGAGAGTAGTAGATTTAATTGAAAACAAAATCATGAGTAAACAAAAGTGTAAAAATTAAAATTAAAAAATACTGATACCGTTTTCTAGAATATTTGAAACTTCTTTATCTACGAGTATAATCCAAAGTCTTGTGGCTAAAAGCAATTCATTCTTCGGATATTTCCATTTCTTGTTTAATATTCTGTGACAATTACAACCGTTCGCATTTGTATTTCTTAATCTGTTGGTAAAGAGTTGCTTCGTTCTACAACTTTTTAAATGAGAAAAAGTATTGTGTTAATACAATGGTTGCGATTCAACGCCACTATTTCCAAGAAGTTTTCTTCATGATTACTTGAGAATCGTATAACTATATTAATCAAGTTAATGGAATCCTCTTCTTTATATAACCTAAACAAACATCGACTGGAAAGTTGTTTAACTCTACAGGTATGGGTTATGTAATGGAAATGTAATTATTTTTATTAAACAATTCTATGCCCTAACAAGTAGGTTATTAGGAAGAAACGTGTCAATTTTCTTATCTAAAAAGGTAAAAGCATTTTAGTGAGGTTTTAAAATATTTAGTTTTTCAGAAAAATAGGAATACTTAGTTTTAAACGTTTTTAATTTTTACTGGGCTTTTAAAAACAACCCCACTAAAAATCTGCATAAGTATACAGTTTAATTCAAAGACGTTTTTAGAAGTTTCAATATATGCTTCATGCTCTTATTCGCGTAACACCATTCAATTCTTCGCCCACGGGCTATTTAGTAAAACGAAATCTCTGGTTCAGATTAATTTTATTCATATATTGTTTTAACGATTGCATACCGATATTGAGTTTTTTCTTTAAAAAAAAAATATATGCTCCCTAAGACCTGGATATTTACATTTTCAAGAAACATTCTTTGGCTTTACAGTTTTGTTTCTAAGTGTAAAATTATATCTACAGTTCAGATATTTTTGACGAATCCTCAATGCATTTATTATGTGACTTTGTCGCTCCATACGTTTTGAGGAATCACAATAACGCCCATTTAAGTTTTGACACAATTTTTTGTAACATATATATATACATTTTCAGAAATTGTTTTCTTACCATTACTAGATATACATGAATTTACTGTTGGGACGTTGAAGTATTGTGTATTGTGTAACGACTCAACGGATGAAAGTATGTCTGGACAATGTTAACAAATATTTATTTCATTCAAAGGAAAGTTTTCCGAATCAGTGAACAGAATTCATTCTCATCGTGTTTACAGCAAGCTCTAATACTGTAACAATAAATGTGATATCTTTACTTAAACTTTATCGTGGGCACAGAAATGATTGTGACGCGAAAATATACAACTGAAAATATTTCCGACATTTACAAACGTTTCAAAAAAGAATTTCATTAGAAGGTTGTCTGTTTTATCTTTTTCTGCAAAACTGCCTCCAAAATTCATCGATTTTTTAAAAATAAAATAAAATTTGAAGTAGAAACTCTAATTAAATAATTTTGATCAATTGAGAGAAGTAATAATTAGAGGTAAATTTATTGAGTAAAAACGCTCAATTTATATACCCTACTTCTATTATAAAACCCCTGCTACTATGAATTAAGTGTTTTTGGTATTTGATGGCAAATTTACTACTTGCATATTAGCCAACGCCATCATTACCAGTTGAGCCATTTGGCAGTGCGCTGACCAGTATATATGGGCTTCATTTAAGGTAGTACTCTCATGTAATCCTAAGGCCCTAGGCTGTGTAATCCTGAAGGTGTACAGCATTCATGAATTTACCGCCAAACAGCAAGCTCTCAAAGGTCAGTAGCATATGAATTTGGCGGAGGTACGCTGCAAGGTAAGGTGGCCATTGTTCTGAATGCTACAACGAGAGCTGGTCAATTGGTCCCCCCGAGACGATACAGTTTTCCTCCCGAGAGTTCCCTTTATTGAACTTGATTCCATTTTTTGATGGTCATCTTAATTAGGGACTTGAAGAACTGTTTGAACTCAGATGCTCTGTTACATGGTCAGCTTTTTCATTCACAGTGATGGGCACGTGACTCGGGATCAAGTGGAAAATAAGTACTCACCCGGAATTTACGACAGCGTTTAGTCTTCTTATACAGTCTATGGTTCTTCTACCGCCAGCCTGAAAGTTCCCAGAGAAGTTCAGGATGCCGGTTTTATAGCAAACAAGGAAAAGTGCCTTAGCTGGGGCAGATGTTCCAGCTCAGTTGTTGCAGCATGAATGGTAGCTACCTAATTCTCATAATTACTACTAGACAGCAGAAAATATGTCTAGCAGTATGAAGTATCCAAGCATGGATGATCCATCAGTGTACATTTGGAACCATTCTGGTGCAGGCTATTTTACATTGATAGTTAGAAGAGCTATACGTTTAAGCTTCTGATCTGCTTTGGAAAGTGGTGGTCTGTCAGGAGGAGTGCCGTCTCAGGGTGGTCTTGGAAGCAGTCATGATAAGCAGTAGGCAGAGAATTTCTCCGGGAGTCACTCAATACTTTTTATAAGAGTGATGATAGCAGACAAGGGGTGTTCTCTGTGTTTCGAGTTTTAATCCAGACAAGTTTTAATTAAAACAGTTCAAACAAATTTGCACTTTAAAATTACATTTAAAAACAATTCTCGTGTTTATATAATAATGCTGTTAAATATTCTGATGATTTTCATAATATACAAAATATTTAGTACAATGATTCTTTTAAGGGTTACATTAACCTTGAGTAAAAGGTCATTATGTACTGATGCAATATAGAGAAAAAAAAATTAAAAAACCAGGTTCACTTGAATATATTAAATATTTTTAAATCTTGTAATATTTTTAACGTCTCTTTGTCTCCAATTAGCTACGTTTTTTATTGAGACTTTTACTTACATTAGCCAGTTGCACTGACTGTTACTTCTCTTTTGTTTAGTGTTAATATTATAGTTAAACTTTTAACGTTAGGCTTATCGTAATAGTTAAACCTAAGATTAAACCATTTGATTGTTTCAATTTTTTAACCAGACAGGGGCAATGTAAACCTTTTAGGTGTTTTATCTTATGTAAATGAAGTAGGGCAGCTGGTAACGGTTATTAAGAGTTTGGATAACACAGAGGTATATACCATCAACAGGCAGTGGAATTGTTGGAGATAGTTGGACAGATAGCAGTCTAACTTAGTCGGAAAGATTGACACAGAGTTATGCGCTGAAGAGTAGTTCTGAATACAAACATTAATGGGCATTTTATTTAATTAACGAGTGAATCACGGGTTTATTTCATACGTTCTTATATTTACCAAATAGAGTGTTAAATTCTACTAATTAATTTAAAGGATGTGTACGGGTCCCCATTTATTTGTTATTACCAATAATAATCAAGTGAAATTAGTAATGAAACTTTAGCTAAGTTTTCTATTTTCTAAGTAAGTTTTGGGTAAAGCATATAATTTAACGATTACTTCCGTTTCCGAGTAAAGGCGCGGATGATTCCATTAGCTCAATTTCTTAACTCGTATTTTACTATAGCATAAAGGTAGGTACGAGTAGTTCCCTCTTTGTTTGAAAATAGAAGTGTAATTCGTTTTAGTTTAATACCAAAATAATCTGGATTAATTTTATTTTATAGGAAAATCATTTATATTAATAATTTATAGTATTTGTTTTGTGATGTTTTAAAAATTATATGTTACAACTCGTAACATATATTATATATAGATTATATTTATTTACTCGTAATTTAAACCATTTAAACATTTAAATAAACTACTTATTATGAAATTAGGTTTTAAAAATTACCGTTACCAATACACAGTTCAGAATAAGTTGAAATATTTAAATTTGAAAACTTACAACAAACTCAGTTTATTAGAAGTAATATTTATAATGTTGATTACATCTTCACGTGAGCTACTAGTTTTTAACTAAAACCACTATTCATCTCCCAAAACGGCCGTCCTCTAGTTTTTAACATTATTTCTAATGAACTGAGTTTGTTATAAACTCGGATTTATAATTCTGAGTTACGGTCTGAGTTGACAATATAGCACATCTCCCGAAGGCAAGAGTAACATATTTACAAGCGGTTTTAGTTAAGTAATAGTTGTAGGAATTATCTAACAGATAAAGCTGTAGATATTAAATTATAATAATACAGAATTCTTTCAAACCATATGCATTAATTATATAATACGGGTTTTGTTGAAAATAATATTTGTTGGAAAAATGTGAACAGAACTATTGATAATAAACTATACCCTACAAAATACTAATTAAACTATTACAAAATGCATTAAATATGTATAACATTTACTATTTTTAATGCTGGTTGTAGATAATTAAAGCATATATAATTAATCTTAAAAATTATAATGCATTGAGTTTATGTCAGATATAATACGTTGCTCAATGGATCTCATTGTAGAAGGAGTCCCTCCTGATTAGGATTTACCTTTCCCTATCTAGTATTCTGTGATGAGACTATCTGGCAACACAAGTAATTTAAAGCAATTAGTTTCCAGCTAATAATAAGGTAATATAAGCACTGCATATATTTGTCGCTTCATTTGTGCAAATACCCAATAATATTAATAACTTCAAATCAGGAATATCTAAAACTGTTTATAGTAACCCTGAATACAAATTCTCATTGACATTAGTAAACAGTCATAAAACTGTATAGAGATGATTACGGAAATTCCATGGCAAAAAATGAGTTCCTGAGTTAGTTATGAGTTACTTCTGAATAACCCCTCCTTTGAGGAACATTATTTGTAATATAGTATCATTTAAGTTGAATTATTTAGAGTACATTTTAAAATTATTTGAATAGCAACACTGACTACTACAGCAAAATAAATTGTAATTCGATTAACTATTTTTCTTCCATAACATAAATTTCACTTTAAACGTTTCTTATTGCTCTCATTCAATTATTTCCATACCTTACCATGTGTAATTTTTTGTAACTGTAAAACCCAACCAAACAGATTTGAACTCTGTATCAGATAAATGTAGAGAGGAATATGTTGTCTAACGTTCCCAAAGAATTTTTATAAAATATAAAATTTTGTATGTTTGTGCTTAAAATAATATTTTGCATGGTCTAATGTGCAAATGTATTGTTCTGAAATAAACAAAACCGTTTAAAAGAAAATTCTCAGAAATAATTCCGTTTATTACAAAGTAAGCTAGGAAATAAAGCCATTCCTGTGGTAAAACCAGGTGTGGCAAAGAGCTTAGATCCAATTAAGTGAAATATCTGTGCCGTCCTTGTGGAAATCTGAGTTTATGGGTGAAAAATGACTATAAACGTGTCAGTAGCTGTGTTGGAGTTGGTGTTCTGATATAGCTGACTTTATTTTGATATCAGCTGTCAAATGTCTGTCCATATAAAGCTGACCTTTGTCAAATCGACCCACTTCATTATAGCATATCATGTCGGTGAAATCAACGTCAATCGTTGATGTCGTTCGGTTTCTAAATCATCCTTTACTTTTCATTTTCCCACAAACATTATGAAATATTTCCACTGCAGAACAACCTGGCTAGTCATGTTTATTATGGCGGCCGGTAGGCTGGGTAAAGAGGGACTATTGAAAATAAGACTGTAAAAGATGTAATAAGCCCCTGCTAAATGTTAAATACCATAATTTTACTATATAATGTTGCTGCTGTAATTTTAGGTTTATAGTTGATTAAACGTAATTAATTATATCACAATCATAAACAGTATTATGTAATAAATATGAACGACATAATATTATTATTATTATAGACATTATACATATTATTATTAAAATAGTATATTATTAGTTTATTCAACTATTTGTGGAAAAACACATGAAGTAATACGTGAATAGATTACATTAAATTTTATAGACACGCTAATATAAGAATTAAAAGTAACAGTTGCCCTTAAATATTTTACATTGAATTGATTTTTAAATATTTATTTAGTAAAATAAAAGAAATTCTGTACATTATAAATACGGTGCTTATAAATCTTCAGGCAAGCTTGCAGAAAAAGCATACACTGCTTTAATGCTATTGTAATTATAAGTTATAAAACTAACATAAAAAATATACTTTAACTCTACTGAAACAAATTTCAAGCCTCAAGTGAAATCTTTAGGGCTAATAAAATTGCTGGTCTGATATACACTATATTAAGGGTGGGGTGTCCGGGGAATAGGTTCGTATGACCGAAAGCCGGAGTAACGAGGATGCACTTTATTTTCCATCGTTGTTACTAATATTTCCTATTCAATCCTCCAAATTTGATCAAGGCCTAATATTAAGCATACAGTGCACATATTCATCTCAATGCTTTAGAATTTTATATAATTATGTTATACATTGAGACTATTAGTACTTTATATTTCCTTGCATAACATACCACGTGATTTCATGCGCTATCTAAAGTAATACATCTGTATACTTATATAGCAACATAATAACAAACATTAGATGCTTATATATAGTATATTTACCATGTATATACAGTATGATTGGCTATACTAATATAAATGTTTTTCATTTAATGTCCAATACAAGGTGTGAAAATATATATTGGAAACAATAAATAAATAAATATTTATTTTTAAGACAAAACTACTTGACAGAAATATCTCCTAAAATATAAATAAGTAAAGCAATTACGTTCTCTAGCTCTCTCTCACTCTCTCTCTCTTTTGCTCTGTATCTTTCCCTCTTAGTGTTTATAACAAATTATATCTTCTGTATAATCTGAAGTAACTATAATTAATTCAGAAATTGAATATTTCGATAATTTTAACATAAACTCAATTTAAACTTAGCAACCTAGAAACTTAGTTTGGATATTTGATGCCGTTGCAGCAACCTTGTGGCTGTAGAATTATTAAGTAACTATTATATAACCAGGATTATAAACTCCATCTGCTCATTATATCTTTAATGCTGTTACAGTCACATCAAAGTATTTATGCAACACAAAGTGTTTTAGTTTAATATTATATTCCAAGCTTTAAATATTAGAAAAATTATTAAACAAATGTAACAAATCTTAATATTTGTTGAAACATTTTGTATTAAATGTGGTGGAAACATGTGAATATTTTATTTGTGAAATTAGTATGTAGGGAAAATGCACTTGTTTTAAAATTTAAATTAAGGGGAGAAATCACATTTCTGTTTCTTGGTAGTGAATTACTTGTATGTATCAAATTCCTTTATTTTTCTTGATTTATTGCAAATACGAAGCATATTTTTGGATTTATATTCATCGAATTCATAATTTTTATAGCTACTTTTATAACTGAACTCACGATTTTACAAGAGAAAGAACAAAGTTCTAATTTCTACAATCTACAAACATTATGGTTTTATTCAGGGTTTATAACAATAAAAAGGAGACAAACCGAAGGAAATACAATCTAGTATAGACAAACGAAATCATCGTTCATTAATCTGATGCATATTTACGTTCAACAGATTATAACTACCTCTGAGACTTACGATGATGGATTCTTCGGCAAATTGAAATAACTAAATTGTTTAATTCTACTAAATGTAAGTGTACCTTATTTATCTTAATTTATCGCTATTCAATGCAGCTGCAATCTATTATTATTTACTCTAAAATTAGTTTTATTGATTTCACCAATTTGTATTACTATTACTAACAAGGGTTCTTTAAGGTTTTTTTTACTATTTTTAAAATGCTCAGATTTTTTAAAATCAGATTGACCATTTACTATCTCGATTTTTGAATAAGGATCTTATTTACATCACAAACACAATATAAGTAATTTTATAATAGGAAATATCGGTACGAAAATTAATGTTGATATAAATAGAAAGCCGTTAATTAAACATGCTAGAGGACCTCAAAATATATTTGTTTAAATATTCAAGTAAATGACTAAAATGTATGATGTTTTGGCTAAATAAAACAAAACTGTTTTACTTAATTAAACAACACAAATAGGGGGCTCCTCTGAATATTTTATCGTCCTGGGCTCGCTTGGTGTAACCTCTTTTCCTTCTCACTCTCCTTTGAAGCCAGTCCACAGTTTCCATGTTACCTTCTGACTTTGGCATTCACACTTGTGCATAGCGGAGTTTAAATTCCTTAATAAGAACACAACAATAAAACGTAAGCAGCAGACTGGCTGCCAACCTGCATCTCGACGAACAACGTATTCTATAAATACACAATTGCTTTAAAACGGGTAGGGATTTAATTGGATAGAGGTTGGGTTGAGTCGAGTAGGGGTTGAGATTGAGTTAGGTATGGCTCAATTCTTGGGTTGGATAGCATAAAGGTCAAAGACCTGCGTTGAAGTCATTAGGATTATTATTTACTCTGCTTCTCAAAAAGCGGTTGGATAAGGGTAAGTTTGGATAGGATTGGGTAGAGGTGTCGAGTAGGGGTTGAGTAGGTGGTAGATTAGATAGGTGATGGATTTGGTTGGTGATAGGTTTGACCTGTTGAATTGGGTAGGGGTTAGGTTGGGATTGAGTAGGGTATGGCTCAATGATCTGGTTGGATTTGGTAAGTGATAGGTTTAATAAGGGTTGGATTGGGTAGGAGATGGATTTGATATGTTGGATTGGGTAGAGGTTGGTTTGGGATTGAGTAGTGTATGGCTCAATGATCTAGTTGGATTGATCAATGACCTGCTTTGAAATCTAGGGATAACTATTTACTCTGCTTCCAAAATAGGCGTTTCGTTAGGGGTTGAATAGAAGGTTGGATAGATAACGGAAAGGGATTAAGAAAGAAGTGGATGAAAAGGTTAAGAAAAGGGAGTAAATCTGTACCAGTGAAAATAGGTCCCACTAAGAAATTTGTGAAAATTCGTCCCACTCTATAGTTCGCCTTAACAATGAATACTGGCTACTTTCTACCTGCCCCATAAGTGACAGCACAACCAGCGATGCGCAGTTTTTAAGTTTTTACTTTGTATTAAATGTTTATAATATAATAAATTAATAAAGCGATTCCCATCACTCTTTATCCAGGCTTTGGACTGGCTAAATGTCAAAAGTTGTCTTTTGTCATTTAGGCGTGTTTAAAATCAGCTTGAAGCACCGTCAATTTTTTTAAATTTTACATTTTATTAATTTTTTTATTTATTCATTTTTTATTAATTTTTTAAATTTTTTTCATTTTGGTTTTGGTTTTGAGTTTAACAAACTACTCTAGTTTTTTAGGTGTGAGATAGTTTTTATTCAAGCCCTGATGTCGCCATCGTCTTTATACTTTTCTACTGTTTTTTTCAGTCTCGTCAATTTCATGTACTTTGTTTTCCTTCGTTTGCCTTCCATGTGCAACTCAGTCTCTGTTCGACTCTCGTGGAGTGCGGATGTTTGTGAGTGGAGCAGATAAGAGAAGGAAGAGATAAGGCTTGTGCTATATGTTTGGACTGGCTTTATTGCAGCTAAGTTTAGATAATAGGTCTAATAATGCAAACTTTATTCGTTGAGTAATGTTATAGACGCATATTGTTCTGCATTAAATTCTGGCGAGCAAATATAAGTTAATTTATAAGTTTTATTTAAAATTAATGAACAATCATGGACAAATTATGTTTAGTAATAATTTTATATGACCGGACATAGTGATGATAAAGCACAAACATTTTATTCTGTGACACTGCTAGTAACCGTATATATGCTAGCCTTAGTAATAAGATCCTTATGAATAATTTTCAAGCGCAGCAACGAATGACGGCGACTCAGCCCATCAGTCAAGACCCGACAATGCTTGTGCAGAATACATCTATGACGCAGGCACTTGTGCCGATGAATCAATCAATCGGCCCACATATGTCCCCAGAACAACAGCTCCACGCTCTTCAAGAGCAAGTTAACTTCCTAGTGAGTCAAGTGAAAACACTAGAGAATCAATTAATGCAGGCTAATAATGTAATTGCAACACTGCAAGGGGAAAATAAAAATAAAGACTTCAGCCTACGCGCTGTAAGTACCCAACTAAGTGTGGAACGTAATCCAGCCCAGGTTAAAGAACGCTCCGGGCCCTACTCTCCCTTTAAGTATCCTACATGGGATGAAGAAGAGGAAATGGTAGAAGGAGAAACAGAGTGGATACTTAACGAAAACAGAAAAAGAACCAAATCTGCCACCCCAAAGAAAAATTACAATAATAAAGACCAAACCCAACAGAAAAAACCACCAAAGCAGTTAAACCACCACCAGTGATCATCTGCACTGACAGCATATCCTTACTGAACAAAGCCTTATATGGCATCAACCATAAACTTATGTGCATGAGTGACAATAAAGTGAAAATAAATGTTGATAACAGTGATGACTATAGAAAAGTGACAGAGATAATGAAACTGGAAGGATTTGAATGGTACTCTTTCGAAAATAAGCAAGAAAGGTGCATTAAAGTGTTGGCGAGAAACCTGCATGTCTCAACAAGTGAAAACGGTATCAAAAGTGATCTCTTGGATCAAGGATTTGAAATCTGTGATGTTAAACAAAAATTTAGGGTCACTAGAGATGAAGAAGGTGAGAAGCAATATAAAAAAACTTCCTCTCTTCATGCTAACTTTTAGTCCCCGAACTGAAATGAAAAGGATTTATGAAATCAGATACATCTGTAACATGAAGATCTCAATTGAAGCGTTGAGAATAAATAAAATGATTCCTCAGTGCAAGAGATGCCAAGGGTTCGGGCACACACAAAACGTATGTAACAAAACTCACAGATGTGTTAAATGTGCAGGCAAGCACCCTACTATAGATTGTACGAAACCTAGAAATGTAGAAGCCAAATGTGCCAACTGTGGAAGTAACCACCCGGCCAACTACAGGGGATGTGAAGTACCAATCAAACTCCAACAAATGCGTGAAAAGCTCATCAAAAAACCAGTACACACTGAAACAGCAGGAAACGCGGCAAGGAAACAGAAACTGACAGACCCAAGAACTGCCAAAAACCTGACTTATGCCCAAGCACTGAGCAGCAACAGACAAAGTACAAATGAGCAAAACATCACTACTAATCAAAACACCAACAGCAATGAGGTGTTGAGTATGATGAAAAGCATGATGCAGAAGTTTGAGACCTTAGAGAGATCAAACAGAACGCTATCAAACAAATTAAATGCCCTCGGGAGTAAGATTCCAGCCAATAAAAACAAATCCAAAAAATAAGTATACAAACATACGTATTGGTACCTGGAATGCAAACGGCATTCTAAACAGCAAAGAAGAATTCTCACTCTACCTTTATGAAAATAAAATTGACATCTGTTTCATCTTAGAGACTCGTCTCTCTAACCAACAATACATTAAAATAAATGGATATAATACCCACCATACCACTCACCCAGACAATCGGGCACATGGAGGAAGTGCAATCTTCATCAAAAACAACCTGAAGTACAATGAGGATCTCAACATTCGAAAAGAGGAAGCTCAGCTGACAGTGTTAAGCATTTCGTCAATGAAACAAAACTTCAAAGTGGGAGCAGTCTACTTCCCCCCGAAACATAACCTAAAAGAAGACGATTACACAATGATAATCCGACATCTAGGAGAGAGATTCGTCCTTGGAGGCGATTTTAACGCCAAACATTCCCTATGGGGTTCCCGATTGGATAATACAAAAGGGAGAGAACTTAAAAATGCAATAGAAAAAACTGGATGTAAAGTACATTCAACTGGGAAACCGACCTACTGGCCTACAGACAGAAACAAGACCCCAGACGTTCTGGATTTTTTCATAACCAGAAAATTTGCGGCAAATTTCATTACCTTGGAGGACAGCTACGACTTGGACTCGGATCACTCATCGATCATCATGACATTGAGCGAAACTATCATCAAAACGCCAGCGAAACCGACTTTATGCAATAAAACTAAGGATTGGGAAAGTTTTAAATTACAACTAGATCAGGGAATTACCCTCGACATTGACCTGTCTACTGGGGATCATCTTGACGAGGCGGTGACAAAATTTACCAGTCTTATTCATCAAGCAGTGTGGGATAACACTAGAACAATTACTCATAAAACACCTGGATACAACTACCCTATGGAAGTAAGAAACCTAGTAAAGAACAAAAGAAGAACCAGGCAAAAATGGCAGCGTACAAGAGATCCCGTCGTTAAAAATCATCTCAATAGAGAATCCCAACAAATCAAAAGATTGATCCACCAACTGAGAGAAGACTCTGCAAACTCCTTCCTCGAGAATCTGTCTGCAGACAAAAACACTAACTATTCCCTCTGGAAAACAACGAGAAGACTGAAAAGGAAAATCCATCATGTGGAAAATCCATCAGTAATGGACAACAAGCTTACGTACGGGGAACATCTTCGTATGACCTGTGACAAGGCTGCGGTGGCGACCTCGTCACTCGCAAGATTAATGGCCAACGTCGGCGGCCCAAGTACAAGCAGGCGCCGGCTCCTGTGGTCTGTGGTGCAATCTGTCTTGCTGTACGGTGCTGAAATCTGGGCAGATGCTGTCAAAACACGTAGAAATTGTGTCAGATTAAACTCAGTACAGAGAATGGGGGCATTAAGAATTGCGAGTGCCTACCGTACTGTTTCGTTGGCTGCAGTGTTGGTGGTGGCAGGTATTGTGCCAATTGACTTATTGGCTCAAGAGAGGAAACTTGCCTATACCTCCAGCAAGGATGTAGGTAAAGTGGAGGCAGCGAAGAGAGCTAGGGCCAAAACCATGGCTGAGTGGCAGCAGCGATGGAATACTGAACCAACAGGGAGATGGACGTTCACCCTGATTAACAACGTGAAGGAGTGGACAGAACGCAAACACGGAGAAGTTAGTTTTTTCATGACACAATTTCTGACAGGCCACGGCTATTTCCGTGCATATCTTTATAGAATGGGAAAAGTCTTATCAAAGTACTGCCGGGTGTGTAACGATTGTATTGATGACGCAAGACACACATTTTTTGAGTGTGGCAGATTCGCAGACCAGAGGAGCCGGTTGATGGCACGTGCCGCGGGTCTCTCAACAGAGAATATCGTGCGGATGATGCTTGCAACTGAAGACAATTGGAGGACTGTAGAATGGTACATCGAAACCATCCTACGCTGTAAAAAAGAAGAGGGATGGTTAGATCCATGATAGAGGGCACTAGATAAAAGGCACCACCTCGAAGTAATGCTTCGGCGGTCCCGGGGTGGAATCTTTGCCTGGGAAAGACGGGTTTTAGTGGGTATACTCTCATGTAGAGCCTAGTGCAATGTCGAGAGGAGTCCCACACTATGTGCATAAAGCATTTCCCGTCGTTAAAAAAAAAAAAAAAAAAAAAAAAAAAAAAAAAAAAAAAAAAAAAAAAAAATAGGCTGGATTTTATTAATTGTATTGATTTTATGAATTTACTATTATGATTTACTAGTTGGGAAATAATTAAATTTATTATTTTTGTACACAGGATTAATTCAATAAAAATCACTCTTTTGGCTGTTGTTGGAAACTGAATTTAATAATAAAGAAATTTGTAAGTGAATAAATTCTTAAATAATAAAATTCTGAAATAAAATCTTAAAGTCCTTAGCTAACAAAACATAAATTAAATTTTCTTTAAATAAACTAAAATTATTTTGATATTTATTGCAGGGAGGTTGGCTAAGTTTATTTCAATTATTATAAATTTCAAATTTAATTTATGATCTTATTTTGTGCCAGCAGTTAAATGACATTCATTAAATTTACTTATTGTATTATTTAAACGAAATTTGTTACTAATTCTACTGCTACAGAAATCATTGATTTACAAGCTTATGAATTAATATATATATATATATATATATATATATATATTCTTGATATTTTACGTTATCAATTGTTTTTCCGTTGCACTGACTTTATGAAGTTAATATATTACTATTGTAAGTAATTTTATCCACCATTAAGTGCAATAATTTTACCTTGAGTGATTTTACCTTGACCTTTCGGTCACTTGACCATTGTCGAATCACTGATATTTTTCTGGTGTAGATGTTCGGTCCGTGATATTGATAGTTGTTGACGTTACACGCACTTTCTCTTGATCTGTGTGTATGATGTTTTTATATAGTATGTCTTCTGTATATGTTGTTTGTAGATTCATTAAATTGTTGTGTATGTTTTTGTAAATGTGTTATTTTTCTAGTGAGTTTAGTTCTATTGGGTTATTATTTATTTCAAGTATGGTTAGGTTATTTTCGTACACTACAACCGGAACACAAAAATAATGAAAATAAAAAAATCTACCTAAAATATATATATACCAATAACAAAATAGATAAAATAAGAAACATATACAACAAAGAATACTACACTCCAAGATACAAATCAAAAAACAAAATAATAAAATATCTTAATAACACAAACCACAAAACAAATTCAGAAAAACATAACCTATCAGGAATTTACAAAATTACATGCAACAACCGTAACGCTTTTTACATAGGAAAAACAACCAGATCATTTAAAATAAGATTTGAAGAACATTATAGAGCATTCAAAAACAAAAATTCAAAAGTATCAAATGTTGCAGCACACCTAATATCACATAAACATGAAATAACAAATTACGAAAATAACCTAACCATACTTGAAATAAATAATAACCCAATAGAACTAAACTCACTAGAAAAATACCACATTTATAAAAACATACACAACAATTTAATGAATCTACAAACAACATATACAGAAGACATACTATATAAAAACGTCATACACACAGATCAAGAGAAAGTGCGTGTAACGTCAACAAATACCAATATCACGGACCGAACATCTACACCAGAAAAATATCAGTGATTCGACAATGGTCAAGTGACCGAAAGGTGCCTCATCACTCAAGGTAAAATTATTGCACTTAATGGTGGATAAAATTACTTACAATAGTAATATATTAACTTCATATATATAATTTGAAATATTTTAATTATAACTAAATTTCAAAATTTATCAATCATTCAAAAATACTAAATAATTAGTGATTGACTTTGTTTAATAATTTCTGGTTGAGAAATTATTTATATTTTTCTACAAGTTAAATATTGATAAATATTTTTTCCCAGTTTATTTAACTACTGGTTGTAACAAACTTTACTGCATTTCCTTAGATAGCATGAATGAATTTATTTTATAACTAAGCCTAATCGTCTTTCTATCATTTCCCATATACTTTACTATTTCTCTATTTGCAAACATATGAACATTTTTACATAACCATTTTTATAACTAGATAATTTTGTAATTACCAATTTAATTTACAAGGAAATAAAGCCATTATTTACAATTTTACAAATTTAAAGTATTTCTTTGAATCTTTGAATCTTTGAACGTATTTCAAAATCAAATTTAATTTTATTACTAAATTTGTATAGAAATCATGACTTGCCCAATTCTCGCACATTCCAAGATACGTCCCAAGGTCCAAGGAGATGACTTTACGCTTCCATACTGGTAGTTCTTCTCTTCTGGAATTTGGTTCATCCAGGAAGCAGGAACGGACCAATTCGGCGAAGCCAGTTTCTTGACAAATGAAAATTTAACCGTGATTTTTCATATTTCGATGTCTAGTTTTCACTAGACATAAATTAAGACATACTACATTACTCCCGCACTCCGCGGCCTCGAGTTTATGCTCTAGAAATCCATTTTGGTAATTTTGCTAATTTAACAGAAAACTATGACCTTTCTGGTCAGTGGCCTAATTACGAGAGAGCGCATAAACGCCCAGCAACAGTTATCGTCTCTATTCCCCCACTCTCGATTTGCTTGTCTGACTTGAATTTTGTCGTTTTTTCTTGTCTTAACTGATTATTTTAAATATTGTAGAAACCTGATTTTTTCGTAGCACAGAAAACACTTCCGAAGTCATGATTTTTGTACAATTACAATTTATTTTAGGATCATAGACTTCATGATCAATATTCATGGCTTGAACATTTATTTAAATTATATTTCATAAATTGAGATTATTTTACTTTTTTATTGATTTGAAACGAGACATTCTTGACCCGTTTCAACCTACCTTCATACATCCTGTGTTTTGGAACGTAATAAAAAACTACTTGTCAACAAATAAGAACACGATGAGTACCCAAACATCTAGCTTTTAACCAATTACTTTCTTCATATATTCCTAAAATATTTAGGATACCTCCACATTCCATCAGAATCGGGTTCATCTTCGAAATAGTGTGGAACGAAGCAGCCGCGACGCGACCCATCTAGCGTGACGAATCTCCCGCGGCTTCAGCGCAACACCATTAACGCTCGTATAATATGGTCCCAATCAATTTAGTGAAGACATTTGAAATACGTCAGAGCGGTAAAGAAAGGAAATGACGGCAGTGGGATGTCTTGCCAGCCAATTGAATTAGCAAATGATTAAGGAAAGGAACGCTAACGGGGACAACAAATAAGCAGTCGGAAAACAGGTAGCAACTGGAGTCGTCGGAAGAACAAATAGGACAAATGCAGAGCGTGCCGACGGAAGTCTGTATTAAAACATTTTACAAAATGTGTAAAGAGACCCTTGCAGGCTAAGATTTAAATTTTTAGTCCTACCATATATACTATCATGTTGTCATTTTCTCGATGATTTCCCGCTACTAGAATTAAAGCTCGTAACGGAAACATTTTGTGAAGTAAAATTTAAAAAGTATAAATCTGTGCAAAAGTTTAAATCCGTTTTTTTATTTTATATTAAAATATAGTAAGACTGCAATACTAAACTTAAAAAACCGATATAAGGTTAAACCGCATAATAGAGATGACGCAGTATTTGAGGTCTGCAAGACTACGTCAGACGAATTCAGGCCCTACTAAGGGACTATACTACAAAGTCAAAAGGCAAGTAAAAGTCAGAAAAACTTGAATTTTTTTTCAAAATTTCCATTAAAAAAATCATTTAAAGCGAACAAAAATTTTCACAGAAATATTTGACTTTACCCCTAAATTCATAAAATTTCACTATTGAGTAAAATAATTAGAGATAATCAGAATAATAATTTTTGTTAAACAATGTACTACAATTATGAGAAATAAATTAATAACAATATTCCTATATAAAAAATTATTTATATATTGAAATGGTTTCGTCGAAATACCTTTAAATTGAATGTCAAACTAACAGTTTTTAAATCTATTACTGTTATAAAAAGATATGGTTGAAATAATTAAGTTGATGAAAGATGGATGCTATTGATTTTGTTATTTTAATTCATGCCAAAAGTGTTTTATATATTATGTTGTTTTGTTATTTAAATTGATATTTTTTAGTACTTTAGGCTGTTAAAATAGGTTAATATGTTTAAGTTAGGAATAAATTTGAAAGTTAGATATCTTAAGAGAGTTAATCATCAGCATTAGGAAAATGTTAGTAATTTTATAAAAAAACTATTATAACGAAATTAAATATAAAAATTTTAATATCTGAATTAGAATATTAAAGTAAAATAGAAAAATTAAATCAGGTTATTAGTTACAAATATTATTATTAAAAAAGGATAAGAAATATATATATATATATATATATATATATATATATATATATACATATATATATATATATATATATATATATATATATATATATATATATAAATATATATATATATATATATATATATATATATATATATATATATAGTTAATAAATTTATAATATTTCAAAAACAAGAATACTTTTAATGAATATATTTATTCAAAGCTTTTCGCCGATAAAATAGGATCAGCATCTTCAGGAAAGTAATTATCTAATCAAATATTTTTACAAAATTAAATCATCTATTTTAATTTAAATCTCTTAATTTTGTAAAAATATTTTATTAGATAATTGTTTTCCTGAAGATTCTGATACTATTTTATCGGCGAAAAGCTTTCAATAAATATATTCATTAAAAGTATTCTTGTTTTTGAAATATTTTAAATTTATTAACTATATTACAAGAAAACATATATATATATATATATATATATATATATATATATATATATATATATTCATTAAGTTGGTTAACCTTTATAAATTATTTCAGAAAGAAGGATTATTTAAATAAATATTTTAAAAAATAGAAAAAGTTAAACCCTTTAAAGTCATTGTTTTGATCAATTGTGTCTTATTATAATTTAAATAAAAATAGACAAAAAAAGTAAACATAGTTATGCAATTTTTGTAATAGACTTGTTTACATAATCATAACTAAATATTGAAATAAAACAAAACCGGGTTTTGAGTTGAAATTAATATTTAAACGTAATTGGTAAACGTATAAAATATTAGTTTTCATAATATAGGGAGTATGTTCAGAAAAAATAGAAACGATTTCAGAAATATTTTGAGCAGGCAAAATAGCATAAGAAATTCATGTATACGTATATTCTTCAGGATTATGTTTTCAAGATTTCAATTTAGTGTTGTGCAAAATCCTTTAAATATTAAAT
This sequence comes from Prosapia bicincta, assembly GCA_036971475.1. Lineage (NCBI taxonomy): Eukaryota > Metazoa > Arthropoda > Insecta > Hemiptera > Cercopidae > Prosapia > Prosapia bicincta. Next base: position 372,840,315 of record JBAIZL010000001.1, read on the forward strand.
TGTAAATGTTTAAAAGTAATGAGAGGCAAGAAGGTTCAAAATAATCAAGTAAATTGAATAGATAAACCATCATCAAGAAAACATTTAACGTTCTTAAATAGTAAAGAATTGTCAAGGTGAATATATAAAATTAAAGAATTAAAAAAAGAGATTATAAATTTTGAAAGTGAGAGTTGTGACTCTACAAAAAAAGCATGTAACTTCCAGTTAGCCGTTGCTAGTTTTATAGAACTTAAAGAAACACAGTTTTTACTAAAGGGTTTTCAAGTAATAAACACTTCAAAAAAAACAACCACTCCACCATGAGTATTAGTAACAAGTAACGAGCAAGTACAGGGAAATTCTCTGCTAATTGGTTTTATCGAATTCTAGAAATTTATTCCTAGGAGATCTAAGCAGGGAAGTTACACGTTTCGGTGGATAAATGGAATTCCCCCCTATTGGCAGTAGAAACTATTGTTGTCACGAGAACTCGTAAAAGGGGTTTATAAGGTAAGTGTTTCAGGCGTACTTTATATCGTCAATAAGCAATTTACTATTCCATTCTAAGAAACGTTTCATTTGAAGACAATTAAATATCCGTTTATAAACCAATGTCTCTAGGAACATTGTTGAGTAGCCATTTTATATTCGCAAAATTCATAATAATTCCTTTAATCTGCCGCTTTCTTTTAATGTTCTTTCATTGGACCTGCAAATATTAACATAGAGACTGTTAAGAGTTGTTTACTCATAGTCAACTAAATCATACATCATATATCATAGATAGTAGGTTTGTCGATTATAGCTGCATTCCTTACTTAGTTTCCCTATCTGTGGCCACAGATGTTACACAATCGTATTACAATCTGCAACTTGCCTAATAAAGGTCGGGGTTTCTTATAGACCTTAGTAGTGCGTATGCAAAGGTGTAAACTATGAGAAGTATGAGGGTTATCCTTAGCTTGGTTTCTCTCCCGATATATAAACTGAAACGCTCTACTTTCAGACCCCGGATGTTTTGGTGGCTTTTAGAGTGAGTGGGGTGATCTAGACTTTCCTAAAGGGGCTTTTCTCATATTCTATTCTAAAATAAACTCATCAGATGATCCTTAACAAAGGTAAATAAATACAAATATGGTAAAATAAACCCTTTATTGTTGAAACATATCATTGATTTTAAAGCATTCAAGTAAAATCCGTTTTCTATCAAAACAACAAGGTAAATATAGCGAAGGTTTTATTTTCAATTGCAAAAGGTTTTAAAAAGAGCGTAAACTGTTATTTACAATAGCCCAAACAGTTAATTTACATGTGATATTTCACTGTTTTCTTTTGCATTGTTTGAACTGAAAATCAAAGATATAATGTACATTTATCAACCATCTTTTTCTGTTTCACCTTTATCACCAGGATTATTAAATCGCAAACAAATCGGAATTGTGAATCTGTTAGCTTGAATGATGCTCCTAAATATGAAACGTCTAAGGGACTTAAAATGAAATATTGTTAGCATCCTGTGAGCATGACTTGAGTGGTGATGGGAGTAGTGAAATGAACCATAAAATGAATTACCAAAGTAATGAACTATATAAGAACCATTTTGCAATTTCTTTAAAATTGTGAAAAACGTTTTAAATAAAAAATTACAACTTTTAGTGCTTAAAGAAACTTTTTTCAAACCAATTGTAGAGTTTTACAGAACACTCTATAACAGACCTGTCCAACTTGGAGCCAGCAGGTGCCTTGACACCTTCAACCTACTTTTATTGTCCCCTCTTATGGGTGTACTATTTTAACGGAATTAAATAAATTTGAAATCATAACTGTCCAAATTTCTTTTAAAAACATAGACATATTTTTACATTATTTACAAATATTTAAAAATGTATTGTCCTTTTAAATAATACTTAAATAATTCAAAAGGCTATTCCTCGTAGATCACTAACTTTCAAGAAGGTGTGTCAGTTTTCTTAGTTCTAAAACCACGTGTTATGTGGCATGTTACACAGACATTTTCACGTCGTCTACTCACTGCACCCGTCTCTGTTCAGTTTTTATGTTGTAACAGTAATTTTTCAAACAGTGTGTTTGATGCAGTGATCTCGTGTACAGCTTGTAATTGTACTATTGGTAGCATTGTTTAATCTAAATTATTATGTTTACTTCGCAACCCAAAAATACTATTGTTGTAGTTGGTAACGGCCAGTTTGACCGTTGCAAACATGTACAATAGTCTAGAAAAGGTCATTAGGCAAGACTAACAAATATTACCAAAAATTAAACAAGATAGATTATGCCAGATTTAAAATAGACAATAGAACAAAATTGGTCATACAATTATCAAAACGAAATTGTACATCTTACAGGATAAAGTGTTCATTCGTAGAAAATATTTCTAAAACCTTACCAAAAAGGGCGTCAGCGCAACGAGCGGTGAATTACGAAAAAATAGAAAATGAGATTAAGTAAATAAGAATATGTAAAAACGAGAAATCAGTAGAACAACTCTTGAAAATTAAATGAATATGTTTTGTAAAATAACTTGGCCAAAACCTAACTGTAAATACTAGCTAACAATTATTATATGAAACTAAAAAATCATGCAAATAAATTAAAATTAGTTCTAAAATTTATTTAAAATAAAACATATTTTTTTTCCAATTCGCTGTTTTTTTCTTTTATATAAAGTAGGCTTTACTAGTGTATAACGTTCATGCAGTCTTTAAGACAAAATCTCTATCAATGAATCCGTGATCCCAATAAAACCCTAAAGGTCTTATAGGTGGCTAATTGGTTTTATTATTAATTCAGGGGTTAGTTCTTCTGAGACATTTATAAACTAGAGTACGAACTCAAGAAATAGATCATTACTTTCCTACGGACAGGGTCTGGTTTAACCTTAAAGAGTGGGAGGTAGTGCAAGACCTGATCGGAGATGAGGCGAGAAGGTGGTTGCAGCTGAGGATAGAAAGATTCGAAGGAAGTTGTTATGCTTATTATTATAGTTATTATTTTATTGCATTTAGTATTATTAGTATTTTTTGTTATTGATATTGTTATTATTAGTTGCATCTATGAGCCAAATGCCTCCTTACATCCAACAAGGTTGCGCAGGCTTGCTGACTCAGCTTTCTGAGTGAACGGAGTATTTCAGAATCCTGAGAGGGTAACTTTTGCGAGATTCTTACAACATATTCTAATAATTAGAAGGATTAGTTGTCTTAGTAAAATGTACAATCAGCGGTCGATATTTCTCTCCAACTGGTACTGAGGCGTGTATAACACTCTTTAATCTTTTATCAATGAAAATATTCTTGTTCAAACATTTTACTAACAGTTCCTAAACTCATTAATTATTCCTTGTTCCATTACCGTTTTTCTCAAGCTTATAAATGCAATAAACTAATATTTCCCTTAAGACTTCAATAAAGTGCTCTTGTAATGAAACGAATCGAGATAAAGTAACTAGGTACATTTCATTGCTAACATAAAATGTTAGAGTCCATAAAATGCTCTACAACCCCTACTTAGCTTTATGTTACATAATTACGAGTTTGTGCGCACAGAGTAAACCGCGATAATTCTTTTGAAATAATTCTATCTATAAATATTTATACCACACTTGGATACAAATATTCTACGCGATTTAAAATGATTTTGATTTATTTCAGTAAATAAAATCAACCAAATTGACTACGGTTGTAGTATTGGTTCATGTAATGTTCTCAGTTATCTATACAGTACATTCCTTACCACTAACGATAGCCTACATTTACTTATTTTTTATATTAGGAGAGGTATTAAAGAAGTAGGAAAAATAATAATATCATGACGTTGCATTTTGATTAGATAAAGGCAGTTAGTTTTAGGCGGTTATAGCATATTTGCTGTGCTGAAAATTTCATCCCTCAAATTATTATTAGTAATAATCAAATATATATTATATTATATATTAATATATTTAATTGTTTAAATTTTTAAATTTAAATAGTTTAAATTGTGTTAGGTTTATCTCTATATATTTTAACGTTTAATTTACATTAAGAATATTTATTTATCATCACAGCAATAATCTCCAAACGGTCTAATAGGTGGTAAACCCTGTGTATGTAAGTCTGTGTGTGTGTGTGTATGTGGTGTCGTCTGTTTGTGTGTGTGTGTGTGTGTGTGTGTGTGTGTATGTGTGTATGTGGTGTCGTGTATTTGTGTGTGTGTGTGTGTGTGTTTTTGTGTGTGTGTGTGTGTGTGTGTGTGTGTGTGTGTTGAAACGGGTTGAAATGTCCCGTTACAATTCAATAATAAATGGAAATAATCTCAATTTATAAAATAAAATTTTCAAGCCATGAATATTGATAATTAAGTATATAATTCTAAAATAAATTGTAATTGTACAAAAATCATGACTTCGAGAGTGTTTTGTGTGCTACGAAAAAATCAGGTTTCTACAATATTTTAATTAAACAGTTAAGACAAGAAAAAACGGGAAAATCCAAGTCAGACAAGCAAATTGAGGGTGGGGGAATAGAGACGATATCTGTCGCTGAGCGTTTATGCGTTCTCTCGTAACTAGGCCACTGACCAGAAAGGTCATAGTTTCTGTTGAATTAGCAAAATTGCCAAAATGGATTTCTAGAGCATAAACTCGAGGCCGCGGAGTGCGGGAATAATGTAGTATGTCTTAATTTATGTCTAGTGAAAACTAGACTTCGAAATATGAAAAATCACGGTTAAATTTTCATTTGTTAAGAAACTGGCTTCGCCGAATTTGCCCGTTCCTGCTTCTTGGATGAACCAAATTCCAGACGAGAAGAACTACCAGGCTGGAAGCTTAAAGTTGTCTAATTGGACCTTGGGAAAGTGCGAGATCTGGGCAAGTCATGATTTCTATACAAATTTAGTAATTAAATAAACTTTGATCTTGAAATACGTTCCAAAGATTCCAAGATTCAAATAAATGTTTTAAATGTGTAAAAATATAAATAATGGCTTTATTTCCTTGAAAAATAAATTAAAAAATTGAAAATGACAAAAGTATTTAGTTATAAAAACGGTTATGAAAAATTGTTCAAATGTTTGCAAATAGAGAAATAGTAAAGTATATGGACAAAGATAGAAAGAAGATTAGGCATATTTATAAAATAAATTAATTCATAATATCTAAGGAAATGCAGTAAAGTTTGTTACAACCAGTAGTTAAATAAACTGGGAAAAATATTTATCAATATTTAACTTGTAGAAAAATATAAATAATTTCTCAACCAGAAATTATTAAACAAAATCAATCACAAAGTATTTAGTATTTTCTGAATGAGTCATACAATTTAAAATTTAGTTTAAATTAAAATATTTCAATTTATTTATATATATATATATAAATTCATAAGCTTGTAAATCAATGATTTCTGTGGTAGTAGAATTAGTAACAAATTCGGTTTAAATAATACAATATGTAAATTTATTGAATGTCATTTAACTGCTGGCACAAAATAAGATCATAAATTACATTTGAAATTTATAATAATTGAAATAAACTTAGCCAACCTCACTGCAATAAATATCAAAGTAATTTTAGTTTATTTAAGGAAAATTTAATTTATGTTTTGTTAGCTAAGGACTTTAAGATAGTACCATTTAAAAGTATATATTCAATTTATTTCAGTTACAAATTTCCTTATTATTAAATTCAGTTTCCAACAAAAGTCAAAGGAGTAAATTCTATTGAATTAATCCTGTGTACAGAACTAATAAATTTAATTATTTCCCAACTAGTAAATTATAATAGAAAATTAATAAAATCAAGACAATTAGTAAAATCCAGCCTAATAGAGTCAGTCATATTTATTTAATAATAAATAGCTAGAAATCAATGTGCAAACTAAAGATAATCGAGCAACCCATCCAGAGAAGTTAATTAAATTAAATTATAAATTATGAGCTACCTTAAGGACTAGTTGGTTTTGCTTTAAAGCCCAGGAGTTGATACTCACTGGCAGGTTTTACCATATGAAACACAGGACCTCTTTTAGGAGGATATGGTAAGACTCTATCCTGCATGGACTTCACTGAAGCAGGAGCCTGGTGGAGAGATGTCTTCAAAGCATGGTAAGGCAAATTTTTAATGTGATAAATTTTATGTGTTTTCAGCTGACATAAATTAGACCATATGACAGACCACTGACCTTAGCATGACTTTAAATACACTTTATAGACAACGTTCCCAGGGTATACTTATTAGATGGGATTTTAATACTTGCTCATGTAACTAGGTGGTAGACAACTTTCGACAGGTTGATGTTTGGCGGGGGGAAGCACCGTTGCAGTGTGTGTGTGTGTGTGTGTGTGTGTGTGTGTGTTTGTGTGTGTGTTTGTGTGTGTGTGTGTGTGTGAGAGAGAGAGAGAGAGAGAGAGATAGAGAGTATGTGCTACTTCAGCTAAACGTTACAATCCCCTACTTCCACCAAATCACCTTTAACGTTGTTTCTACCGCCCTAAAGTTTGTTAATATTTTATAAAATATGTATGAGATGGATAGGTCACGTTGTGTTTTATAACTATGGATATAGACGACAGTTTGTACAGCAGTAGGACTGGGCTTACCCTGGCGCGCACCACCCCTAACTCGGCCGCTACGTAACCTAGGACTATAGGGGTAGTTTTGGATGATGCTGAAGGTCATCCCACACCTGATCCCAGACCCGGGGGTGGTTTTGACCACGTTTAGAGGGGTGGGGGGTAGTTTTTCGAAAAAAAAAAAAATTCGGCGTGTACGTAACCTAGGACTATAGGGGTAGTTTCGGATGATGCGGGCGGACGTCGCGACCTTGACCGTAGCCATAGGGGTGGTTTTGTCCACGTTTAGAGGGGTAGGGGGTAGTTTTTCGAAAAAAATTTTATTTTAACCTTACTCGGCCGCTACGTAACCTAGGACTATAGGGGTAGTTTTGGATGATGCAGGAGGTCATCCCGGCCCCGACCCCAGACCAAGGGGTGGTTTCGACCACGTTTAGAGGGGTAGGGGGTAGTTTTTCGAAAAAATTTAACTCCAAGCCACTAACCTAGGCTAGCCAAATTAGAACCAACCTAACCTAACCTAAGTGTCGGGGGTGACCTCGGCTACGTTCAGGACCATCTCCGGGGGTAGCTCCGGGGGTCGATTGGGGGTGGGGGGTAGTTTTCGAAAAAATTTTGGAAAAACGTTTCTTGACCGATAGGGTGTGTCTAGAGTGCATTATCGCGTCGGTAGGGGTAGTTTCACCTAGGGGTAGTTTTTACAAAAAATATGAAATTGCCGAAAATCGATCGGTTGGATCAACAGACAGTACGGGATACGTGCAGAGGCTCTTTTGGACCGTTGCGGGGGTGGTTTCACCTGTGGGTTGTCTTCAGAATGCCAAAAATAATAGGCGGAATAGCTCCGGTGGAGGGGGTAACTTTTGGAAAGACTTAATGGTTATCTGAAGTAAGGCCTCTTAGGTAGTGTAACCCAGGAATAGCTCCGGTGGAGGGGTAACTTTTGGAAAGATTTAATGGTTATCTGATGACGTATCAGCGCCCGAGCGAGTCTAGGCAAGTAGTAGGCTCGCCCTAACTATAGTGGTCTACCCTAAATGATATGGGTGATGAGGGGCCCAGGGGTATATGATTGGCAAACTCAAAATTTGTCTATGCTACTAAAATAATAAACAATGCAGTCAGCCTATAAGTAAAGCTACACAAGAGCAGGGCTAGGACGGTTGCTATATCAACTACCAAGAGAAATACCTCCACCAAGTCTTAGGTAAAGCTATCTGTGGAGCAAGGCCTCAGGAAAAGCCATCCCTTAGGCCGACCCTTAGGTAAAGCCATCCAGGTGTCGGACCTTCGGTAAAGTCACACCAGGAGTCGTGCTAGAGGTAAAGCCCCCAGGAGCTAGGCCTAGCCAACCCGAAGCCTGCCCTTAAGTAAAGCCATCCAGGTGTCAAACCATAGGTAAAGTAACCGAGGAGTCGGGCCTGAGGTAAAGCCAGCCAGGCCCTAGGTAAAGCTACCATTGAGGCAGACCATCGGTAAAGCTACCACGGAGTCGGGGCCTAGGTAAAGCTACCATGGAGTTAGACCATAGGTAAAGCAAACACGGAGCAAGGACTCAGGTAAAAGCCATCTCGAAGCCAGCCGATAGGTAAAGTAACCCTGGATTCAGGCATCAAGAGGGGGTGGTTATCAAATAATATATGAAATTACCAAAAATGATCGGTTAGATCAAACGACCAACGACCTACATAGAGTTCAAATAGTCAACAAGTTGAATCGACCAATCACAACGCGGGGGCCCGGTAGGCCTACGTAAACGGTCAATGTAAGACGAGAAGGCCTATATAACGTGTTAAACCAATATATATGACAGCCCACATAATGTGTTAAACAAATATGCAAGCCTACATGCATACTATGCTAGGCCGACATACTATGTCGGTAAATCACCGGCCAAAGCCTATATGAACTGAGATAGTTTCATCTCATATATCAGGCAGAACCACGGGCAGGCAACCGTATAATATGGGGAGTACTATAAGGTATAGCTAAACCAATATATACGATAGACTACATAATGTGTTAAACAAATACGCAAGCCTGCATACATACTATGCTAGGCCTACATACATGAATCCCTAAATGCGCCTACTATGTCGGTAAATCACTGGCCACAGCCTATATGAACAGAGATAGTTTCACCTCATATATCAGGTAGAACCTGGCAATCGTATAATATGGGAAGTACTATAAGGTACATCTACCAATGCATAACCTATCAAGCCCATGACGGTCAACAAGTATTACAATATAATTAAAAAAAAGTTACGCAACCTATATATACATACAGTGCTAAGCCAACATTCAGGCATATATACTTTGTTAAACCAGCATGCAATATACTCTAAATAGCCATAACGGTGTTAAACCAATATGCAGGTTAACCTATATAAATCCTGTATTAGGCCAATAGTCCCGTTACCCACATATGCCTATATAATATGTTAAGCCTGGATGAATGATATCTTATATAGTGTGTTAAACAAAAACGCTTGTAAACCCACATAAATAATATGCTAAGCCTACATACTGTGCTAAACAGATGCGCGTGTAAACTCACATAAATACAATGCTAACCAACATGGATGCTATCCTACATAGGCTTATATACTATGTTAGGCTTGGATACGTGATTGCCCCATATAGTGTGTTAAATAAATATGCGTGTAAACCAAATAAATACTCTGGTAAGCCAACATGCATGCTATCATAGATAGGCGTATATACTATGTTAGGCCTACATATCGCGTTAAACAAACATGTGTAAGCCACCATACATATTATGCTAAGCCGACTTACATGAATCCCTAAATGTGCCCGCTATGTCGGTAAACCACTGGCCAAAGCCTATATGATCTGAGCTATTTTCACCTTGTCTATCAGGTAGAACCAGGCAATCGAATAATATGGGAAGTACTATAGGGTACATCTACCAATGCATAACCTATCACGCCCATGACGGTCAACAAATACTACAATATAATTTAAAAAGTTACGCAACCTATATACATACAGTGCTAAGCCAACATTCAGGCATATATACTATGTTATACCAGCATGCAATATAATCTACATAGCCATAACGCTGTTAAACCAATATGCAGGTTAACCTATATACATCCTGTATTAGGCCAATATCCCCGTTACCCGCATAGGCCTATATAATATGTTAAGCCTGTATAAGTGATTGCCCTTATAGTGTGTTCAATAAATATGCGTGTAAACCAAATAAATACCCTGGTAAGCCAACATGTATGCTATCATAGATAGGCGTATATACTATGTTAGGCCTACATATCGCGTTAAACAAACATGTGTAAGCCACCATACATATTATGCTAAGCCGACAAGGGCCTACAAATTGTAACACATTATATCCACTGCATAGGTTAGCTAAACGGCTATCACACACTATCCTACAGGTACCACATAATACCTGATCAATAACACATAGTATCCAATGCATAGCCTGACAAAGGTTTAATATATAGTATCCAGAGGCCCCGCTAACGATTAACACGTTGTATCCATAAGGCCTACTATGTCGGTAAACCACAGGCCCAAGCTTATATGATCAGAGTCCGACACACATTTTCACCCGTCTATCAGGTAGAACCTCAGGCAGGGGGCTGTATAATACGGGAAGTACTATATCGTATAGCTAACAATGCATAACCTATCACGCCCATGACGGTCAGCAAATACTACAATATAATCAAAAAAAAGTCGCGCAACCTATATACATACAGTGCTAACCAATATAGGCATATATACTATGTTAAACCAGCATGCAATATACTCTAAATAGCCATATATACGCTGTTAAACAAATATGCGTGTAAACCTACATAAATACTATGGTAAACCAACATGCATGCTATCATACTATGTTAAGCCCAAATACATAATAGAATACATAATGTGTTAAACATATATGTGTGTAAGCCAGCATAGATATTATGCTAAGAAGACATGGACCTACAAAGTATAACACATTATATTCGGTGCATAGTTTAGCTAATGGATATCACACACTAACCTACAAGCTGCCCGCAAATTACCACATAATACCTGATACATAGCCCGGATAATCATTAATGCATAGCGGCCGATGCAAGTCATGACTAGGGCTAACACAACATATTCAAACCATAGCCTGACTACGGCTAACACATAGTATCCGATGAGAAGTATGAATACAAAGTAACACATAATATCCGTTGCATAGCTCGGCTAAAGTTCGTCATATAGCACCCGAAGTATAGCTTGACAAACACACAGCATTTCATGAGCGGCGTGATATAAGGTAACACATATTATCCGATACACAACCTAGGATCGAATATGACGTCATTCAGGTGGAGAACAAGATGGTGGCAATGTTGATACCGACTTCAAAAAGGGCTATGGCCTGTGTAGGCTAGATCAAATAACCAACGTTTCAACTAAACTACTGTCATACGCGTAGTTTAACCAACCAACATACGTGAAGTTCAAACGAACAGCATTGACACCAAGTCCAAATAGGCTATGGCGGCTATGCCCAGATCAGCGTTTCAGCTAATCAAAATGAAAAACTTACGCTAATCAACCAACATCTACACCGAAGTCAAATGGGTTATGGTTAGCGAAGGCACCGGCAAAAGCTTTAAGCCCTAGACATAATTATAGCTATCAACGCGTACCAAAATAGCTATGCAGAAACCGTCAAGGCCATTACACATATTGTCCAGGTATGTTCTCCATCAAACCGAGACTTTAGACACCATCTCTGTAAAACAGCTAACAAATTATACTCTACCACAATAGGTATGTCAAAACTGTTACCGGCTCATAATCTAAGACAATGGTTACGTAACGCCCTTTATCAATTTAAGACCTTAAGCGATATCTTCGTAAAGACAGCCACAATAGTTACGTTAAAAAGAGCTACCGCTGCTCACCCTACCATAATAGCTACGTACAGACGGCTAATATTGTATAACCTATCACAAGACTTATGTAAAAACAGCTATGCATAACCTGTCACACAATAACTGCGTAAAGGCAGCTAACAATGCCTACCTCTTTAAAATAGCTACGAAAAGATAACAACCAATACATAACTTATCATAATAGCTATGTAAAGACATCTAAAGATGCATAACCTAACTCAGTAACGATTGCTATTAAATAATGAACCATTACACTAGCCACGTAAAGACAGCTACCAACACCACAATAGCTACGTAAAAACAGTTATCGATCCGTGACCAAGATAATACCTACGTAAGACCTATATCAGTGCTAAGACAATAGCTCCGTAAGGAAAACCTACCACTTCATGAACTACGACAACAGCAAGGTGTGGACGGCTACCAATACACTACTTATCACAGCTACCAACACATAACTCGTCACACTAGCTAAGTAAATAGCGCTACGATTGAATAGCCTATCACACAGGCCAAATGAGGGTCACTAACTAAACCATCACAATATCTCTGTACATGGCAGATGGCGTGATGATCCTCATCTTTATCGCACACCTAACAGTAGGTTAGAAGCACTCTGGCTAGCTTAGGTTAGTGGGTTGAAAATAATTTTTTCTAAAAACTACCCCTCTAGACGTGGTTGAACACCCAACAGTAGGTTAGGTTAGAAGCACTCTGGCTAGCTTAGGTTAGTGGGTTGAAAATAATTATTCCTAAAAACTACCCCTCTAGACGTGGTTGAACCCTCCCCCAAGGCTACGATCAAGGTCACATCGACCGCCTGCATCATCCAAAACCACCCCTAACTTCTACAACCACAGGTCAGTGATGCCCGTGATGGAGATACGACCAACCTTTGAAAGTTAGGTGTGGTTTTGGATGATGCAGGCGGTCGATGTGACCTTGATCGTAGCCTTGGGGGAGGGTTCAACCACGTCTAGTGGGGTAGTTTTTAGGAATAATTATTTTCAACCCACTAACCTAAGCTAGCCAGAGTGCTTCTAACCTAACCTACTGTTGGGTGTTCAACCACGTCTAGAGGGGTAGTTTTTAGAAAAAATTATTTTCAACCCACTAACCTAAGCTAGCCAGAGTGCTTCTAACCTACTGTTAGGTGTGCGATAAAGATGAGGATCATCACGCCATCTGCCATGTACAGAGATATTGTGATGGTTTAGTTAGTGACCCTCATTTGGCCTGTGTGATAGGCTATTCAATCGTAGCGCTATTTACTTAGCTAGTGTGACGAGTTATGTGTTGGTAGCTGTGATAAGTAGTGTATTGGTAGCCGTCCACACCTTGCTGTTGTCGTAGTTCATGAAGTGGTAGGTTTTCCTTACGGAGCTATTGTCTTAGCACTGATATAGGTCTTACGTAGGTATTATCTTGGTCACGGATCGATAACTGTTTTTACGTAGCTATTGTGGTGTTGGTAGCTGTCTTTACGTGGCTAGTGTAATGGTTCATTATTTAATAGCAATCGTTACTGAGTTAGGTTATGCATCTTTAGATGTCTTTACATAGCTATTATGATAAGTTATGTATTGGTTGTTATCTTTTCGTAGCTATTTTAAAGGGGTAGGCATTGTTAGCTGCCTTTACGCAGTTATTGTGTGACAGGTTATGCATAGCTGTTTTTACATAAGTCTTGTGATAGGTTATACAATATTAGCCGTCTGTACGTAGCTATTATGGTAGGGTGAGCAGCGGTAGCTCTTTTTAACGTAACTATTGTGGCTGTCTTTACGAAGATATCGCTTAAGGTCTTAAATTGATAAAGGGCGTTACGTAACCATTGTCTTAGATTATGAGCCGGTAACAGTTTTGACACACCTATTGTGGTAGAGTATAATTTGTTAGCTGTTTTACAGAGATGGTGTCTAAAGTCTCGGTTTGATGGAGAACATACCTGGACAATATGTGTAATGGCCTTGACGGTTTCTGCATAGCTATTTTGGTACGCGTTGATAGCTATAATTATGTCTAGGGCTTAAAGCTTTTGCCGGTGCCTTCGCTAACCATAACCCATTTGACTTCGGTGTAGATGTTGGTTGATTAGCGTAAGTTTTTCATTTTGATTAGCTGAAACGCTGATCTGGGCATAGCCGCCATAGCCTATTTGGACTTGGTGTCAATGCTGTTCGTTTGAACTTCACGTATGTTGGTTGGTTAAACTACGCGTATGACAGTAGTTTAGTTGAAACGTTGGTTATTTGATCTAGCCTACACAGGCCATAGCCCTTTTTGAAGTCGGTATCAACATTGCCACCATCTTGTTCTCCACCTGAATGACGTCATATTCGATCCTAGGTTGTGTATCGGATAATATGTGTTACCTTATATCACGCCGCTCATGAAATGCTGTGTGTTTGTCAAGCTATACTTCGGGTGCTATATGACGAACTTTAGCCGAGCTATGCAACGGATATTATGTGTTACTTTGTATTCATACTTCTCATCGGATACTATGTGTTAGCCGTAGTCAGGCTATGGTTTGAATATGTTGTGTTAGCCCTAGTCATGACTTGCATCGGCCGCTATGCATTAATGATTATCCGGGCTATGTATCAGGTATTATGTGGTAATTTGCGGGCAGCTTGTAGGTTAGTGTGTGATATCCATTAGCTAAACTATGCACCGAATATAATGTGTTATACTTTGTAGGTCCATGTCTTCTTAGCATAATATCTATGCTGGCTTACACACATATATGTTTAACACATTATGTATTCTATTATGTATTTGGGCTTAACATAGTATGATAGCATGCATGTTGGTTTACCATAGTATTTATGTAGGTTTACACGCATATTTGTTTAACAGCGTATATATGGCTATTTAGAGTATATTGCATGCTGGTTTAACATAGTATATATGCCTATATTGGTTAGCACTGTATGTATATAGGTTGCGCGACTTTTTTTTGATTATATTGTAGTATTTGCTGACCGTCATGGGCGTGATAGGTTATGCATTGTTAGCTATACGATATAGTACTTCCCGTATTATACAGCCCCCTGCCTGAGGTTCTACCTGATAGACGGGTGAAAATGTGTGTCGGACTCTGATCATATAAGCTTGGGCCTGTGGTTTACCGACATAGTAGGCCTTATGGATACAACGTGTTAATCGTTAGCGGGGCCTCTGGATACTATATATTAAACCTTTGTCAGGCTATGCATTGGATACTATGTGTTATTGATCAGGTATTATGTGGTACCTGTAGGATAGTGTGTGATAGCCGTTTAGCTAACCTATGCAGTGGATATAATGTGTTACAATTTGTAGGCCCTTGTCGGCTTAGCATAATATGTATGGTGGCTTACACATGTTTGTTTAACGCGATATGTAGGCCTAACATAGTATATACGCCTATCTATGATAGCATACATGTTGGCTTACCAGGGTATTTATTTGGTTTACACGCATATTTATTGAACACACTATAAGGGCAATCACTTATACAGGCTTAACATATTATATAGGCCTATGCGGGTAACGGGGATATTGGCCTAATACAGGATGTATATAGGTTAACCTGCATATTGGTTTAACAGCGTTATGGCTATGTAGATTATATTGCATGCTGGTATAACATAGTATATATGCCTGAATGTTGGCTTAGCACTGTATGTATATAGGTTGCGTAACTTTTTAAATTATATTGTAGTATTTGTTGACCGTCATGGGCGTGATAGGTTATGCATTGGTAGATGTACCCTATAGTACTTCCCATATTATTCGATTGCCTGGTTCTACCTGATAGACAAGGTGAAAATAGCTCAGATCATATAGGCTTTGGCCAGTGGTTTACCGACATAGCGGGCACATTTAGGGATTCATGTAAGTCGGCTTAGCATAATATGTATGGTGGCTTACACATGTTTGTTTAACGCGATATGTAGGCCTAACATAGTATATACGCCTATCTATGATAGCATGCATGTTGGCTTACCAGAGTATTTATTTGGTTTACACGCATATTTATTTAACACACTATATGGGGCAATCACGTATCCAAGCCTAACATAGTATATAAGCCTATGTAGGATAGCATCCATGTTGGTTAGCATTGTATTTATGTGAGTTTACACGCGCATCTGTTTAGCACAGTATGTAGGCTTAGCATATTATTTATGTGGGTTTACAAGCGTTTTTGTTTAACACACTATATAAGATATCATTCATCCAGGCTTAACATATTATATAGGCATATGTGGGTAACGGGACTATTGGCCTAATACAGGATTTATATAGGTTAACCTGCATATTGGTTTAACACCGTTATGGCTATTTAGAGTATATTGCATGCTGGTTTAACAAAGTATATATGCCTGAATGTTGGCTTAGCACTGTATGTATATATAGGTTGCGTAACTTTTTTTTTAATTATATTGTAATACTTGTTGACCGTCATGGGCTTGATAGGTTATGCATTGGTAGATGTACCTTATAGTACTTCCCATATTATACGATTGCCAGGTTCTACCTGATATATGAGGTGAAACTATCTCTGTTCATATAGGCTGTGGCCAGTGATTTACCGACATAGTAGGCGCATTTAGGGATTCATGTATGTAGGCCTAGCATAGTATGTATGCAGGCTTGCGTATTTGTTTAACACATTATGTAGTCTATCGTATATATTGGTTTAGCTATACCTTATAGTACTCCCCATATTATACGGTTGCCTGCCCGTGGTTCTGCCTGATATATGAGATGAAACTATCTCAGTTCATATAGGCTTTGGCCGGTGATTTACCGACATAGTATGTCGGCCTAGCATAGTATGCATGTAGGCTTGCATATTTGTTTAACACATTATGTGGGCTGTCATATATATTGGTTTAACACGTTATATAGGCCTTCTCGTCTTACATTGACCGTTTACGTAGGCCTACCGGGCCCCCGCGTTGTGATTGGTCGATTCAACTTGTTGACTATTTGAACTCTATGTAGGTCGTTGGTCGTTTGATCTAACCGATCATTTTTGGTAATTTCATATATTATTTGATAACCACCCCCACTTGATGCCTGAATCCAGGGTTACTTTACCTATCGGCTGGCTTCGAGATGGCTTTTACCTGAGTCCTTGCTCCGTGTTTGCTTTACCTATGGTCTAACTCCATGGTAGCTTTACCTAGGCCCCGACTCCGTGGTAGCTTTACCGATGGTCTGCCTCAATGGTAGCTTTACCTAGGGCCTGGCTGGCTTTACCTCAGGCCCGACTTCTCGGTTACTTTACCTATGGTCTGACACCTGGATGGCTTTACTTAAGGGCAGGCTTCGGGTTGGCTAGGCCTAGCTCCTGGGGGCTTTACCTCTAGCACGACTCCTGGTGTGACTTTACCGAAGGTCCGACACCTGGATGGCTTTACCTAAGGGTCGGCCTAAGGGATGGCTTTTCCTGAGGCCTTGCTCCACAGATAGCTTTACCTAAGACTTGGTGGAGGTATTTCTCTTGGTAGTTGATATAGCAACCGTCCTAGCCCTGCTCTTGTGTAGCTTTACTTATAGGCTGACTGCATTGTTTATTATTTTAGTAGCATAGACAAATTTTGAGTTTGCCAATCATATACCCCTGGGCCCCTCATCACCCATATCATTTAGGGTAGACCACTATAGTTAGGGCGAGCCTACTACTTGCCTAGACTCGCTCGGGCGCTGATACGTCATCAGATAACCATTAAATCTTTCCAAAAGTTA